>OX411554.1:29028536-29376782 GCA_948146395.1 Fragum whitleyi | reverse complement strand
TTCGATGCCTTGATGGGCATTTCGAACGGCATCATTTGGTCATTTTCTGTTATTTTATATTCCGCTTTGACTTAAATTTAAATGTACATCTCATTGTGAAACATCTGAATGGTGAGATTCAGATATGCTAACATATGCCTGTAAATATACAGCTTTCTGAGTTTGTGTTTATGCAACCCAAAATGTCGTACCTGCAGCTTAAATAAAGCTATAGATACAATATTTCTTAATCTCTTAAAGTCCTAATATTCTGTTTTATTTCGAAATTAACTTCAACTCTATGGCGTCATGTGAATTTGACTTGATGACATCATCTTTTAATATCGATGCCCACAACTCTTTTACATGGTTGAAGAAAAAATATTGCGCGGTTTTATTCAGGCACTTCTGTCTTTGGTGGTGAAAGTGGACACCAACATTTTTCTTTGAAAGTAGATCTTGAAATTTCCTTACGATCGCTAGAGGCAATGAAATTCCTTGAGAGGAATTCCTGGCCTAAAAAGAGAACATTTATGACATAATTTCCTTTTTCAGTATGTATTTATGTATATTGAAAAGTTTTGCTTTCTTTTTATTATCAAGAAATTTGACAAATTGAGAAGTTCAAAATAGATTTTGATACTATTTTTGGCTAAAATATTCTAAAAATTTTAACACAACAATCAACAAGTTGGTACGGGAATCTGTATCTGTACCTGTATCTGATTAAAAGCATTGACTAATTTGACCTAAAACTAAAATCATTACTATGTAGGTTGTACTCTATAGACCCAGAGTCTACATGGGGGAGGGGGGGGGGGGGGGGTAATCAAATTTTTACATACTAGTTCACAGAATGGTCACACAAGGAACATTTATGCCAACTTTCGTTGCAATTGGCTTACTAGTTTGCGAGTAAAACATAAGATTTCAGAATTGATTTGAGTTTGATCCTGTCATGCTCATATTGAGCGGTCCGTCTAAATTTCACAAACAATTTTGTGCAGCATTAACCCCAAAAAATGATGCCAATTTTTGTTCAATTTGATCCATTAGCAAGGAGCAGAGATATTTAAAGAAATTGTCGACCACACGCGACAACTGACGCATGGCGGATTCGGAGTGCCCGTGATAGTTGCTCTTAGGCAACGTGCACAGACGAGCTTTAAAAAATCCAGCCCTCAAAAATCGGGCAGGGGCTCCCCTATAATTTTCATATTTTAGTTTAAAATGATCTCATGAGCAAATCTTATCCTGTCCAATATCAAAACCAATAAATTAAACCTCTGTCATGCTGAATCTAGAATATTCTTGTTTTGGAAGGTGGAAAAGGCAAAGATCAGCCTTCATATATGTACAGTCTGATCTTAGTCTTAACTACAATGTATCTTATTTTAATTTGTAAACTAGATAATTGTAGAGTCAAATAGTCGGAAAGGATTAGTACCGCCGTCGGGGATCGAACCCGGGACCTCTAGTTTGACAGTCTACAAACTGCGCTTTGACGGCGGAATTGCTGACGGACAGACAAACAGACATGGTGACTCTAGTATACCCCCCCCCCCCCCCTTTGCATCATTAGTGCGGTATGAATTAGCATGGTACTTTAACGGTTACATGGAAGTCATCGTCTATGAGCGTCCGAAATCTCATCTTGTCTTAGTTTTTTCAAGCTTAAAAAATGAGGTTTAAGTCTCTCGCCGACGATATACCAATATCCTTTATAATCATGTTGTTAATATTTACTTGCCAATATCTTTTCTTTGGCAAATTTTGGGTAATTTTGGGTTGTCATTTTTCCTTAAAATTACTATATACATGAATTATCAACGAGTTCTACATCTGTATATTTTACAGTGACTGGCTCAGAGATTAGATGCTAATCAATGCCAGTCCTTTAAAAACTTATACATTCTTATTGATAAATATATAATGAAAGTGAATTGGTCAATTTTCTTTATTTTTTTTTTTCTTTCTTTTTTTGTGGGAAAATATTGTGGTCTATGTAAGATGAAAGCAGGAGTGAATCGCCATTGCAATTAGACTTTGTACCATCATTTCAATTTGATGCATTGCAGAATGCCACTATAGTCTTATTTATTTTCAAAAAACAAAAACAAAACTGCAAAGTTGAAGTTAAAATATATCAAACTGCAATTGTACCACAGTAAAAACATCTTGACTGCAAAATATGGTTCAAAGTCAATGTGCAAACTCGTCAGTCACAAATCGTCTCTCAATATTTCAAATTACAGAATAATGGTTATTATCTTTGGTGTATTTGTTAACGTTAAATGACATAATCTCCCTCTTGAATTCAAAGGCAGGGTTCGACACTAAGGGAAGTTTGGGATTCCGAGACCCCTTGTTTATTAGTAAGGACCCCCTCCATTTGAAAATAAGGAGTCGGATGGACTCCATGCACAGAGCTGTGTCTTTTTTTAACACTTACCAAAAACTGCAGATCTTTACACATCAAAAATGCTGAAGAAAACATATGCTTGCATACTGTAGTGTTTTGAGAAAAAAATCTCTGCTTGGAAGAACATTGTGGAAAAGAAGAAATTGCTTTTAACAAGCGAATTCTTCTTTTCCAAAATATTCTCCCATCATGAAAATTCAGACTCCTTACTTTGAGCTTGGACTCCTTGATTTCATGTGTTAGGAGTCCAGTTGACTCCTTAACTTCAGGTGTTAGTGTCAACCCTTGAAAAGGTTTGGACTTCAGTCAAGAAATCTCGAGCCTCCGTCATAGCGTAGTGGTAACGCGTCGAACTGTCACACAAATGGTCCCGGGTTTGTTTCCGAAGGGCGTCACTTTATCTTTCCGGCTATTTGTCTTCCACTAATGGGTTGATAATAGCAGTCCTATGTGGGATAGACGGAGAGAACTTTGATTAAGGATTAGAATCTAGTTGAGATTTAAAAACTTTAAGTGATGATATTTTGACAAATACTCATCAAAACATTTTGGCAAAGGATTCTGGAATGCGTCATCTCAAAGTATAGGAATCTGCATTCTAAAACTACTTGTACATTATCGACCAATATCAGATGTGCTTATTAATGACCATTACATGTAATTAAAACTTCATAAGACATCAAAATTTGCCATCCACACCTGGGTCGCCATAGTTACCATTCACATTGAAATATCTTCGTTTTCCAAATACCTTTCTGATATTTCTGTCAGTCTGACAAATCAAGAACCTTATAATACCTTTCAATTATATGTTCAAATAATCAAGATGATACAAGATGATTTATATAACTTGCAGAAGACTTGTTTTATTGTTAATGTATTTTGTCTTGTTTGTTGTTAATATAAGCAGATATACTAGAGCCTTTTGACAAAAAAACAAAACAATCACCTGTGATGTTTCCTTTCTGATTGGATTTTAGTATAATATATTTTACCTTAGCATTCTCTATCTTCATAGCTTGACTGACAGGATACCAGAAATGTTTGAACTTGTGCTTGACAATTCCAACACAGAACTTGAGCTTTTCTGGGCTGTCACGCAGAGCATCACCATTATTCGCTGATTTTGGATAGTGAGGATTAGCATGTAGCTTATTTATAAGTGTGTGATTAAGATAGTTTATGGTTTATTAAAAAGTGCATGAAGATTTCGATCAGACTGTGGAAATGCAAAGGCTGATCTGGGTTTTTGCGCTGTTCACATTTGAAAAAAAATAAATCGCGAAAGATTTTTCAATTTTTACTGATAATCAATTTGTTGATTTGCAAGAAGAATTTACCGATAGATGTGACCCGTCACGCCGAAAAGGACCATCCGGGAATTCTGTAAAATGAATTATTGAAAAAGAGATTTGATCCAGCATAGATCAACTAGGAGTCCTATTTCAAAATTCTTTCACTGGAAGGTATACTGATCAGTCTAGATTCAGAAAATAAGACCGCTGCAATATGCACAGTCTGACTCGGGCCGAAACTTAACACACTTCCAAGATGGTACCTTTTCGCGTGACAGGTCACAAATATATTTTCCAATACTGTTCGGCAACTGGACTAGATTGCGCCACCGTACATTCTCATAGGTTCCCATTTATACACCTGGTAGTTCAAATTGTTTTGGGAAAAAAACGCGATCTGGGATGGATTCGATTCATAGACCATCCGATCCTAAATCCACCATCCTAACTACCAAGCAAAGGACTCCACAAGAGTTGGATACGATTAAGCTCTCACAAAAAGTAGCTGGTACCCTTTTTAACATTTGATAGACCTGTATTTCTTTTTGTAGAAATACACTCAATTCATTTAATTTTTGTGGCATTTCCAATCTCGAAAAGAATATTACTACCCGCAATTAAAATTTGCCAAATGAACATAAAATCACGATACTGATTAAAGACTCCAAGACTAAATATTGCCATTGGGCGGCAAAATTTAGTAACTAAAGTTCTTTAAAGCTGTAGTAAGGAGGTTAGGCCTTTCGCCTACAATTATACCAAGGGTACTATTTTGAGATCTGTATCATAAAAGGTTTTGAAAGTTCCCAGACAATGGTTTGATTTAAGGTATGGACATGTACAAGTTATGTTACGTTTCGTATTTCATCAATTTTAACAGTGCAACCGATGTTATGGTCCTGTCACATCTCAACGTTTTAGCAAACGTGTGCCTAACGCGTTTGAGAAAACGACTATGTTTGTAAAACGTCGACATACGCTGACCTACTTATTCTTTTTGCCAAATAATGACGCGCTTGTATCGTGTTCATAGGGAGTATGAACGTGTGAGTAACGTATCAGTAACGTGAACAGAACGTGTTGATAGTGTATACCAGGGTATACCAGCGTTCTTGAGCATGTCACCAATGTCCTGGGAACGTGTTTGTAACGCGCGGCGTGTTTGAAATAGTAAATTAATTATTCTACAGGTATATAATTACCATTTCAACTCAATTCTTTTATTATATAGATAGGCCATTGGCGCATACACATAGTTAAATAGTTGAAAAGTGAACTTATAGCCAAGCTTATTGCAAAAAAAAGGAGTTTAACATCGACCAAAGCTTCTGTTGTTGTTTTTTTTTTAAATCGAAAAATATTACTAGAAGAGAAGAAACTGTTCGTCAAAATAAATTTCGAGGGTTTAACTTAAAAGAATAGCCTTTTTCAATTTTTAATTGTCAAAAATTTGAAAAAGATATCCGGATAAGGATGAAATATCAAAATTGTGGAACGTATGATATATAAATATTCTACACAGAACAGAGTGGATCATGTTTTATAAACGACAATATACTATGAGGAGATATTGATAATATTGTATATAGACATAGGTGATCCCACAAAATTCCAAGTCATTCAACGCATTGGTCATTGGTCATTTTAACCAATGCAATGATTACTGCATCGTTTCTTCCTCTGATATACAAAAAAGGTATGATTCAAGAACTAAACTTGTGACCAGTGTCTAGGAAAAAACCTTATAGAGACATTTTGTCTTTAACTCTTTTTTTTCAAATCTTGTCTTTTTGACATATTGAAAATCGTCGAATTAGACATAAAACTCAGAAACGAAGACAGCGAGTCATTTACAATAATTTTATCATACGCATATCTAGGACTTTAGAATTAATATGCACTCAGAAGCCGACAACCAAAGAATATACATGTACAGGACAAAGGTGATATGTGGACTGTACCAAAAAATTGAATGCCCTCTGTCCGCTCCCGTTTTATGATTTGAGCGGTGGTGAATAATCAGAACATCGTAACTACAGCTAGAATAAGCTGTAGTTATGATACTATTATCCGGAAATATTCAAATAAGTACTCTAAAGAGTTGTGAACCAGATTCACCGAAGTATTTAATGGACTCCAAATTGTTAAAAAAAAACCCATTGAATTAACCGAATTAATACTCTAAAGAATGATGGTACAGATTAAAAGAACTTTCTAATGGACTCCAAATTGTTAAAGAACGTTAACCTAATCAAATAAGCACTCTAAATAGTTATGGTACATGTTGAAAGAAGTATTTTATGGGCTCCAAGTTATTAAATAACATTGAAATAATCAAAAAGGCACTCCAAAGAGTTATGGTACAGATTGAAAGAAATATTTAACAGACTTCAAATTCTTTAAGAACGAAAAGATAATTAAATCAGTTCTCTAAAGAGTTATGGTATAAAATTAAGAAGTATGTAATGGACTCCAAATTGTTAAGGAACATTGAAATAATCCAATAAGCACTCTAAAGAGTTATGGTACAGATTGAAAGGAGTAATAAATTGACTCCAAATTTTTAAAGAACATCAATATGATTAAAAAAGTACTCTACAGAGTTATTTTTCATATTGAAAGAAGTATATTATGGACTCCAAATTGTTTAAGAACTTTGTAACAGTCAAACTAGCTTTCTAATGAGTGATTTTACAGATTTGAATAAGTATTTTAATGACTCTTAGTTGTTGTAGATAATTGAAATAATAAATTTAGTACTCTAAAGAGTTATGGACCAGATTAAAAGAGGTATTAAATGGCCTCCAAATTGTTAAAACACATTGAATTAATCAAATGAGTACTTTAAAGAATAATGGTACAGATTAAAAGAACTTTTTAATGGACTCCAAATTGTCAAAGAACGTAAACCTTATCTAATAAGCACTCTAAATGGTTATGGTACATATTGATAGAAGTATGTAATGGACTCCAAGTTATTAAAGAACATTGAAAAATAAAAAAAAAGTACTCCAAAGAGTTATAGTACAGATTGAAAGAGGTATTTAATGGCCTCTGAATCGTTAAAACACATTGAATTAAACAAATTATCAATTAAAAGAATGATGGTAGTGATTGAAAGAAGTATAAAATTGACTCGAAATTGTTAAAGAACATCATTATGATAAAAAAGTACTCTAAAGAGTTATTTTACATGTTGAAGAGTATTTTATGGACTCTTAATCCTTAAAGAATTTTAAAATAATAAAATAACTACTCTAACGAGTACAGACTGAACGAAGTTTTTAATGAACCCAAATTGTTTAAGATCATTGAAATTATCAAATTTGTACTCTCAAGAGTTTTGGTCGAGATTCAAAGAAGAATTCAATCGACCTGTACTTGTAATAGTACATTGAAATAATCAAATAAGCACTCTTGAGAGTTATGGTACAGTTTGAAAGAAATAATTCAACGTCACCATATTGTTTAAGATCATTGAAATTATCAAAATTGTACTATAAAGAGTTACGATACAGATTTTAAGAAGTATTTAATCGACTCCAAGTTATCAAAGAACATAGAAATAATCAAATAAGCACTCAAAAGAGTTATGGTACAGATTGAAAGAAATATTTTACTGACTTCAAATTGTTAAAGAACATTGAAATAATCAAATTAGTTTTCTAAAGAGTGATTCAGATTTAAAGAAGTATCTTAACGTCTCTTATTTGTTGAAGAAAATTGAATAATCAATTAAGTACTCTAAGGAGTTATGAACCAGATATAAAGAAGTATTGAATGGACTCCAAACTCTTAAAGAACATTTCATTGGCTCTAAGTTATCAAAGAACATTGAAATAATTAAATAAGCACTCTAAATAGTTATGGTACAGATTGAAAGAAGTATTTTATGGACTCCAAGGATCCAAAGGCGATCGATTTCGAGCAATCCAGACCAAGCCACTTTCGGTCGGAGCGCCGAAAACACGATTTTCGCCTGTGAAAGGGATGGCGATGGTAATCTCTCCTAGATGGTAGCGCTCGTCGAGAAGAACACGTAGACACCAAGATTGTCCCGATCGGCCCACTGAGGGCCGAGTTTCTGCCGTAGCACCTCTGAAAAGCGCTGGGTCAGCCGGCACCCTAGAGACATTCGCGTGATTCGCTCAAGGGCGGCTGCTTTTAGCCACAGCGCCACCAAACTCACCGGGATTCTGGTGTTTAAGGGGAGCAACAAGAGCAGAGCTACGATCCGGGGCGACTCGATCAGAGCCTTGGCTCGGCCCAGCGACGTGACCCGGCAACGGCCTCTCCGGCTCTGGTGCCCCAGGGCCCGTTTTCGCGTGTCTCCGTCCATAGATGAACTGGGTCCGCCAAACTGGCCTCGATGGTAGAGACCGAGCCCCAGCGGCGATCGACGTCGAGCAATCCCGACCCAGCCATTGCAAATTCCGGCCGGGGCGCTGAAAACATGATTTTCGCCTGTGAATATGATGGAGGTGCGAAACTCTCTCCAATTGTAGAGCTCGTCGAGATGAACGCGTAGACACCAAGATAGTCCCGATCGGCCCACTGGGGGCCGAGCTACAACTGTAGTGCCTCTAAAAAAATACAGCTCGGCAGGCATCCTAGCGACATCAGCGCGAATCAGCCGCTGCCGGCGTAGCAACCGCTACTGAGCCATCAAAAATCGCTGCTCGAGCCCCGGTAACTTGCCTAGCGATCGACAGAGATGCGGGGCAAAATCTTGGTGCTGAGAGAAAAACTAAACACTTCCAGAGCAGAGCTGCATTCACTGCGCCGCTAAAATTGCGGCGAGGCGTGGCTCCAGTGCGAATCCGAGGCTCTAGCTCCGCTGCCGGCTTACTGAGTAGCAGCCCAACCAAACTCGCCACGATTGTTGGGCTTGACTACAACAACACGAGGGTACCTACAACATAGGGATCGGTGCATTGGTTCGAGTGTCTCACTCCAGTGAAAATTTAGTCTCGGCGCGATCGGCCCGCTGCCGGCCTAGCAAGGCTACTGAGCCGTCCAAAATCGGCGCTCGAGGGCCGGTTACCTGCCTAGCGATTGACAGAGATGCGGGGCAAATTTTGGGTGCTCGGAGCAAAACGACGCTTTGAGAGCAGAACTGCATTCACCGCGCCGCTAAATTCGACTTGACCGCGGCGAGGCGCGGCTCTAGCGCGAATCGCTCTTGTTCCGCTGCTTTTACTGAGCAGCAGCCAAACTAAACTCGCTACGATTGCAGGGCTTGACTAGAGCAACACCAGGGTACCTACAACCCTGTACCGAGTGTCTCACCTCCGTGAAAATTTCGCCTCGGCGCAGCCTAGCAACAGCTACTGAGCCGTCCAAAATCGCCGTTCGAGGGTCGGTAACCTGCCTAGCGATCGAAAGAGATGCGGGGTAAATTCTGGGCCATGAAAGCCATATGAAAAAGACATAGATCGGTGAAAACCGGTACATTTTCGACCGGAACTACTTTCATGCAAACTCTTTAGAATTTTTTACGACCAAAACCCTTTGGATTTTTAGGTTTACGTAATCTTTAGGACAAGTCCTTCCAAAATATTTTGCAGAATATTGTAAATCATGAAGAACTCTAGTTGCCATGGCAACAAGTGAAAAAAAAAGCCCCCAAATTTTCTCCAATTATGAGGCTTAGAATTTCATACTTTGCATGAATGCATTATTCTTTATTACCAAACCACTTGAAAGTTCTATCCTTGTGAAAATGAGCCTTGTGTTTTGGGTTTTAGATTTTACATTGAAAAAGAAAAAGAATAAACAATCTCCTAATTTGTAAGGCCTACATCTTTTATGTTTGGAAGATATTATTTTCTACTGATTATCTACTTAAATACTTCAAGCTTCTGCTCTACTAACAAATATATATTTATATATGTGGGATTTTTGTGCATTGTGAATTTTGTATAGAAATAAAAAAAGAATTTGTAACATCTATTTTTCTAAGTTTATAAGACCAATGTCTTTAGCATTGCAATATTGTCCTCTTTCAAAATACTTTAGATTAGTGATTAATCTAGAACTTTCATCCTATGAGTCTTAGGACCCCTAGATTCTAAACCAATGAGTCCCAGGGCAAAAACTATGAGTCCCAGGGCGAAATCAATGGGTCCCAGAACAAACTAATGGGACCTAAGTTTATTCTTAAATATGAAATAAAAAAACTGTTAAAATTAATTTCTAACTAAAATGTATGCAAGTAGGTCTTTATTTGCCTTGCTCAAGAGTCAAGTTTTTTTAGTTAATGATTTTAGGCCCCTGGACAATTTATATAAGAAAAAAATTCTGATAGTGCTTGAGCCGAGGGCTTCCATTGTATTGACCTAATTTTATTTTGTAACCCCTTTTATGATACTACAATTTTGATAATCCAGTACACAACTTTTCAATTCTACACCATATCGGTTTTACATTTAACCGGTCAAGTAAAAATATTGTTGATAAGAATTCAAGAGTGCTATTTGCAAACGGAATTAAATTCTGAACATAGATGTCAAATCAGTCAGCTAGGTTTTACTTTTGTTTTGAACTGAAGTGATAAGCTCTGTTTTTTTATGCCCCCGTATTGAGAGATCGGGGGCATATTGTTTTACTCATGTCCGTCTGTCTGTCTGTCCGTCCGTCTGTCCGAAAACTTAACCTAACTTAACCTTTGCCTTTTTCTCCAAAAGTATTTGACATACAAAGCTGTACACCAAAGTCAAGGTCATGTGACAAGGTCAAGGTCATGTGATAAGGTCAAGGTCATCTGTCAAGGTCAAACCTAAAAAAAAAATGCTGTTACGGGGGCATTTGTGTTTCACAACACATCTTGTTTTCCCAAAAAATACAATTATTCAGAGGTTGGGATTTCGGTAGTGTTTATACTTTGCACATCTGTCCATTTGCTTGGACCACTAACCGATTATATCAATATGAATTGTCTTGATCATTGAAGTTTGAAACAAAAACTAGATCTACATTCACTAATGAACATTATCAGAAAGGGCTAGGTTCACTAATGGACAAAAATGTTTAAACCGAAAAACAAAATAGTTCATTTCTAATTGTTTGTTACATAAAAAACTATTTTAATATTTAATCCTTCCTAAAAATGCGAATCCAACATCAATACATTAATATTGCGCTAAATTTGATATGCCCAAAAGTAAGATGTTTGGCTGTTTTTGACATTTCTTCGCAGATTTTTGCCGGTTTTATGCAAATTGAAATATGAAGTTAAGAGGGCGCATTTATGAAATTCACACACAGACATAATACCTATTCAATTAATATTTAATGAAATTTTCATAAATGCGTCTTGCTTACTTCATATCAAAAAAATGAAAAATCTATGATAAAAGTCAAGCAGCGGTCGGAACAAATTACTGAGTTCTCGAATCCTTGTAACTCGTAATTGTTGCTTCTTTTTTCATTTAGTACGCATTGTTGAATATTGACACATACACTTTCGAAATTTTTCGTAATTTAGATTCCAAAACTCGTGAAATTTTAAATCCCACCCCTTTTTATCCATCCTTTTATCTGGTAATTACACAATCCGAAAATGCAACAATTTCAAGGGATGCAACTCAGCCTACCCGGAAACTGTGGCGTCATTGACAACCGACAATTTTGCTAGACAGAAAAGAAATGCAGTGCTTCTAGAACATCATGTAAGTACGAAATAAAAATTACTTAAAAAACAGTGTTCCCACTGCTTCTTTGGATAAAGAGTTTTTGTCACACCCTGAAAGGTGGAATTTGAAAAACTGGGGGTTTTCCAAAAAAGTAAGGGGTTTCTTTTTTTATGCCCCGCATTGATAGATCGGGGGCATATTGTTTTACTCATGTCCGTCCGTCTGTCTGTCTGTCCGTCCATCTGTCTGAAAACTTAACCTTGCCAATATCTTCAAGCCTATTCAAGATACAAAGCTCATATTTGGCATGATGATAGATCTCAATGATTCACATCCGCTGGTACCAAAGTCAAGGTCATGTGACAAGGTCAAGGTCATCTGTCAAGGTCAAACTTTGAAAAAAAAAAAAAAATGCCGTTACGGGGGCATTCGTGTTTCACAAACACATCTTGTTTTTTTAAGGAAAAGTTATTTCATCAAGACAATGTACAGTTTAATGATTCAAAACTGCTATACTAAGATTGGATGGAGGATTTTATGTTCACTTTGAGGTTACTTTAGTACTGAAAGAATTTTGGCAAATCTGTTTTTATGTAACTATAATATTAATAATGCAGGATATGTAAAGATAACTGGCAATTTCAAGATGTATAATCTCACTATGTGTACATGTACTTTAAATCTTTGTTTTGATTGAAATAGACTCACCTAAGCAATTTCAGTTTCCCTTTTATATACTTGGGTACTTACAAAATAGTGATAATATAACAAATAATGTTTTGAGCTATTTTTAAAATCTTTCTGTCATTTAATGTATCGAGGTAAAAAAAAAACTATTGACAGCCTTGGCGATTTTATCAAAGAAATCAAGGGCCCCTAACATCCTTTAAAAATTCAAAATCAAGCAAGTATCTCAACAAATACTCTGGTCTCTGGCTGTCTTTTTCAATTGATTTATTTTTCAAATTATTCATTATTAATTGATCAAGCCTTTGTCCAAATACATGGCCAAAGTATGATGGGGAAAACCCTCGTTATCTGATTTTAGCAAGTTACAAATCCGATGATCTTGCTATTTTGCTTCGAGTTTAAGTCTAAGTAATGAAGACAGAAACTAATGCAAGACAATCGCTATGTCAAAAGCCGATTATTCTACTGATATTTATTCTTCTTCAGACTGTCGAACTTAGATTTCGAGCAAAGAAGATTGGGGACTTTCTGGCAATCAATCGACGACATCGTAAATTATTTGATAGTTGAATTTTGGAAAGCAGTTTTTTTTTAGATAAAGCCATACCTGCTATTGAAAAAAATGATTTAATTGAAGAGTAATCCTGTTTTTCCAAACATAAATCCATCAAATAGTTGACTAATTAATCATATCGTTTTATTCTCACGATGGAAAGGGTCTCCATCTCACGAGGTTTACAATCGTGCGTTGTGTGCCAAGTCTGGAAACTGTCCAAAAATAGCTGAACACCTGCTGTCGGCACCGTTTGATCACCCGTTCAGCCTCTTCGAAAAATAAACTGTTCCTGACCCTCGCTTCATTACGAGAATAAAATGTTCTCTTCACGAATTCGTCATATCGTCACTGGGACTTAATTTTGGATGGATCATTGGAATACTGGTAAATTATTTCTTGGTTATTCATAGCGCAAGTCCTTCGTATTTTTGGATAAAAAAATACATCGGTAATCTGTTATCATATTTCAGTCAAAACAATCAAATGGTTATTGTGTCGATGTTAAATGAAAAGCGCATAATCATAACCGACTGTTATTACTGTTAACTGTTGTTTTTTTTTTCTTTTTTTTTGTTCATTTAATATTGGGCCAAATCAGCGGGATATAATTTAGGCTCTAGCAAACGTTATCCGATATCCAGCTGTAAACAACAACAAAATCAGTATTATTCTTACGGAATCGGCCAAGATGAAGATGGAATGATTACCCGGTTCATTGAATTCTAATAATGGAAGCTGTTAAATTTGGGCTCCTAATTTTTGGATAGAGATTCACGTATTACAAGTGATCAAAAGGAAAATCTTTTACATGTCCATTCTACTTTTTCTGCGCGTGAGTTAGGCAGGGTTAGTTCTGAATTCTATACGTGAATTTTTGTTTTTATGCGTGATTCACGTACATATGTACGTGAATGGGAACACAGAAAAAAGCGTGTCAGAACTATTTTTAACTTTATGTTTTAACCGACGACAAGCGAGCGCCTGCATTCAGAAGCAAGGCAGAAGTGCAGACGAGCCTCAGGTATTGCCAAAGAACAATGATTTTTATGAAACAGATTTTTGTTCAAATAATAAAAAATGTGTAAAATAAACGCATTTCTAACATGATTTGGAAATTAAAAGCATTTTTTATAATAATTTATCTTTGTCAATTTTGGTTTTTATAAATAATATTAACTTTTTATCATTCGCTTGGTACAGACCCAATGGTCAAGTGGTTCCTTACCTTGCTTTCCACGCGGGCAGCCTGGGTTCGATTCGCGGTCGTTACCTTTTTTTCTTTTTATCATATTTTAACTGTATCGTTTTTGCCATACATTTTCAACAGTTTCATTGTTAAAATTAAACTATATATGAAAAAAAGGTTACCGTATTTCACCTTTTAGACGCGCCCTCCCTAATAAATGCGCTCCCCCATAAATACGATTTCCAGGCCCTTGACTATACGATCAACAACATCCAACCGTCCACGGAGGGACGGTCCGTGGTGAAAAATCCGGTCTCAAATTTAATTTCATTAGCTGCTATTCCACGACGTAATATTCAATAGATTGTGAGTTAACTATCTTAAATTCCTATCAGGATAAGGCTGGTTGCGTCAGTAAAAGATCGTTCAACATCTGAAAAACTAGCGCGTCCTAAATCGCGCAGTTTTCCTGAAGCATGAAAGGTTAAAATTTTACACAAAATTAAAACTATTTCTCGTCATTCTTCATAAGTCACATGCGAACAAAATCCCCTTTCTTCACGTTGTTACGAAAATATTTCTGAAATCATTTTACCTTTTGCAAATATACAAAATATCAGAGTCAGATGATTAAATCCTAGTCAAAATTCAAACTGTTAAAAAAGGAAAAAACCCTTAAAATCTCTTGTGTGACATATTTCAAAAGCGACGTCGCCGCTTGCAAGATTCTGGGGACTTCAAAGGGTGCCGACACTAGGTGACCAAGCTAGCTCCACACGTGTTGGGTTTTCACTACGAAACACTTTCATTACAAGTAACGGGTGCATTTACACATCACAAAATTTTAGGATTTAATACAGGATTATTTATTTCATACATGAATAGGTAATTATTGATTAGACAGCTTTGTCCATCGGTAGGGGAACATTGCATATTGCATCGTCTGGAACTTCCTATCTTGTACAAATAATAACAATAATAATATCGGCTTCTGCTAACACAATCACTTGCTTTTGAAAGCTGCAATTAATGGTCGAAGGTGACCTAATTTTGAAAGATGACTTTAAATGACAGAATTACAGTTCATTAGCTAACATTTTATTATATTTTTTAAATTTATAGCCTTAATAGATAAATAGGAAAGCGTATTGGGTAGTGCACGTATTTCAATCGATAATTACGAACATGTTAACAGTTTGCTTCTCTGAGGTACCAAAATACATTTGTTTGTTTTTTAATTAAGTAAAAGGGTCTGAAATTATAGCGCCCCCACGACGTTTTGCATTGCGCCCGGGCGCGTTTAATAGGAGAAATACGGTATGTTTAAAATCTTACTTTTACCTTGATTACTTTAACTTATTTCATTGTAGGTATGTAAGTTTTTATTTTTTTTTCTCTCTGATCAACATTGACTAAATAGAACCAAAGTATCAAATAATCACACTAGTAAGATTATTTTAAAACCGTAAACTAAATTAATATCTACAGATAATTTATTCAATATGGCAACATGGATGAGCAACCTGAAATCTTTTGATTATATAACTTGGATAATTATTTGAGAAAGGAAGGACATCCTATTGTTTGTCCCTTAGCATGATCACGTTGTAGGGCATTCTAATTATCACTAATTAGTTGTAGGTTAAATCAATTAATGCAAGTAATGATACAACCTAAAATGATAATATGACAATGAGGCTGTAGTTGCAGGTTTTTGCTCATTCATAGATATAACTCAACCTTAAACTCAGGTCCAATCATTCATAAAAATGTTTGTCTTAAAGCTGCTCTTTCACAGATTGGCAAAATGGAATTTTTGAAAATTATCGTAAAATAAATCGGAAGTAGGGATCTCATCATGTTGAAGCCTTTAAAATAATAAGATTCAATCTGGTAATGCATGGAAAGAAAGACCGATATTCCTGAATTTAGCAAAATTCATTCTGAAAAAATAAAGCTACTACTAACGCCTTATAATATATTCTTCAATTTCGGGCCAACTATTTACGCCTGCGCATTCCACATGTTTGTCTTATTCAATCAAAGATTAAGGTAAAAGTATTTGACACCTGGATACTTCACATAAATACATGCAATAATGAAAGATTATTCGCAGAAAAGGACGATTTTGAAATTTATAGACTGGAAATTAATAGACTGGATCCCTTACTAATCTTTCCGCTTCAAAATGATAAGTTTCAAAATTATTAGAATATGTCATTTTGAGTACCAATGCCATAGGGTCGTTCTTAAGGGTCTTAAAATACACACATTTCCAAATCAAAGAATTAGTTTTGTTTTTTTTCTATGAAAAACTGTGTAAGAGCACCTTTAAATTAGACTTGTTTTTTTAAAAAAATGCATATGCATATTTTTATCAATAATTTATTTTCCAAATTTCAGAATGCTATTGTTAAAGTGTATATTGTGTTTAAAGGGACTGAAACTTCACCAGAGACGCCCAGTCAACAAATTAATACAAAAGTACTTGAGAAAAACCTTCCTTCTAGAATCTAATGAACAGGACTGGATATGCAGCCGATGTAGTAGACCCGCATATCCTGGATGTAAAACTGCTTCATCTACCACTAGTTATACCCAAAGCAGTACCCCTCTTTCCCCTGAGCCGACAGTCCAACCTACCAAACTACAAAGTCCTCCTTATGTCGGACTTCGTTCGGCACCATCTTTGATTTACTCATGTCAGCCGAGAAGAAATAATACAGAACCACACTCAAAATTGGCTAAAGATTTACTAACTCATACTGACAATCAAGCAATTCTAGTACTAGGCGGAACTTATATCTATATTAACAAAAGTAACAATTTTCAATTCCAGAGAAGATCCTGTAGCCTTCATAAAGGTAGACCTTTTGTAAAAATAATGATGATTGTCTCTACAAGTGGATACTTTATTACAGCGCTCAGACCTTACTTTGCGGACTTTAAAAATAAAGACGCTTCCATTCTCACCAGTATAATGACAAAAAATGTTGAAGCAATCAAACAGTGGGTAAACGAACATGACATGTTTGTGGTGGACCGTGGGTTCAGAGATGCCATTGATCTGCTGTACGATTTGGGTATTCAGGCAGAGGTACCTAGATTTATGACAAGGGGAGAAAAACAAATGCAAACAGAACAAGCAAATGCTAGCCGTTTAGTGACTAAGGTAAAAATACTTATAACACGATGCACCTTGTATTTTTCAAAAGAAGTGAAAAATTCTAAATTACGGAGTAGCTCCTTATGAGAAATAATTTTTGAATGTTATTAGAAATAATTTCTGAATGGAATTAAATTATTCTGAAATACATACTAAAGCAATAGGAACTTTTTTGCCTTTTTCCTTGATCTTGATCGAGAAACAAAGCTTTCTAGGGCCAAAAACTCAGTTTGAGTGGTATTTAACACCCCTTTAGCAATCTAACCGTTATATCACCTCAGCTATGAAGTGCAAAATTTAATGAAGTTTCAGTAAAACCAATGAGAGTATTTGATGAAAAGATATGAGGTATTGTTAGTGAAACAAACATCATTAGGAGAAAGCAGATATTTCATATCATTTCACAAAAATAACCCAAAATATTCCATTATATTTTCTTTTCTTCGCTGACATTAAATTACTATAAAGAGATGAAGAGCGTACTTGTTGATTTCATGGGAGTATAAATCTCAAAAAATTAACACACTAAATGGTTACGTGAAATAGATTCATAAATGACTGTGATTGGGATTTTTAGTTTCATATGCCCATGAAATCAACAAATTGAGGGGTTTGCACAACACTTTTGTCAGTGCCTATACATATATAGGCATTTTCAATGGTATTGCACTTATCCCTCGAAATTATCTCTTAGTATCTAATAATTAAATTTCAAGAAGCAAAATTGATCTACAATGAAAAAATTTCTAAAGGGACCACATTGTGTGGAAGCTTGCAAAATAGCTGTGTACTTAAAAATGTTTTCATTGCGGGATAAAGCCAATAATCCATCTAATCAGAAGGCGCTTATCTTGATGACCACAACTGATATTAAATCTAGAAATGAAGATAATATTTTTGTGCGTTTTGAATGGGACAAAAGCACTCATGATAATGATAATAATCACACAAGTGCATGAAAAAATAATTTCATACTTCCATGAAATAAAAAGAAGTTCCCTCATCTCTTATATAATTTGATACGAGTTAGGTCCATTAAGATTTGTGCATTTTGACTGGCTGAAAAAAAAGTTAATTAATTAATTAATCTCATCCAAAATTGCCACATATGTTTTATAAATGTGAAAGTCAAAACAAGTTAACAAATCAATGGAATATATAATTTTTCAGGTTAGATGGATTGTTGAAGCAGCCAATGCCCGACTGAAGTGTTGGAAATACCTGTGTCACATCAAGTTCCAGCTATTGGCGATTACGTCCGCATCATCTGTTCCTTATGTAACAAGTATCTACCCCCATTGAATCCGACTCAACAAAACGATGAAATAGCTGCAAAACAAATGCTGGACAGATTTTCCAAAACCAATTATCTACAGAGTTATATGGAAACCAATCATCTCGGAAGACGCAATATTTCAAAATGGGAGGATGTGGAAGATGGCATTTTAACTGATTTAAAAGATTGACGCCCCAGATTTATAAATGTAAACAAGAACGGTACCGCTTTGTATTTCACTTCCACACAAATATTCGATCAATGTATTTGGTGAATTAATTAGTGCGTGGGCAATTTATATAAAAAAAATTCTGATAGTGCTTGAGCCGAGGGCTTCCTTTGTATTGACCCAATTTTATTTTGTAACCGCTTTTATGATACTACGATTTTAATATTCCAGTACACAACTTTTCAAATCTACACGATATCGGTTTACATTGAACCGGTCAAGTAAAGATATTGTTGATAAGAATTCAAGAGTGCTATTTGCGAACGGAATTAAATTCTGAACATGGATTTCAAATCAGTCAGCTAGGTTTTACTTTCGTTTTGAACTGAAGTGATAAGCTCTGGTTTTTTTTATATTTTGTTCAAAATATACGATTATTCAGAGATTGGGTTTTTTGTAGTGTTTATACTTTGCATATCTGTCCAATTGCTTGGACCACTAACCGCTTATATTAATATGAATTGTCGTGATCATTGAAGTGTGAAACAAAAACTAGATCTGCATACACTAATGAACTTTATCAGGAATTTGAACCAGGTTTTTGTTTTAACTTGATATTCTCTATGAATAACATTTTACAATTGATACACCTTGAACTGGAAATTGACTTTGGATTTTGATTCTCAGGAGTTTGAAATTGAAAGTGAAAAAATGTTGTTGTTTTGGAAAGGGTTAATATGATATATATTTTGCCGTCCGCAACTCTTTTCAAATAGTATCACCCCAAAATTTCGCCGTTTAATTAATTGTTGATAATCATAAACCTACGTGCAATAAAACACTGGATGCTTAGAGAGGATGTGGTTATAGTGGTGGGAAATCAATGTGTAGGTGTTGCATCCATCACAATATGACATACTGTTAAAAGTGCTGTAAAACTACATTCGATCAGTCAGATTCTGCTTAGAATCTGCCCAACAAAACCCTTGAATTGATAGAAAAGGCTTAACATCTGAAATTGAACAGCAACCTGAACAAAAGGAGCTTGTAATTCAGCTGTTTTTAGATCAGTAAGTGCTTGGGGTGAACTTTTGTGATCTCTTATCATCTGTTTGCCTGTAAACAATACTGTCGGGTTATTCTTGTTTCAAAATCTGAGTTATTAATCACAAATAACCAAAGTTCCAAAATATCATGGTATCATCCTCATGGCGACTTTCAGGACCTTCAGTCCTTTGATTTTTCCGCTTTTTTCTAATATTAAACCATTTCAACTAGGTCTGATATATATGTAACTCAAAGCACAATGTTTTGCATATATTTGTAAATTAAGAAAATGTATTAAATTTCACTATTAGTTGTCATTCAATTTTTTGTTGAGGCTTTCAAATTCGATCATTTGAATGGCTGAACATTTTTACTCATACATTGATAAATAAAGAAAGTAGTTTTATGACAAAAGTGGCTAAATAATGAGAAATTGTGTGAACTGATAATAGTGTTTTATATTTTCAAATTCATGAAGTCATGAAACGAAATCTATACACTTATGGATAAATCAACTTTACATATTCATAAATGTAGTGTAATTATGTTTTCAGTTTCACACCTCTACAGATTTCAATTAACTATATTATTTTCATCTCATGAAGATCGCCAGAAATCTCCTTGATGTTGGTACTCATAAATTGCCAAAACCAGATATTGGTACAAACAACATTTATTTTTATGCCCCCGATAGGGAGGCATAATAAATTTGACTTGTCTGTCCGTCCGTCTGTCCGTCCGTCCGTCCGTCATTCCGTCCAAAAACTTTAACATTGGCCATAACTTCCTTATTACTATCAAAGCGGTGTCGGGGGCATTGTCATCTTACAGTGACAGCTCTTGTTTTATTCTAAATATAAGGCAAATGGGATAATGACAATATTAATGTGTTTTCTTAATGAGACTACTTATTAAAAAAACGCTGTTTTCAGCTGTGAAAATATCTAGTGGTCATTATCTAGCCTTTTTATTAAACAAATATCAAGATTTAAAGAGAAAGTTTGTGGTTGCTATGGTAACAAGGAATCTTCAGTTTTTATTACTAATTGAAACTCTACTTTTGTAAATCATTTAAGTATTTAGTGTTTTTTAAATAAAAGAGTTGTTCAACCACCGTGTTACATCAAATGAAGTATTTTACTGTTAATGGACTCTAGTTTTAGTTTTAATTAAAACAGTTTCCATGGCAACTAAATTCTAATAAAAGTTTTTTTCGAAAAATATCATATTACTTTAAATGACATTTCTTTATGAATATGTTACAAGTGTCAGCAATCAGTTTTATTACAAATTTGCCTTGAAAAACACCTTTTTATAGGTTTGGTTGGTTATTGTTGCAATGGTAACGTAGAAGAAGAAAAATGCAACTTGTTGTTATTTTTCATCTAACATAGACCCAAAACTATCTTTAGAAAATGGTTTTGAGAAAAATCTTGACAGGGCCAAAATCACCATTTTGTGAACCTGGCTCTTTGATCCAGGTTTTTGTTTTAACTTGATATTCTCTATGAATAACATTTGACAATTGATACATCTTGAACTGGAAATTGACTTTGGATTTTGATTCTCAGGAGTTTGAAATTGAAAGTGAGAAAAGGTTGTTGTTTGGGTAAGGGTTTATATTTTTTGTCGTCTGCAACTCTTTTCAAATTGTATCACCCCAAAATTTTGCCGTTTGGTTAATTGTTGATAATCATAAACCTAAGTGCAATAAAACACTGGATGCTCAGAGAGGATGCAGTAATAGTGATGGGAAATCGATGAGTAGGTGTTGCATCCATCACAATATGACATACTGTTAAAAGTGCTGTAAAACTACATTGGATCAGTCAGATTCTGCTTAGAATCTGCCAAACAGAACCCTTGAATTGATAGAAACGCTTAGCATCTTAAATTGAACAGCCAATCTGAACAAAAGGAGCTTGTAATTCAGCTGTTTTTAGATCAGTAAGTGCTTGGGGGTGAGCTTTTGTGATCTCTTATCATCTGTTTGCCTGTAAACAATACTGTTGGGTTATTCTTGTCTTGATTGTTATTGATCACAAATAACCAAAGTTCCAAAATATCATGGTATCATCCTCATGGGGACTTTCAGGACCGTCTTTGATTTCTTTTGCGGCATTTGTGGGTAGTAATAATCCTCAATTTAAATTGTCACAAAAAAGCCTGCCATTACGAAAACGCAAACATTTCTAGCCGCCAACTTGGTTTACAGTATTGCACATACTGAGCTTAAATTGTTACACAATATATCTATTAATGTAAAACTGTACCTTTAATTTCTTTCAAACTATACACCATTTCTTGCTGAATATCTTCTCCATGGTAAACTTGTAATTTTACTTAATTTTTAGCTCACCTGAGCACAACGTGCTCAAGTGAGCTATTGTGATCACCTTTTATCCGGCGTCCGTCCGTCGTCAGTCGTCAGTCGTCCGTCAACAATTCCTTTAAATGTCATCTCCTCCTAAACTACTTGGCCAATTTTGACCAAACTTGGCAGAAATGTTCCTTAGATGATCCCCTTTAAGAATTGCTAAAAGAATTGAAATCGGTGAAAAACTCTGGTTGCTATGGCAACGAAAGTTAAACATTTAAGAAAATCTTTAAAATTCTTCTTCTTCTGAACAAGCAGCCCTACAGCCTTGAAATTTGGCATGGATGATCAGCTCATAGACCTTAATAAAAATAGGTGAAATCATATCTGTTGGACCACCAGGTGCGGAGCACCAGGGGGGAGGGGGAAGTACTTTGGGTAAATTTTGTAATCTTTAACCTTCTTCTTCTTCTGAATAAGAAGTCTTACAGCCTTCAAATTTGGTGTGGATGATCAGCTCATAGACATCAATAAAGATAGCTAAAATCATATCTGTTGGGCCACCAGGTGCGGAGCCCCAGGGGGGAGGGGGAAGTACTTTTGTGAAAATTTTGTAATCTTTAACCTCCTTCTTCTTCTAAACCAGGAGCCCGACAGATTTGAATATTGGCATGGATGATAAGCATATGGACATTAATTGAATTAGCTAAAATCATGACTGTAGATTCACCAGGTGCATAGCACCAGGGGGGAGAGGGTAGTACTTTTGTGAAAATTATGTAATCTTTAAAATTCTTCTTCTGAACCACAAGCCCTTCAGACTTGAATTTGGCATTGAGGATCAACTCATAGACCTTAATAAAAATAGCTAAAATCATGACTGTTATGCCACTAGGTGCGGAGCACCAGGGGGGAGGGGGGAGTACTTTTGTGAAAATTTTGTAACTTTAACCTTCATCTTCTAATGAACCAGGAGCTCTACAGACTTCAATATTTGCATGGATGATAAGCATATGGATCTAAAATTAAATAGCTAAAATCATGAATGTAGGGTCACCAGATGCGGAGCATTAGGGGGGAGGGGGTAGTACTTTGGATAAATTTTCAAATCTTTAACCTTATTCTTCTCCTGGATCAGGAACCCTACAGACTTGAAAATTGTCATGGGTGATCAATATATTGACATTAATAAAAATAGCTAAAATGATGATTGTTGGGTCACCAGGTGCTGAGTATCTTGGGGATGGGGTAGTACTTTGGATCATTTTTGAAATCTTTTAACTTCTTCTAATGAACCAGGAGTCCTACAGACTTGAAAATTGGTATGTGATCAGCATATGGACATTAATTGAATTTGCTAAAATCATGACTGTAGATTCACCAGGTGCAGAGCATCTTGGGGGAGGGGGGAGTGCTTGGTTGAGAATTTTGAATCCCTACAGCCTTTATATTTGACATGGATTGATCAGCTCATTATAGAAAACTTTAAAAGTCTGAGACTCAGCCTGTATACCTGGCATAGATTAGCTGATTACAGACCTTTTATGAAAAAGCTTAGATAAATAATGACCAGGGGAGGAGCAGAGGGGGGGGGGAGGATTATTTCAAATGTTATCTAATTGAATAAGTGAAAATCTCCTTTTCTGTAGTTGCATGGACATACCTGGGTAATGAAGCTTTTTTCTCATGTGAACGCACCCAGGGCCAACGGCCCTCTTGTTGCAAACACAGCATTTACTGATAGCACTTTAGTGGGAAAAAGTCCTTGTGGGACAAATCCTTGCCTTTTTCAACAGTTCTACTTGAAATTGTTTATTTTCAGATATGGAATTGCTCCTATTAATGGCTACCAGTGGATTTCTTTTGGTTTAGTATCCTGGCATGCTCCTTTCACAAATCAACTTCCCATATGCTCTGCACAGGTAAATATATTTACTACTACTATTTACTGCATAAAGGGTGAATGACTTAAATTATACAAATGGAAGGTAAATATACAAAAGGTATTATTTAACTTGCAAGACTCATTTTGATTAATAAAAGATAATTATAATTGGCAAAAATGAAAACTTGACACTTTTGGATTTTTTTATTTTTCCCTTCTGTTAAATAAAATAAAATATGTAATGCCATTATAAGTAGAATATAATTGTATGTGCATGACTCTCTGAATTCTGTTAAATTTGAAGGCCTCATGCTTTATGTCAAGACTCAACTTATAGCTCCTGAAAACGGAAAACATTGACGTCCTATGTTCACCATAAACTGTGTTTTATCTCATAAACTGTAACGCTAAGTATCTGTTAACTTGAATAAAGTGGGAAAACAAGAAAATCAACTTTAAATTTTAAACTGGTCATTGTTGTGAACTTGTTTTCACTTTCTAATTAAAATGAGAACACATGTTTAAGGGGGGGGGGAAGGTTTTGATTTGTAGGTCTAAATGTTTTTTTCAATGACATGATTTGAAAGACAATCAATTCCAGGTGTTGCAGTAATTCATAGCAAAATTGGGGAGTTTTGCAAAACAAGCATTGGTTTGACACCAGTGACGTCAATTTGAAACGGCCCTGTAATAAGATTATGGCAACTTTTAACAAAGATTTTTACATTCAACATTTAAAGTAGGGACATCACATGTCATGTTGGGTTGAGACCTTTTCAGTTGTGAGAATCACTTAGTCCTGCCGCCAATTCACAGCTAAGTAAGATAGAGTGCATCCTTTTCAGTTTTGTGAATTTTCGGAAAATGCTTTTTGATGATTCCTCAACTTTATAAAAGTTTTTTGTCAAAACAGATAACCAGTGAGAAAATTTCTTGTTTCAAGCTATGCCAAGTTGGTCTGTGGCTTTATATCATTATGGAAAATAATTTTGTAGAAGACTGAACAATTTCATTTGAGAGTTTTCAGTTTTGCTCAGTATATTTCAGTTCTGTAAAATAGTTAAGTATGCTTGATCATCAGTGAATACTATTTTCCTTAAACCTTTCTCTTGCTGTTCACTGTAAAAGGCATTTACTCCTGTTGTTTACGAAGCCTTGGTAAACAATAAAGGCTTAGATCAATCTTTAGCAGTCTTTAATACATCTCCAATTAATCTTAGAATTCATATTCAGTGCTACAGAAAACTTATTTACTCGCACTCTGCTGTAGACATGTCATATTTGGCTGCTTTTGTATTACAATGTGATTAGTTTATATGTACTGTTTCACAGAAATTTGAAAAAAATATTCTCTTTATTATACGCCCAAAAGGTCGTATTATGTTATGGCCTCGGTCGTCCGTCCGTCCGTCTGTCTGTCCGTCCGTCTGTCCGTCCGTTAGCAATTTCTTGTGTGCGCGACTCCTCCTTAACTATCAATGGGAATAAGCTGAAACTACACACAATTACTCCCTATGATGTCTAGTTGTGCATTAGACCTTTGAAATTCAAATTGCTCCAGTCATTCCTGAGAAATCTTGAATTATCTGCCCTTTAATATAACAAAAATCACTGTTTTTTGTGTGCGCAACTCCTCCTAAACTATCAATGGGAATAAGCTGAAACTACACACAATTACTCCCTATGATGTCTAGTTACTTATTTTTGGCTTGAGTGGCTAAAGGCCAGCAAGTTATTGTCATGGCGGGTGTCCATCTGACGTCTGTGTGTGTGTGTGTGTGTATGCATAAACTTTTCTTTAAACATTTCCTCCTAAGCCGATGGGTGGAATTTGACAAAGCATGGCAGAAATTATCCTTGGATGACCCGCTTCAAAAAATGTTCAAGAAATAAGGATTGAACCCCAAATATGGACAGGGCAGGGCAGGGCATTTTTTCAATTTGAAATCTTTTAAAATCTTCTCCAAAACCATAGGGCCGATTTCAATAAAACTTGACATGGATGCTCCTTGGGTGACCCTTTATATAAATTGTTCAAGAAATTTTGATTGGCCCATCTATATGGGACTGGCTTATTTTTAGCCTGAAATCTTTGAAAAATATCTCCCCCTGAACCACTGCGCCAATTTCAATAAAACTTAACCAAAATATTCCTTTGGTGACCCTTTTTAAAAAATTTTTGGGGATTTTGATTGGCGTATGAATATGGGCATGTCAGGGCGGGGTTTATTTCAAGCCCGAAATCTTTGTACAATATCTCCTGAACCACAGGGCCAAATTAAATGATACTTTACAAGAATGTTCCTTTGGTGACCCTATCTAAAATTATTCAGGAAATTTTGATTGGCCGATAAATATGGGCGGGGCTTATTTAAAACTACATCTCCTCCTGAACCAATGGGCTGATTTCAATGAAACTTAGCCAGAATGTTCCTTAAGTGACTTTTTCCAAAAATTGCTCTCAAAATTGGTTGGCCAATAAATATGGGTGTGGTAGGGCTTGAAATCTTTGAAAGACATCTCCTGAACCTAATATTTTGATAAGATTGTAAAGGGATGCAGGTTCATGGTGACTGAGTTTTTTGGTGCAATGTGGGCCAGACCCAATTAATCGTTATTAAATAGGTCTTAAGAGTTTTCAAAGTATTGTTTTTATTCAAAGTAAGCTTTATTTAATGGAAGTCTTAAAGATATTTAAGCCAGTGCAGCGATTCAGGCTCTCTTGGACCTCATGTTTAATGAAATTAAGCATTAATGAAAAGTTGGGATGATAACAATTACCAATTTTACTAATCAAGTACTCGGTCACCTTTCCAATCAAATACACAAGATAATTGACCCTTTCTTTTCAAATATATGTGGGTATACAGACATTTCGTACCAGGATTTCTATGGGGATTTGTTACCATACTAAGGTTATGGGATACCATGTGTTGGTCGTTTTGTACCAAAGACTGGAGATTGTAATAAACTATAGTTTATATGATTGCACCGAGTTTGCAAACAACTATTACAGAAGTTAAATGAGGTGTAAAATGTTGAGCTATTGCTTTTTGCTTAATTGATAATGAGAAGTTATTATTGGAATTGTTTCAATTCCAGGGAAAAAGACTAGGAGTGGCCCAATAGCCCATAGCCCCTAGATTTAGAGCTGGGCCCCTAGATTTTTTTTTTTATTGGAAAATGCCTAAGCCTCTAATGTTAAAAATTGAATTTTGGACATCTAGGTCCCTAAGTTCAAATCGTTAGTCATTTTCTCTGTAATTCATTGTGGAGATACCTCTGACTTATAAAATAAGATAAGATATATTTTATTTCACTTATGTTAAGTGCAAACAAGCTGTTCAATGTTAAGAATTACAAATGTATACAAAGCACACTTTTGTGAGAAAAGATGGATCGCTGATCTAAGTTAATGCTGGTTCTGATTTGTTTTAATTATAAGTGATTAGTTGAATATCTTATTTAAAGGTGCTCTTTCACAAATTGTCATAGAAAAAATACAAATCTTATTCTTAGATTTAGAAATGTGTGTATTTTTAGACAATAAAGAATGGCCCAAGGGCATTGACACTAAAAACAACATATTTCAATTATTTTGTAACTTATTTTTTCGAAGCAGTAAGATCAGTAAGAGATCCAGTCTATTTATTTCTAGTCTATGAATTACAAAACTGTTACTTTCTGTGAATAATCTTTCATTTTTAAGTTGGAACGCGGAGCAATTCCAACTTAGATTTAACAAAACCGCAAAATGAACACAAGATAATTTCATTTCGGGTTTTTTGATAACACATATCACGTGAGCAGGATGTGAATACACTTCGGCCTATTTTGTAAATCTCAACTTGACATAGACATACAGTTAATTAATGTTGTACAATTACACAACTATCACTTCATGTATATTGTTAACACGCTAATTTATTTTTTAAACGATATTTATTGAAAGTTGTGTACTAATTTACTAGTATCACATGTTTGCATTACTATATTTGGAAATCATGCGATAAGTCCAATTCGATTGACAATAGCCCTAGCCAATCATGTGATCTACTTATTTGGGAATGCCGCGATCTTTTTTTCTCAGGATTGTGGCAATAGCACAAGCCAATCACGTGATTTTCTTATTTGGTAATATCGCAACCTGTTTTTCGTAGAATTATGTTATAGCTTTTCAAAGAGGTCTAGTTTCTCTTTCTGAACGACCTTGTTACACACTTCAACAAAATAGTTAAAATGTTTTGTACCTTATTGTTCCGTAAACCATCATTACAAACACGCAACATCTACAGACTATTTATTTGTATTAAAAACCCGATCCAGCCAATATTCTTTTTTTATTACTTCTCTATGCACCGTAAAATCTCATTCCCGTGCACTCTCCCCTATAAACCGACTTGAACTCACGCCGGTGTAAACAAAAGCCGTTTTTTGATTGGGCATACCACACGTAATGACCTACTTTGATTTTATTTGCCCTTTTATGAATGAATCCTGTACTCATGAGATACGAAAGGTCAAGTTTACAAACGAATGGAATGTTCCTATATATATAGCCCAAATTCTCATTAAAATTTAACCCATCACCAGACGACTAATGTTCTCAACTGCCCGGCAATCGGGCACCTCTTGTTTATATCTCAAACTTAATTGTTGCATTCTTGTGTAAAATAAATATTTTGTTTCGTTTACGGGTATTTTTGTATCATATTCCCAAAATCCCATTCCTTATTTTTTCGTTTCGAACAAGGAAGGGAAAAACAGGGGATAAAGCCATCTCGATTCGATTTACTGTAAAAAAAAATATCTGCATGTCGTTGTTATTTTGAACTCAAACAATTAAAAGAATAAATAATTATGCCAACACAATAGATTTAATTTCAATTTATAACTTCGAATGCAGACTGAAACGTCATAACTAAACAATACTTAACCTGAAGCTGCGATGTTTTAAGTTCCCATTGGCAATTTTTCTTGTCCACAAGTTTATCACTGATTTTTCAAAGTACATGACAGAGTAACTACAACTGTATAGTAGGCTTAAATTCCCCAAATCCAATCATTCATCTATTTTGTTTACCGGAAGTAATTAAATAATTACAAATAACATTATTAATGTATATTGTCCATATTGTACCCCCATTGTACTTGGATGAAAATGAAGAATATGTTCTTCTATTCTGTTCTGTTTAAAAAAAAAAACGGGACCCCATTTTCAAATAGCATGATAATTTCACTTGATGGTTGACGCAGCAAGGATCGATGAAGGTAGGCAAACATTTATCTTCTCTTTCTGCTTTTGTCCATTTTCTTTAAAATTGCTTAGACATTTAATTACTTGTGCAAAATACGCACATGCGCAATCCTTAAATATCTTTGAAGATTATCACAAGTTAACTACAGTCTATGTTTTTATCAAATATCTGAATGAGTTTTCCAACCCCACGTGTTTTGCCTTCAGGTCAAGTGTGTCCCACCGCAATACCTACAATATTCATGAACAATTGTACTCTTTTCTCCTCGATTTGCGCATGGTAATCATATCATCTGCGTGTGCATTGATTCAAACTGAGCACCAATACATTTTCTTGGTTTTCTACATAATATACTATATTTTCTCGGGATAATTGGGTAATCTTTTATCAGACTACAATAGATATTGTTATTAGATGATATATATGTCTTTTAAAGATACAGGTTATGTCTCTATATGTTATATAGTGGTAACCTAATCATTTTCTCCGAAACCTTAAAGACGGGTATCGACCAAATTTCGTTTGAGTAATCCTTTGGTGCCCCTTTATCAGATTATAAAAAATATTGCGATTTGATGAAAAATATGTCTGTTAAAGGCGGAGGTAATTTCTCTGTATGTTATATAGAAGACACTCTCAAAATCATTTTCTCAGAACATAAAACATAAAATAAACCAAATATAAGGCCTGTGAAGCTAATCACCTGCTAAGGCCGCTTTACATATTGAATTTATAGAAGAAAAATTTGATTTCCTTTGCTCTACAAACAATTTTATTTCAAAATGGTTTGACTCTTACTTCTGTGAAAACTTTGAACACAAAGAGCCCAAGCTAAAGTAGGAATACTTAAATACTTAGGTGAAAATGTGGACAAGAAGAAATTTCTTCTTTATAACAAACAACAACTTCTTTTCGACAATACTTGCCAATAATTATATTGATGGCTCAACGTAAAACAGTTGTTACTTCCTACAGGCATATAAGAAGTTACAACTGTTGCGCACTGAGCCATTAATATGTTCTATTTTTAGCTCACCTGAGCACGAAGTGCTCAAGGGAGCTATTGTGATCGATCGTTGTCAGGCGTCTGTCTGTCTGTCACGGCGTCAACTTTTTCTTTAAACGACATCTCCTCCTAAACTTATGGGTCAAAATCAACCAAACTTGGCAGAAATATTCCTTGGGTGGTCCCTTATGAAAATTGCTCAAATGGAAAGGATCCGTGCCATATCACGGGAAAAGGGGCCTTAATGACAAATTTCTTGTTTTCACTCTAGAAGCACCAAATATGGTCCAATCTTCATGAAACTTGGTCAGAATGTTTGTTAGGTCATGAGGATGAAGTCTATTGAAAATGGGAAGGATCCGTGCCATTTCACAGAAAAAGCGGCCTTAATGACAATTTTGTCAATATCTTTATACGACATCTCCTCCTAAACTTATGGGTTAAAATCAACCAAACTTGGCAGAAATATTCCTCGGGTGGTCCCTTATGAAAATTGCTCAAATGGAAAGGATCCTTGCCATATCACGGGAAAAGGGGCCTTAATGAAAATTTCTTGTTTTCACTCTAGAAGCCACAAATACAGTCCAATCTTCATGAAACTTGGTCAGAATGTTTGTTAGATCCGTGCCATTTCACAGAAAAAGCCACCTTAATGACAATTTTGTCAACAATATCTTTAAACGACATCTCCTCCTAAACTTATGGGTTAAAATCAACCAAACTTGGCAGAAATATTCCTTGGGTGGTCCCTTATGAAAATTGCTCAAATGGAAAGGATCCGTGCCATATCACGGGAAAAGGGGCCTTAATGACAAATTTCTTGTTTTCACTCTAGAAGCCACAAATATGGTCCAATCTTCATGAAACTTGGTCAGAATGTTTGTTAGGTCATGAGGATGAAGTCTATCGAAAATGGGAAGGATCCGTGCCATTTCACAGAAAAAGCGGCCTTTATGACAATTTTGTCAACAATATCTTTAAACGACATCTCCTAAACTTATGGGTTAAAATCAACCAAACTTGGCAGAAATATTCCTTGGGTTGTCCCTTATGAAAATTGCTGAACTGGAAAAGATCTGTGCCATATCAAGGGAAAAGGGGCCTTAATGACAAATTTCTTGTTTAGACTCTAGAAGCCACAAATATGGTCCAATTTTCATGAAACTTGATCAGAATGTTTGTTAGGTCATGAGGATGAAGTCTATTGAAAATGGGAAGGATTGGTGCCATATCACAGGGAAAGGCATCTTAATGACAATTTTTTTGTTTACTCTCTAGAAGCCACAAATATGGTCCAATCATCATGAAACTTTGTCAGAATGTTTGTTATGTCATGAGGAAGAACTCGTTTGAAAATGCGAAGTATACGTGCCATATCATGGGAAAAGTGGCCTTAATGACAATTTTCTCGTAAGAGCTCCAAACGCCACAAATAAAGTCCAACCTTCATGAAACTTGAGCCAAATGTTTGCCAGGTCACAAGAATGAACTCTGTTGAAAATGGGAAGGTTCATGCCATATCGTAGGAAATGGAGTCTTAATGATAATTTACTTGAAATATCAGGTGAGCGATTTAGGGCCCTCAGGGTCCTCTTGTTTAATAATAATAATATGTAAAAACATACCTTCAAAAACTTGAACAACATTTTGACTGAAACATCATAAAAGAAAACTCAGCTTTTCATTCGTATTTCAAAATATTCTCACATAATCAAAGGCACCATTGTACCACTGTATTGCAAAATACAGGCCTGTCTAGAAAATAATAATTTTGGCTTTCCTAAACTCCTTTTAGTGTAAACCCTGTTATAAAGCACATGAAAGATGTGTTTTTGGTGGCTTAAAAAGGTGCTGGAATGCTTAGCATTATTTGATGAAAAATCTTTTGACAAATTGAAATATTGAACATTTCTATCTACAGTAACGAAATAAAAATCTTTAGTTTTTGTTAAAGTGATGATACACTTTTAACTTATTACAACTCAGACAGGTACTGATAAAACAGCTGTGTACTGACCACTGATAAGGAAAAATCAATACTGTGTACCAATATCACAGGATTACCTTTTATGGTCTTGTCTGAACAGAGATTATTGGATTTTGTCAATTTTATTTTAAATTTTGACCCCTTTGTTAAAAAAGTGTAAAATGTGCTATGAAAGAAATATTTGACATATTTTTGGTATACATGAAGTTTAAAGAGAATTGAATGCTCTTTCACACAGTATGTTTGTTAAGAAAAAAAATTAGATTACTCGACAGTTAAATGAGTGTGAAAGTAACCTTAAATTTTTCATATTCAAAATTACTTTTTTTTTAAATTAATTTTACTAATACTTTTCTGTTTTTCTCTTTTCAGGCAACAGCAAAGTAGAAAATACTTTTTTGTTTTATAGGGGACTTTTATATGATTGCAGAAAAATAAACGAAAAAAAAATTGATCTGGCTTTTTTATACTTTTATTAATAAATCATTGAGGCTAGCAACTATTTGGGGACAGCCTTTCCTCGTTTTCTGTTTAGAAAAAGAGAACACAAAAAGTTTATTTTCATTATTTTTGATTTTCTCCTTTGAAGGGGTGGGGGGGGGGGGGGTGGGGGTGAAGCCAATTTTTAGCTCCACTGGCCGAAGGCCAGCGAGCTATTGTCATGGCGGAGTGTCCGTCGTGCGTCCGTCCGTGCGTAAACTTTTTCTTTAAACATCTTCTCCTCCCAAACCAATGGGCGGATTTTAATGAAACTTGGTAGAAATGATCCTTGGGTGGCCCTCTTCTTAAATTGTTCAAAGAATTTTGATTGGCCCCCAAATATGGGCGTGGCATTTTTTCACTTTGAAATCTTTAAAAATCTTCTCCTCCCAAACCATTGGGCCGAATTCAATGAAACTTTACCAAAATGTTCCCTGGGTGATCCTTTACTTAAATTGTTCAAGAAATTTTGATTGGCCCATAAATATGGGCGTGGCAGGACGGGGCTTATTTTGAGCCCAAAATCTTTAAACGTCATCTCCTCCTGAACCACTGGACCGATTTCAATGAAACTTTACCAAAATGATCCTTTAGTAACCCTTTACTTAAATTGTTCAAGAAATTTTGATTGGCCCATAAATATGGGCGTGGCAGGGCGGGGCATATTTTGAGCCCGAAATCTTTAAACGACATCTCCTCTTGAACCACTGGGCCGATTTCTATGAAACTTTACCAAAATGTTTCTTTAGTGACCCTTTACTTAAATTGTTCAAGAAATTTTGATTGGTCCATAAATATGGGCGTGGCAGGGTGGGGCCTATTTTGAGCCCTAAATTTCCGAATGACATCTCCTTCTGAACCTTATGTTTTAATAAGATGGGTGAAGGGTTGCAGGTTCATTGTGATTGAATATTTTGGTGCAATATGGACCAGAACCAGTTAATCATTATTAGATAGGTCTTAGGAGTTTTCGGAGTGTTAATGTATTCATTTAAAGTAAGCTGTATTTAATGAAAGTCTAAAGATTTTAAAGCCAGTGGAGCGATACAGGCCCTCTTGGGCCTCTTGTTTTTTTAAATTTGCCAGTCTAAAATTTCGTTTGGTAATGGGTTAAACGTTTCTCCTTTTCTTATAATGTTTCTAACTAACAACAGTTGTTTTCAAACATTCCTAAAATTGTTTGGTTGGTTGATCAATCCCTAGCACTTTTATCCCAAATTACTAATTAGCGTATCGTAGCGTATCATGAAAAATCTGATTCAATTCGTGCAGGCCTGAAGTCAATAACGAACGTGAAACCTTTTCATTCTAATCATATGACCGAGATCCGAAATATACATCATCGCAAAAAGGGTATTTTCGTCGCGTAAGTTTGCTAAAAAGTAATCTGTTGCAAGAAGAAGCGTAAATAAATGAAAGAAAACAATTTAGGCATCCTCTGATATATTGCATTTCTATGTCCAAAATGATGCGATTTTTACTAACATTTTTCGCACGAATAAGTTTTGATGTCAATTAATTAGCTACAAAATTTTTTCGTTCTGTCTTTCCAAAATCATCGTAACTACAATTTATAGCGTTAAGAGGTACGACAATACGAGATCGCGCTCATTATTCCGAATTTAAGCTTATTGATAATTACGTAAATAGTATAGATAAAAACACACCGTCGGTGGTGTAAAGTCACGATTCGCCAAGGCTTGGGAACTTCTTCGACCTCCTCAGCGGATAAATTGATATCATTTGCAGAGATTCCCGAAAATTCTGATGCGTCTGTGCCGAAATCAAATTAGAAGTCAAAGATATCGGAATCAGAGCCAGACATAGTGTAATTTTGATACAGAATAACGGATAAGGGCTATTTTTTCAGATGCTGTTGTTCTCAAACGAATTCACAATTAATTTTGATACAGAATAACGGATAAGGGCTATTTTTTCAGATGCTGTTGTTCTCAAACGAATGAACAATTAATTTTCGAGATTAGGATTAATTTATCAAAGTCTTTGATTGGTCAATTAATTCTTGACAATTATTAATTTCAATTTAATTGGGCTTTCAGTTGACCAATCGCGTGCGCTATGTCCACGTGTTCTATGCCAGACAATACTGTCGGCCGATATGCCATTTGAATTACGTATTATTATGTAATCACCCCGGGAAGCTTCGAATTAAGAATCAATTAAACAATGGAAAGCAAGCTTCTGACAAAACATTAAAGACCAGAGGCAATTAAAAATGGATAATAAACAGTTTATAAATAATTTCAATTGAAACACGTGTTCCCTTAAATCCCTTAACTTGAAGAAAAAGAAAAGAAAGTACGAAAAATGCTCAATTGATCCGGAAATCGCGCAGCAAATAATTTCACACATTTGAAAATTATGTTGTTGTTCAAAAACAATTTATTATAATTTTAAACTATTCCAAAATAAAAGCACCTTAACACAGCGCGAGAGAATTAATGAGCTTCGACAGAAGTAGTAGAAATGTAATTGCTTGTAACAAGCAGTTTCTTCATTACTCATATTATTTTCTAATAAAAAATGATGGAAAATAGAGAATTCAATCATCTCGAAATTGTCTTCTGAAGTACAAGTCATCTGCATATTCTCTAAATTTATATCAGACCAAAATTTTGTTGTTTGAAAATGGGTTAATCAATTAAATTAAATGAAATCCGATCAGATAAAAAAAAAATGAATAATTATTTTCCATATATTCTTCCTTATTACTGAATGTGTTTAATATACTAGATTTGGGCTTGATGATGACTCTTGTTTTCCGTCGATTATTCGTCATAAAACATCAAAGCTGCAGCTTCTTCGTTTATGACTAGGATAATGTTCACGAAATGCCGTAGTTGCAAATATTGGACCCGTGACTTGGGCTAGTACCAAACTTCGCGAGGTATATTTGAAAAAAAAAATACCGTTAATACTTTGATAGTCCTGCGATAATGAATAAAAAAGTCCCATACATGTTAGGGGAAGCTTAACTTTTTTCCTGTTACTTTCTTTCCGTTAACCGTTTTTCATAAACTCACCGCCCGAAGTGGACAGTAATTTTTCAAATCAATAGCCGAATGGAATATCACCTGAAAACTCAAAATTAAGACCATTCTACATTTTCAAATTTAATTTGGACGGAGAATATGCTGCTTTATCAATGTCAATAATAATTTTTTTTAACATTGTAAATTTTCATAGTTTGTACAAGACGTGATGATGGGCGAAGTACTTAATGTACTTTGATTATCGCTGACGTAATGGACGCGTGTGTAATGTTTTGTCTGCATAATGACACACCAATCTAGCCAATTTTAGTGAAAACTAGGACAGTTGATCAAAAATAATTCATGCTAAAACAATTTATGGGTATTAATTTAGTAATTGGAATAATAAATCGGGAATTCTGATTGGCCTTTTTAACCTAGCTGGGTTCGTAAGTTAGTCTGTAAATATTTTTAACCCCTGCTCTCTTCTATCGTAAATTACTCAAAATCTTAAAGAACAAAGTGTATATTTTTTTGTGATGTTCTTTAAGATGATAAATCATACTTACTAATGGCACCATTTTTGAAATTCTGGCATTTGAAAAAAAACGAATTATTGCGATTAAAAGTCCGACACGTAAAAACGTGGGCTTGTTCAGATGAAGTATACGCGTAAAAAGGCGGGCTTGTGCAGATAAGGTAGACGCGTAAAAATGCGGGCTTGTTCAAATGGGGTAGACGCGTAAAAAGGCGGGCTCAAGTTGTAATGGGTTAAAGTTATTAAATATTTTTGCAACATATTGTCGTTTTTTTCCGTCATATTGAAGTTATATAAATGAATGTTTCATTGTCAAAACCCACTGTTCATCCAACAAAATCCTGGCAACCATATATTTAATGGAATTATGAATATCTTTGCCCAGTATTGCATCCCATCGCTAAGAGAATTTGCCATTTGAAACAAACCTACTAATTCAACTTCCCATGCTTGCATACGAACACGTTTAAGAGCACCATCATACCCCAAACTCAGAAGTAGAGGAGTATGTATTGATTTCATCATGTCTGTCTGTCAGTCCATTGACCTTTTCCTTTCTGCTAGCTAAACGGAGAAGCAATTTATATACGCCTGTCAAAGACGAGACTTATTATGTGATCACTGTGGTGGGCGGGAGATGTCAGCTTCGTTAGTAGCTAGAGGCAACCGTCTCTTGAACGCATTCCAACTTATCAGTACTTTCAGTACTTTGATTGCTTGTTTTGATATGAAGTTTCTAGCTGTCAAATACTTTTACCTTGAACTTTGATTGTTTAAGACTAACACTCGGAATGCACATGCATAAATAGTTGGCTCAAAATTGAAGAATAATTTTTAGGCGTTAGAAGTTGCTTTATTATGCCCCTGTATCGAGAGATCGGGGGCATATTGTTTTACTCATGTGTGTCTGTCCGTCTGTCGGTCCGTCTGTCTGTCTGTCCGTCTGTCTGTCTGTCTGTCCGTCTGTCCGAAAACTTAACCTTGCCAATATCTTCAAGCCTATTCAAGATACAAAGCTAATACTTGGCCTGATGATAGATCTCAATGATCCGCATCCGCTGGTACCAAAGTCAAGGTCATCTGTCAAGGTCATCTGTCAAGGTCAAACTTTGAAAGAATAAATCCGAAAACTTAACCTTGCCAATATCTTCAAGCCTATTCAAGATACAGAGCTAATATTTGGCATGATGATAGATCTCAATGATTATTATCCGCTGGTACCAAAGTCAAGGTCATGTGACAAAGTCAAGGTCATCTGTCAAGGTCAAACTTTGAAAAAAAAATGCCGTTACCGGGGCATTCGTGTTTCACAACACATCTTCTTGTTTTTCAAAATGAAATTCACTTATAAGGAATATTGGTCTTTCTTCCATGAATTACCAGAGTGAATCTTATTATATTAAAGGTTTCAATATGATCAGGTCGTTTTTTCTGATTGATTTTAAGAAAATTTTCAAAAATCACTTTTTCCCAATCTGTGAAAGAGTAGCTTTAAGACATAATGAAAGTATATTGATAAATGAGATTTGTCAAAAGTCAGGAAAATCCTAATACTGCCAGATGATCTGCAGATAAGGATCAAGCCACTCAAAATCTGACAGATTAAGAGTGGTTCAAGTGTTATCAACCATAGGCTGTTGGAAAGAAATTTGACAAAAAAAAATATAAAATTGAATAATTGTTTTCATATTTGAAAAATTTAAACTTTTGGCATGGCGTAATATGTATTGAAAAAAAATTATAGCAATAAAGAAATACACTGCAACTCCATTAGAATGCGAACTCTATTAAAATGCAGGGTCAGTTTGGCTCCCGATTTTCTGGGTGGTGGTGGTGGTGTTGGGCTGGGAATTTTAAGCTGCTGCAGCAAAGATTTCTGATACTTTATTAAATGCTGATGTAATTGCAGATTTCATTGAACTTGACATAGATGTACCATGGGCGACCCTTTACTTAAATTGTTCAAAAAAATTCATTGAACGACTGCAATATATGGGCGTGGAAGGGCAGGGCATTTTTTTGCGTTAAAATCTTATAAAATCTCCTTCCAAACCATTGCGTGAATTTCATTAAACTTGGCATGGTGTTCCTTAGGTGACCCTTTACTTAAATTGTTAAAAAAAATTCGATTTACACCAAACATGGGTGTGGAAGGGCAGGGCATTTTTTCACATTAAAATCTATTAAAATCTTCTCATCCCAAACCATTAGGCAAATTTCAATGGAATTTGGGATGGATGTTCTTTTGGTACCCCTTTACTTAAATTGTTAAAAAAAAATTGATTGGCCACCAAATATGGGCATGGAAGGGCGGGACATTTTTTTTCACATTAAAATCTTTATACATCTTCTTCCAAACCATTGGGCTGATTTCAATCAAACTTGGCATGGATGTTCCTTGGGTGACCCTTTACTTTAATTGTTCAAGAAAGTTTGATTGATTCCCTTATAATTGCCTGGCAGGGTGGGGTATTTTTTATGCCCCCGCATCCAAATATCGGGGGGCATAATGTGTTACCGTTGTCTGTTTGTCTGTCTGTCTGTCTGTCTGCAAAACTTAACCAAAAAACTTCACATTGCCAATATCTTCAAGCTTATTCAAGATACAAGGCTCATATTTGGCATGATGATAGATCTCAATGGTCCGCATCTGCTGATAACAAAGTCAAGGTCATGGTCATCTGTAAAGGTTTTGAAAAAAAATGCTGATACGGGGGCATAAGTGTTTCACAAACACATCTTGTTCACTTTAAAATCTGTAAAAAAATTTCTCGTCCCAAACCGTTGGGCTTATTTCAATGTATCTTGGCATGGATGTTCCTCGGGTGACCCTATACTTAAATTTTTAAAAACCTTGGTAAGAAAATCTCTAATACTTTGGTACAAAATGACTTCTACAAAATGGTTATAGTACGAAACGCCTGTAATTGATATTCAATATTTGCAACATATCTTTGGTTAAAAAGAAATGTAGCTTCAGCTGATTTCAAAATTTCATCTTTAGTTAGAGATGCTGATGCTTGTGACATCATGTAAGCCACATACCTACTTTTATGGCTGATTAATGGATTAGTGAAATTGGTAATCGGTACATTGACATTCAATCGGGTCCTTGATTAATTGAATTATACCCATTCCCATCCCTAATTAAAAACTTTACTTTGTACTGCTGCTGTTAATATTTTTTTCTCTTCCTTCAAGGAACCAATTTGCACAGTTGCTTTGACTGGCCAGGTAGGATTTGAAAGCACATATTATCTGGGTGGATTGAGGTCAGAGTTGTGGCAGACAGTCCTAACAAGACATATAAAAAAAGACAGAATGGACATGATGGGAACTATTCCAAAGCATACTTTGATCGTCGTGACAGCTGCTTTTGCCTTAGGTTATGATGCTATGCTAGTCTATGGCCATGGACTTCACCTCCTCATAAGTCAGAACAAAACAGTCAATGGTGAATCACTCTCTCTGGCAGTAAGAAATGTATGTATGAAAATATATATTTATCTACACAATATTCAATCATTCTTCTCAAGATACTACTATCTACTGGGCTCAACACCAAAGATGGGGGGGGGGGGGATATTCCATGTAGCTCGCCTTAGAACAACATGCTCAAGGAGAACTCTTAGGATCACCCTAATCTATTGTATTATGTCATCAACTTTTTTAGCTCATCTAAGCACAACTAGCTATATTTTTTGTTCCATACCTTTTGTCTGTCATGGGTTGTCTGTCATTTGTCGTCAACAATTCTTTAAACATCTTCTCCATTGCAACCAATGCGTGGATTACAAACTACACTTCCTGAAATTTTCAGAAAAAGTGTTAGACATCTGGTCCGACAGGATCTCAAAATCTGTCAGACCGAAAGAAAATCTGTCAGCCCAAATCATGTTGAACAAAACTGACAAAAAGATATGACAGTAAAATCCGTTTTATGTCAATTTGTAATTATATACAAATTAAAATGAAATACTGACTAGACGACACTTTAGTTAAATTCTTATTATACTAAATAGAAATTTATTCCTCTCTGGCAAACATGATGAGCTTTTCAAAATTGAAGACTTCATCTTGAAAGTCAAAATTTTCCTAGGGAATTTGAGGGGCTATATTTCAGAAGACACTTTAGTTAAATTTATATGATATTAAATAGAAATCAATTCCCCTCTGGCAAACATGATCAGCTTTTCAAAATTGAAGACTTCATCTTGAAAGTCAAAATTTTCCTAGGGAATTTGAGGTGCTATATTTCAGAACCATGGGTCACAATTTATATCTTCGTTTTTCTATTGATACAGAAAAAAACTCGATTTTTTGGAAAACTAGTTTTGCCTACCATTTCTAAAAAAAACAAAATAACAAACAACAGTTCCCACCTATGTACGTCAAAATGTTTTTTTCTTTCAGAATTGCATCCTGGTTAGACATAAAAAAGATAAACAATTTGTGTTTCTTTGCAGGTTTTATTTTTAGCTCACCTGAGCACAACATGCTCAAGTGAGCTATTGTGATCACCTTTTGTCCGGCGTCATCCGGCGTCCGTCAACAATTTCTTTAAATGACATCTCCTCCTAAACTACTAGGCCAATTTTAACCAAACTTGGCAGAAATGTTCCTTAGGTGGTCCCCTTTAAGAATTGCTAAAAGAATTGAAATCGGTGAAAAACTCTGGTTGCTATGGCAACGAAAGTTAAAAATTTAAGAAAATCTTTAAAATTCTTCTTCTTCTGAACCAGCAGCCCTACAGCCTTGAAATTTGGTATGGATGATCAGCTCATAGACCTTAATAAAAATAGCTAAAATTCATATCTGTTGGGCCACCAGGTGTGGAGCATCAGGGGGGAGGGGGTAGTTCTTTGGGTAAATTTTGTAATCTTTAACCTTCTTCTTCTTCTGATCATGAAGGCCTACAGCCTTAAAATTTTGCATGTATCATCACCTCATAGACCTTAATAAAAATAGCTAAAATCATATCTGTTGGGCCACCAGGTGCGGAGCATCAGGGGGGAGGGGGTAGTACTTTGGGTAAATTTTGTAATCTTTAACCTTCTTCTTCTTCTGATCATGAAGACCTACAGCCTTAAAATTTTGCATGTATCATCACCTCATAGACCTTAATAAAAATAGCTTAAATCATATCTGTAGGGCCACCAGGTGCGGAGCACCAGGGGGAGGGGGTAGTACTTTGATGAAAATTTTGTAATCTTTAACCTTTTTCTTCTTCTAAACCAAGAGACCTACAGATTTGAATATTGGCATGGATGATCAGCATATGGACCTTTATGAAAATACCTAAAATCATGACTGTAGATTCACCAGGTGCATAGCACCAGGGGGGAGAGGGTAGTACTTTTGTGAAAATTTTGTAATCTTTAACCTTCTTCTTCTTCTGAACCACAAGCCCTACAGACTTGAAAATTGGCATGGAGGATCAGCTCATAGACCTTAATATAAATAGCTAAAATCATGACTGTAAAGCCACCAGGTGCGGAGCACCAGGGGGGAGGGGGGAGTACTTTTGTGAAAATTTTGTAACTTTAATCTTCATCTTCTAATGAACCAGGAGCCCTACAGACTTCAATATTGGCATGGATGATAAGCATAATTATGGATCTAAAATAAAATAGCTAAAATCATGAATGTAGGACCACCAGATGCGGAGCATTAGGGGGCAGGGGGTAGTACTTTGGATCAATTTTGAAATCTTTAACCTTATTCTTCTCCTGGATCAGGAACCCTACAGACTTGAAAATTGTCATGGGTGATCAATATATTGACATTAATAATAGCTAAAATCATGACTGTAGGGTCACCAGGTGCTGAGTGTCTTGATGAGGGGGTAGTACTTTGGATCATTTTTGAAATCTTTAAACTTCTTCTAATGAGCCAGGAGTCCTACAGACTTGAAAATTGGTATGGATGATCAGCATATGGACATGTATTGAATTAGCTAAAATCATGACTGTAGATTCACCAGGTGCAGAGCATCTTGGGGGAGGGGGGAGTGCTTTGTTGAGAATTTTGAATCCCTACAGCCTTTATATTTGACATGGATTGATCAACTCATTAAAGAAAACTTTAAAAGTCTCAGACTCAGCCCTGTATATCTGGCATAGATTAGCTGATCACAGACCTTTTATGGAAAAAGCTTAAATAAATAATGTCCAGGGGAGGAGCAGAGGGGGGGGGGGGAATGATTATTTCAAATGTTATCTGATTGAATAAGTGAAAATCTCTTTCTGTGGTTGCATGGACATACCTAGGTAATGAAACTTTTTTCTCAGGTGAGCGACCCAGGGCCAACGGCCCTCTTGTTTCCGATATATCACCTGTACTATCTTATACAGCGCCACCTAGTTAGGTTTTCAAAGCTTATGTCCAATTACTGCTTGGCAGATGACCCATTCTGAATGAACAAGAGGGCCATGGTGGCCCTTAATCACTCACCTGAATGAACTGTCTAAATTTTTCAAAAGAAGTATGAGAAATAGAATGATGAATGACTAAGCTAAACAAAGCTGTTGCTTTTATACAACTTGAGAATCCTTTTTAACAATTTTAAGGTTGACTAACAAGGATTTTAATAATTGATTTCGTGACCTAGTTTTTGACCACAGTTGACCCAATTTTAAACTCGACAGAGATTTCATCTAGATAATCATTCTGACCAAATTTCAGGTTGATCGGTCAATAAAAGTGGCCACTAGAGTGCCTACAAGGTTTTTCTAAGATTTGACCCTGTGACCTTGTCTTTTACCCAAGTTGACCCAATTTCAAACTCATCCGAGATTTTATCAAGACAATCATTCTGACCAAATTTCAGGTTGATCGGGCAAAAAATGTGGCCTCTAGAGTGCATACAAGGTTTTTCTTAGATTTGACCCCGTGACCTAGTTTTTGATCCCAGTTGTCCCGATTTCGAACTCGTCCGAGATTTCATCAAGACAATCATTCCGACCAAAATTCAGGTTGAACTGGCAAAAAATTTGGCCTCGAGAGTGCATACAAAGATTTTCTAAGATTTGACCTTATGACCTAGTTTTTGACCCCAGTTGACCCAATTTTAAACTCGACAGAGATTTCATCAAGACAATAATTCTGACTAAAATTGAGGTTGAACGGGCAAAAAATGTGGCTTCTAGAGTGTATACAAGGTTTTTCTAAGATTTAACCTATGACCTAGTTTTTGACCCCAGTTGACCAAATTTGGAACTCGTCTAAGATTTTATCAAGCCAATCATTCTGACCAAATTTCAGGTTGATCGGGCAAAAAATGTGGCCTCTAGAGTGCATACAAGGTTTTTCTTGGATTTGACCCTTTGACCTAGTTTTTTACCCCAGTTGACCTAATTTTGAACTCGTCCGAGATTTCATCAAGACAATAATTCTGACCAAAATTCAGGTTGAACGGGCAAAAAATGTGGCCTCGAGAGTGCATACAAAGATTTTCTAAGATTTGACCCTATGACCTAGTTTTTGACCCCAGATGACCCATTTTCGAACTCGACCGAGATATCATCAAGACAATTATTCTGACCAAAATTCAGGTTGAATGGGCACAAAATGTGGCTTCTAGAGTGCATACAAGGTTTTTCTAAGATTTGACCCTATGACCTAGTTTTTGACCCCAGTTGACCCAATTTCAAACTCGTCCGAGATTTAATCAAGACAATCATTCTGACCAAATTTTAGGTTGAATGGGCAAAAAATGTGGCCTCTAGAGTGCATTCAAGGTTTTTCTAAGATTTGACCCTGTGACCTAGTTTTTGACCCCAGTTGACCCAATTTCGAACTCGTCCAAGATTTTATCAAGGCAATCATTCTGACCAAATTTCAGGTTGATCGGGGAAAAAATGTGGCCTCTAGAGTGCATAAAAGGTAAATGTTGACGACACAGGACGGACGACGGACATCCAAGGTGAGCTTTTGTGATCAACTTTTGTCCATCATGCTTCAGAAGTAGTCAACAATTCTTTAAACATCTTCTTAGTAACTGAAGGGCGGACTTTCACCAAACTTGGCAGAAATATTCCTTTGTTGACCCTTCTCATACTTGTTCTTGAAATTTTGATTGACCCCCAAATATGATTATGGCAGTTTTCATCCCCCACCGTTTTCCGCTAGGGGATATAGTAATGGTCTCCATTCCGAGGTTCCGTCACTAAACTTGACCGGAGCATATCTCCTAAAGTATAATAGCTATCAACTAGAAACTTAATGGGTGGATAGATTTCAGGGAGGAGAAGTGCAAAGTACAAGAACTACAACTCTTGCTTGCATAATTTTGGAGTTATTTCCCTTTGTTATTTTTAATACTAAGATTAACTTGTCCAGAGCATATCTCCTAAAGTATAATGGCTACTAACTTTAACTTTATAGATGGATAGATCTCATGAATGAGAAGAGCTGTGCAAAAGAACTACAACTCTTGCTTGCGTAATTTTGGAGTTATTGCCCTTTGTTACTTTTGATACTTAGATTTTGTCTGGAGCAAATCTCCTAAAGTATAACAGCTATCAACTTGAAACTTTATGGGTGAATAGAACTCATGGAGGAGAAGTTCAATGTATAATAGCTACACCTCTTGCTTGAATAATTTTGGAGTTATTGCACTTTGTTATTTTTTGACACTTTGATTTTGTAGAGGATTAATTTCTCAAAGTTCAAAAGAATCCTTTGTATATTAGGCTTCAGTTTTACTATCAAGCTTTTGCGGCGGGGAATGGCCATGTCCCACATGGCTCTTGTTTACCCTGAAATCTTTAAACATCTTCTCCTCAGTAACCATTGGGTGGATTTCAACCAAACTTGGCAGAAATGTTCTTTTGGGGACCCTTCTCAAAACTTGTTCCTGAAATTTTGATTGAACCCAAAAAATGGACGCAGCAGGGCGTAGAAGTTTTTGACCCTAAAATCTTTAAACATCTTCTCCTTGGTAACCATTGGACAGATTTCAACCATGAACTTGGCAGATTTATTCCAAGGCTTGGGTGACCTTCTCAAAACTTGTTCTTGAAATTTTGATTGATCCTCAAATATGGGCATGGCAATGTTGGGCAGTTTTTGTCCCTAAAATCTCTAAACATCTTCTCAGTAACCTCTGGATTTCAACCAAACTAGGCAGAAATGTTCCTTGGGTGACCCTTCAAAAAAGGTGTTTGTGAAATTATGATTGTCAGCCAAATATGGGCATGACAGGGCAGGCATTTTTATGCCCCCGATAGGGAGGCATCATAAATTTGACTTGTCCGTCCGTCTGTCTGTCCGTCCGTCCGTCATTCCGTCCAAAAACTTTAACATTGGCCATAACTTCCTTATTACTTAACATATTCGCATCATACTTTACCACAACATTCTTGGTACATTACCTTTCTGTAGGCACATACTTTGGTGACCTTGACCCCTGGATGACCTTGACCTTCAACATAGATTGGCCATAATTTAAAATCAAAGCGGTGTCGGGGGCATTGTCATCTTACAGTGACAGCTCTTGTTTTACCCTAAAATCTTTAAACATCTTTTCCTTAGTAACCATGAGATGGATTTCAACCAAACTTGGCAAAAATGTTCCGTGGGTCTCCCTTTTCAAAACTTGTTCGTGAAATTTTGATTTAACACTTATTATTGAAATGGCAGGGTGGGACAGTTTTTGATCCTTGAATCTTTAAATATATTCTTCTCAGTGACCAAATTTCAACCAAACTTGGCAGAAATGTTCATAGGGTGACCCTTCTAAAAAGTTTTTTTTTTTAAATTTTGATCGACCCCAAATATGGGCATGGCAGGCAGGGACCTAGTCTCATTTCGAAATCTGTGAATACCAGATCCTAATCCAAGAGTTTATTTTGAATGAAACTCTTCCAGAATATTTCTTTGGTGCCCCTTTTCAGAAAAATGTTTGTGACATTCTAATTGGACCATAATATTGGCATGGTAGGGTGGAGCTTTCTTTTGCTTTGAATTCTTTGTAAAACATCTCAACAACTAAGCAAATTTCAATGAAATTTTTCTAGAATGTTATTTTGGTGAGATGCACTGGACCAATAAAATTCAGGTGAGCGGTTTAGAGCCATTCAATTTCTGGTCCTCTTGTTGATAAAACTGTTAGCAATCATATTAGGGTGAGATATTGAGAGATTCTTTCCCTTTTCTGCCGGAAATCTCTAAGGATTTGACTTAATGAGAGAAAAAATTCAAAGCAGTCTGCAGAATGTAATTTATAAAACAATTTGGTTAAATATCTTGTATTAAAATGTTAATTTCTCATTACATTCGGCGAAATTAAATTTTCTGAGGCAGAATTATCGCTGATTTGTGACAAACATTCATCCTTAATATTCTTGATATTCATAGGTAACAATAGATGGCTTAACAGGTGTATTTTCTCTGAATGAGAAAGGAAACCGTCCAGGCTATCGAGGTTTCCAAGTGGTAACAGATCCCCATCCTCCAGAAATTGGAACAGCAACTGCAGCTGTAAGTAACCATTATCATGCTAAGTTAAAACACTGGAAAATTGCCTTAAAATCAAATACCTGAGTGCATCAATTTTGATTCAGTATTTTTAAGTAAAAATTTCAAAATATTATTTTCAAATCTTTTAGCTAAGAAAAGAAAATCTGGAGGTTTAGACTTTACATATGTTCAGCTAGTGTTGGGCAATCAGTTTCAAATCACAATCCATAATCGGTTTTTAGTTGCAAGAGTAAATCAACTTATGATCCATTATACAATTGTTTTCTTAGAAATTAATACAGCACTTTGATAGAGCGGCGGACTGTCAATCTAGAGGTCCTGGGTTTGATCTCTAACAGTGGCACTCATTCTGTCCAACTATTTGTCTCCCACCAATGGGTTGATAATTGTAGACCTATGTGGGATACCAGCTTGAGGCTAGAAAAGGATGTAATGGTAGTACTGGTGTTTGAGATACCAGAAATCCATTGTTATGTGCTCCAGCCGCTGCGATATAACTGAAAAAAATGTTGAAAGTGGCGTAAAACCTCATTCAAACAGTTGTCCATGGACAAGCAGACTTTCAAAATATTTCAGAACCACTGGATGATAGAGACTTCATATTTCACATGTATAGTTACTTGTGACAAGAGCTTTCTGTTGGTACTTACTTCAAAGTCATCAGTTAAGGCCATTTTTAGCTCACCTAAGCACGAAGTGCTCAAGGTGAGCTTTTGTCAGGCCTCCTAGTGAAACCTTTAATAGGGGTTGACACTAACTCCTGAGATCAAGGAGTCAATTGGACTCCTAACATATGAAATCAAGGAGTCTTAGCTCAAAGTAAGGAGTCCGAATTTTCATAAATGGAGAACATTGAGGAAAAAAAGAAATTGCTTGTTATAAGCAATTTCTACTTTTCCACAATGTTTTTCTAAAAGAAAAGGTTTTTTTTTATCTAAACACTACAGGATGCAAGCAAATATTGCCCTCAACAACTCTTGTTGTTAAATTTATCTACAGTTTTGGCAAGTATTAAAAACAACACTGCTCTGAGCATTTGCTTTTCAAAAATATTTTTATATGACCCTTGGAGTCCATCGGACTCATTACTTTTAAATGGAAGGAGTCCCAACTGGTGAACAAGGAGTTTCAGACTCCCTGTTTAAATCCTATAAAACCTATAAAAACCTATAATTTTGCAACAAAATGATTTAAATTCTATAAAACCTTTATGTTGCCTCAAAAATGGCTAAAGACCTGTAAATAACCTATATTTTTCTTCAAAAACCTATATTTTTGAAAAAAAGGTCTGATGAATAATGTTAAGACCAGTGTTTGCTTTCTGGTGCTTGTAAATGTTTTGAAGGTGCATTCATTTAACAGCAGCTGCTGCTTTTGCTTTCTTTGAGTTTTCAGATGTACTTCCTCATCAGACCATCAACAGAGGTAGAGCTGATGTACTCAATGACCCTTATGTTTTGATGGTCTGAAGCAGAAGACATCTGGCTGGCTCACAAACCTGACTGCTATTAGAGACATTGGTAAATCTGGCTGCATCAGAGGTATATTTGGAATAAGTCTATGCTGCTGACAGATATTATTAACTCGCCTGAGCACATCGTACTCAAGGTGAGCTTTTGTGATCATTGAATGTCCGTTGTGTGTCGTCTGTTGTCTGTCAGCTGTCGTCAACAATCTTAGTGTTTACACTCTAGAGGCTAAAATATGGCTCAATCTTCATAAAGCCTTGTCAGAATGTTAGCCAGGTAACAAGGATGAACCCTATTGAAAATGGGAAGGATCCATGCCAAATCACAGGAAAATGGGCCTTAATGACAATTTTCTTGTTTACACCCTAAAGACCACAAATATGGCCCTAAATTCGTGAAACTTGGTCAGAATGTTGGCCAGGTCACAAAGATTAAGCCTTTTGAAAATGGGAAGGATCCATGCCAAATTTTTCTTTTTTATGCTCTAGATGCCACAAATATGGCCCAATCTTCATGAAACCCAGTCAGAATATTAGCCAAACTACAAGGATTAACCCTCAGGGTTCCCACCTGTCAGGGAAAAGTCAGAGAAAATGGATTTTGGAAAAAGTCAGGGAAATGTCAGGGAATTTTGTTGAGTGTTAGGGAAATTTGAAAAATAAGACAAAAGTCAGGGAAATGTCAGGGAATTTTGAAAAGACTCTCAGGGAATTTTTTAATATCAAGAGTATTTAACGCAACGGCAGTCTCTAAGATTTTGTCTTCAAATTCTTCACTGAAAAGCTTACGTTTCATATCTGTATTAATCTATGTTAAGCTTGTTAGTCCCCTACCGGTGTTCACACCGGAGGGGACTATAGGTTTGCCCTCCGTCTGTCCGTCCGTCTGTCCGTCCGTCTGTCCGTCCGTCCGTCCGTCCGTCTGTCCGTCCGTCCGTCCGTCTGTCCGCTCAAATCTTGATCCCGCGATAACTTAATAACTAAGCAAGCGTTTTTGATGAAAGTTGGTATATGACTAGATGGCAATGTGTAGATTATGCACATCATTTTATTTTTGTTTTTCGACTTAAATTGAGGTTGCTATGGTTACAGAAATAGTGAAAATATGGCCAAAAATGGGATCCTGCGATAAGATAATAACTAAGCAAGCTAGTTTGATGAGACTTGGTATATGACTATATGGCAATGTGTAGATTATGCACATCATTTTATTTTTGTTTTTAGACTAAAATTGTTGTTGCTATGGTTACGGAAATAGTGAAAATATGGCAAAAAATATTGGATCCTGCGAAAAGTTAATAAGTAAGCAAGCTAATTTGATGAGACTTGGCATATGACTAGATGGCAATGTGTAGATTATGCACATCATTTTATCTTTGTTCTTTGACAAAAAGTACGGTTGCTATGGTAACAGAAATAGTGAAAATATGGCAAAAAATGGATCCTGCAATAATTTAATAACTAAGCAAGCTAACTTGATGAAACCTGTTTTAAAATGTAAAAAAAATTATAAGCCATGTTAGTCAGGGTGGTGATGCAGCAGTATTAATCACCTCCAGTGAAAGTTCTCATTTCTTACCAACAAGACTGAAGAAAAACATCTTGGATCAGACAAGGTAACTGTTATTGATACTATTTCTTGCATCTGTCTATTGCTTCCATGAATTGTATAGTGGGCACAGCAGAGACAACAACTCATGTAAGTCTTGTTTAACCCTTTAACAAGACCTGGTTTTGACGTCCCTGATAGAATTGGTGTGGGAAAACATTGAGACAAACAAAGCCGGTAGGGGACTTATGCCCATGTCCAACATGGCTCTTGTTCATCTATAATTGTGTAGTAGTTCCCTTTTTGAGGTTCAATGAATCATGTTATGAGTATTGATGAATTGATTCTACTTTACACCTAAAATGTGGTACTTAAATTCACACTACAATCAGTAGGTAAGATGATTTCATAATTTAAATTCATGAATTTATACATATCATGATATCTAATGTTATCTTTGTAATCAAACTTCAATATTTTCTGCAAATTTGTCTAATCGTGTCAACAATGTTAAAGATATTTGTCACATTTCCAATAGCAGTTATATTGTATATATTAGGTTTGTTAGCATCAGACTGGACCTTCATAATCGAAAAGAAGTCTGAGGAAAGCTGAAATTAAAAATCCTGTTTCCTTGGTCCTCAAATTGCTTAAATTGTAATTACTTTAAAATAAACATTTAATTCAAATTTTATCAATATAGCTATTCACTACAATACATGACAGATTTTGTCTTACTTTTGAGAAATTTCTTTTTATATTAGTATAACTCATACAGTTTCAATTCATGATTATATCTCAATCATGCTAACAGCTTATGTTTCAATCTGTATATTTACATCCTTTAGGAACCAAGTCACTCAACTTAGATTTGTTCCCCTCAATACTGCTTCCTGGAAAATTCACCAGTACTTGTGTCAAATTTTGGGCTTATAATGATAATATAATAATAATAATGGTCAAGAGACAGACTTTGTACCTCTCTGCCACAGATACCAAAGGCTTTGACTTTTGATACATGATATGGTAACTTTTGCAAATAACCTACTGGTATTTAAAGAGTAACCTTCTGTATATTTGTAATTTATGTATTATTATTTCATCAAGAACACTTTAAGGTGATTTGCATAGACTTTAAGTTTTCATCAAACACTGAGACCTTGGTCTTTGATTTCCTGAGATCAAGTTGCCCTGTAGTAAAATATCCAACAACATGACTTGATGGTAATCTAATTGAACATACTAACTATGTATTAGGCTCTCTCTTTCATGGCATTTCTCTTTACTTTTGAGCTTTAACAAAGTACTAGATTCCCACTACTTAAACTGATTGTCTTGTACAAACCTTCTACCCTAAAGGCTGTCTTTTTCTAGGAAGCTAGGAGAGAATTCATCAGGCTTCTTAGTAAAACATGCATGTCCTCATGCAATTAGTGAGTTAAGGACTTCTCAGCTTTGGATCAGAAGTTTGACCCCTACAGCTGCCTACGTTCTCCTGACAAGATTGAATTGTGTCTCACCAACTGGTGAATAATTATCTATGTGGGATATGCAGCTTTATGTTTTCTGATAGGATGTAATATTTATAATGGCTAGAGAAGTACCATAAATGGATAGTCTATGTTGTAGATATTGAGCGCTTGTGCTATATTATATGAATTAGTTTAGAAATTGGCTAGACCCCACGCAAGCAAACTTCAAAGAATAACATGTCATTCCTCTATATGCTTAATAGGTCTCAAAATTGGGAGATTTGATGGAACATTCGTAGAGCTATTTCTTACATAAAGGTGTTAGTAGATCAAAAGCAAAAATGTTAATGAATAGGGAAACATGCGCATAATATTCAATAAATGTCAGGGAAAATCACTTTCTTGTCAGGGAAAAGTCAGGGAATTCTGTAACTGCTGGAGTGTGGGAACCCTGACCCTATAGAAAAAGGGAAGGATCAATGCAATATTGCAGGAAAAGGGGCCTTAATGACAATTTTCTTGTTTGAGCTCTAGAGGCCACAAATATGGCCCAATATTCATGAAACATGGTCTGAATGTTGTTAAAGTCACATGGATGAACCCTTTTGAAAATGGAAAGGATCCATGTCATATCACAGGAAAAGGAGCCTAAATGATAATTTTCTTGTTATAACTCAAGAGGCCACAATTTTGGCAGGAACTTCTTGAAACTTGGTTTGGTGCAGAAATTATCTCCTGTATGACATCTGCCTCTTTAAATGATTTGATGTCCCAGGGATCAAAGAGACTCAGGTTAGCGATCTAGAACCATTATGGTCCTTTCTTGTCTTTTTTTTTGGGAGGGGGGGGGGGGGTTTAAAATATCAATTCATCATCAAGAAGCTGCACTATTTGGAAGGAAGCTGCTAAAATCATTATTGAAGCAAGCAAAAAAGACACTAAAAGAACCTATATTTTAGGTCAAAGGACCTATTAAAAAAAACCTATATTTTTCAAAGGGTCACTAGGAGGCCTGTTTTGTGGTAGCCTGATGTCCGTCTTCCGTTGTGCGTCGTGCCTGGTTACCTTATGGACCCTCTAGAAGCCATATTTTTGGCCTGATCAACCATAAAATTGGTCAGAGTGATAATCCCGTGAAATCTCGAACAAGTTTGCAAATTGGGTGAATAGGGGTCAAAAACTAGGTCAAAGGGTCAAATCTTAGAAAAACCTTGTGGACACTCTAGAGGCCATATTTATACCCCCCACCTACGAAGTAGAGGGGGGTATATTGGTTTCACCATGTCTGTCTGTCTGTCCATCCGTCCGTCAATCCGTCCGTCCATCCGTCCGTCCGTCCGTCCGTAGACCTTTTCGTTTCCGGACTCTAACTCAAGAACCAAATGACCTACAATCATGAAACTTTATACAAATGTTCCTTATGACCCAAGGAAGTGCCCTATTGTTTTTGGGTCACATAGGTCAAAGGTCAAGGTCACAGTCAGCCTTTGTTCAATTTTCGTTTCCGGACTCTAACTCAAGAACCAAATGACCTTCAAGACTGAAACTTTATACAAATGTTGCTTATGACCCAAGGAAGTGCCCTATTGTTTTTGGGTCACATAGGTCAAAGGTCAAGGTCACAGTCAGCCTTTGTTCATTTTTCGTTTCCGGACTCTAACTCAAGAACTAAATGACCTACAATCATGAAACTTTATACAAATGTTGCTTATGACCCAAGGAAGTGCCCTATTGTTTTTGGGTCATATAGGTCAAAGGTCAAGGTCACAGTCAGCCTTTGTTAGTCCCCCACCGGTGACCGGTTGGGGGACTATAGGTTTGCTCGATTCCGTCTGTCCGTCCGTCCGTCCGTCTGTCTGTCCGTCCGTCCGTCCGTCACACTTTTGTCCGGGCTATATCTTCTAAACCATATGTGCTAGCAACTTCAAACTTGGTACACTTATAGATCTCATTGAGGAGAAGTGTCATGTTCAAGAACCGTTACTCTGCCACGCCCACTTTTTGAGTTATTGCCCTTTGTTGTTTTTAGCCTTACATTCTTGTCTGGAACATATCTCCTAAACTATGTGTGCTATCAACTTCAAACTTTGTACACTTATAGATCTCATTGAGGAGAAGTGTCATGTTCAAGAACCGTTACTCTGCCACGCCCACTTTTTGAGTTATTGCCCTTTGTTGTTTTTAGCCTTACATTCTTGTCCGGAACATATCTCCTAAACTATGTGTGCTATCAACTTCTAACTTTGTACACTTATAGATCTCATTGAGGAGATGTGTCATGTTCAAGAACCGTTACTCTGCCACGCCCACTTTTTGAGTTATTGCCCTTTGTTGTTTTTAGCCTTACATTCTTGTCCGGAACATATCTCCTAAACTATGTGTGCTATCAACTTCAAACTTTGTACACTTATAGATCTCATTGAGGAGAAGTGTCATGTTCAAGAACTGTTATTCTGCCACGCCCACTTTTTGAGTTATTGCCCTTTGTTGTTTTTAGCCTTACATTCTTGTCCGGATCATATCTCCTAAACTATAAGTGCTAGCAACTTCAAACCTTGTACACTTATAGATCTTATTGAAGACAAGTGTCATGTTCAAGAACTGTTATTCTGCCACGCCCACTTTTTGAGTTATTGCCCTTTGTTGTTTTTAGCCTTACATTTTTGTCTGGATCATATCTCCTAAACCATAAGTGCTAGCAACTTCAAACTTTGTACACTTATAGATCTCATTGAGGAGAAGTGTTGTGTTCAAGAACCTTTACTCTGCCACGCCCACATTTTGAGTTATTGCCCTTTGTTGTTTTTAGCCTTACATTCTTGTCCGGATCATATCTCCTAAGTATAAGTGCTAGCAACTTCAAACCTTGTACACTTATAGATCTTATTGAGGACAAGTGTCATGTTTAAGAACTGTTATTCTGCCACGCCCACTTTTTGAGTTATTGCCCTTTGTTGTTTTTAGCCTTACATTTTTATCTGGATCATATCTCCTAAACCATAAGTGCTAGCAACTTCAAACTTTGTACACTGATAGATCTTATCGAGGACAAGTGTCATATACAAGAACTGTTACTCTGCCACGCCCACTTTTTGAGTTATTGCCCTTTGTTGTTTTTAGTCTTACATTCTTGTCCGGATCATATCTCCTAAATTATAAGCCCTAGCAACTTCAAACTTTGTACACTGGTAGATCTCATTGAGAAGAAGATCTAGTAAGTAGGAGATATATTATAAGAAAGGATTTTTTGTTATCCGGTGGGGGACTCCTGTATTGCATCGCAATACAACATGCACTTGTTCAATTTTCGTTTTCGGACTCTAACTTGAGAACCAAGTGACCTACAAGCATGAAACTTTATGGAAATGTTGCTTATGATCCAAGGATTGAGTGCCCTATTGATTTTGGGTCATATTTGTCAAATTTCAAGGTCATAGTCAATTTTTGTTTAATTTTCATTTCTGGACTCTAACTCAAAAACCAGGCAACCTAGAATCATGAAACTTCAGGCAAACGGTGCATTTGACCTCAATATTTGTTACAAACACATCCTGCACTAATAGCACTTGCATTCTGACAAACAGCTGGTGGGGGGTATTAGTCCGCTCTGCGACAGTTCTAGTTTTTACCTGATCAACCTGAAAATTTGTCAGAATGATTATCTTGATTTAATCTTGGACAAGTTCTAAATTGGGTCAAGTGGCATAAAAAACTATGTCACAGGGACAAATCGTAGAAACACCTTGTGGACAATCTATAGGCCATATTTTTTGCCTGATCAACCTGAAAATTGGTCAGAATGATTATCTTGATTAAATCTTGGATAAGTTTTAAATTGGGTAAAGTGGGGTCAAAAACTAGGTCACAAGGTAAAAATCTTAGAAAAACTTTGTGGACACTCCAAAAGTCATATTTTAAGCCCAATAAACTGGTCAAAATGATCACTTTGATGAAATCTTGGACAACTTCAAAATAGGGTCAAGTGGAATCAAAAACTAGATCATTTGGTAAAGTCTTAAAAAAAAACTTGAAAGCTTTTTAGATTGTTAATTCAGGTGAGCGATTCAGGGCCACTATGGCCTTCTTGTTCAAGATCATTCAATTCGTTTATATAGACCTTTCCATTCGCCACAATGTCAATACACTACCTGAAATATGGCAGTGGCGGGAGCTTTTGTGGTTAACCAACAAATTTTTAAGCCAATATATTTCCTTCCTAAAACAAGAATATATATACAGAAAAATAGCCAGCCAATAGAATCTCTTGTCTGCTTTCAGATAAAAATCAGTGGGACTAGTCTTTTTATAAAAACAAAAGACAAAGTGAATTTTGCTGGAATGTAAATTTTTAGCTCCACTGGCCGAAGGCCAGCAAGCTATTCATATGGTGGGGTGTCCGTCGTGGGTCTGTGTGTTTGTGTTTTAATTTTTTAGCTCACCTGAGCACAAAGTGCTCAAGTGAGCTATTGTGATCACCTTTTGTCCGGCGTCCGTGTGTCGTCTGTCCACAATTTCTTAAAAGGACATCTCCTCCTAAACTTTACACCAAATTTTACAGAAATGTTCCATAGGTGGTCCCATTCCAAAATTGCTAAAAGAATTGAAATCGGTGAAAACCAAAGTTGAAAATTTTAGAAAATCTTTAAAATTCTTCTTTTTTAGAACAAGCAGTCCTACAGCCTTGAAATTTGGCATGGATGATCAGCTGATAGACCTGAATAAAAATAGCTAAAATCATATCTGTTGGATCACCAGGTGCGGAGCACTTTGGGGGAGGGGGAGTTCTTTGGGTTAATTTTGTAGTCTTTAACATTCTTCTTCTGAAGAAGAAGCTCTACAGCCTTCAAATTTGGTATGGAGGATCAGCTCATAGACGTTAATAAAATAGCTTAAATCATATCTGTTGGGCAGCCAGGTGCGGAGCACCAGGGGAGAGGGGGGTAGTACTTTTGTGAAAATTTTGTAATCTTTAACCTTCTTCTTCTGAACCAGGAGCCCGACAGATTTGAATATTGGCATGGATGATCAGCATATGGACCTTTATAAAAATAGCTAAAATCATGACTGTAGATTCACCAGGTGTAGAGCACCAGGATGGAGATGGTAGTACTTTTGAGAAAAATTTGTTATCTTTAAATGTCTTCTTCTTCTGAACCAAAAGCCCTACAGACTTGAAAACTGGCATGGCCTTAATAAAAATAGCTAAAATCATGACTGTAATGCCACCAGGTGCGGAGCACCAGGGGGGAGGGGGTAGTACTTTTGTGAAAATTATGTAACTTTAACCTTCATCTTCTAATGAACCAGGACCCCTTCAGACTTCAATATTGGCATGGATGATAAGCATATGGATCTAAAATAAAATAGCTAAAATCATGAATGTAGGGCCACCAGATGCGGAGCATTAGGGGGGAGGGGGTAGTACTTTGGATCAATTTTGAAATCTTTAACCTTATTCTTCTCCTGGATCAGGAACCCTACAGACTTGAAAATTGTCATGGGTGTTCAATATATTGACATTAATAAAAAATATCTAAAATCATGACTGTAGGGTCACCAGGTGCTGAGTGTCTTGGGGAGGGGGTAGTACTTTGGATCATTTTTGAAATCTTTTAACTTCTTCTAAAAAACCAGGAGTCCTACAGACTTGAAAATTGGTATAGATGATCAGCATATGGACATGTATTGAATTTGCTAAAATCATGAATAAAGATTCACCCGGTGCAGAGCATATTGGGGGAGGGGGGAGTGCCTTTTTGAGAATTTTGAATCCCTACAGCCTTTATATTTGACATGGATTGATCAACTCATTAAAGAAAACTTTAAAAGTCTCAGACTCAGCCTGTATATCTGGCATAGATTAGCTGATCACAGACATTTTATGAAAAAAGCTTAAATAAATAATGACCAGGGGAGGAGCAGAGGGTGGGGGGGAGGATTATTATTCCCCCACCGGTTACCGGTTGGGGGACTATAGGTTTGCTTGATTCCGTCTGTCCATCCGTCCGTCTGTCCGTCACACTTTTGTCCGGGCTATATCTTCTAAACTATATTTGCTAGCAAACTTGGTACACTTATAGATCTCATTGAGGAGAAGTGTCATGTTCAAGAACCATTTCTCTGCCACGCCCACTTTTTGAGTAATTGCCCTATGTTGTTTTTTCCCTTACATTCTTGTCCGGAACATATCTCCTGAACTATGTTTGCTAGCAACTTCAAACTTTGTACACTTATAGATCTCATTGAAGAGAAGTGTCATGTTTAAGATCCATAACTCTGCAACACCCACTTTTTGAGTTATTGCCCTTTGTTGTTTTTAGCCTTACATTCTTGTCCGGATCATATCTCCTAACCTATAAAGCCTCGTTTACATTTGGCCTACGGAGCCCGTACGGCGCCCGTATCTCTCCGTAATCATAAAATCGTGCGATGCCCGTGCGGTGACATGCGGTGCCCGTGCGATCATCGCACGGTCTTACGGGCACCGCAGACACCTGCGATCTCGTTTAAAAAAATGTTATACACATCTTTAAAAATCGCAAGCCCGTAGCCTTGTGCGGACACCGCACGGTCGCCGTACGGACATCGCACGGAAGCCTTGCGATGATCGCGCGGAAATCGCACGATATCTTAACTATCAAACATTCAAAATAAAACCCGTAGAATCGTGTGATGACCGCACGGCATGCTCTCGATATCCGTACGGAACCCGTACGATCTCCGCACGGGAATCTCAGGATTACCCTGCGATATCGCACGGGACCCGTACGGTCTCCTTAAGGCATGTTCCCCCAAAATATTTTTAAAAATCGTACGGTCACCGTGCGGCATTGTGAACACAAACGCCGCAGACCGTAGCTGTCTGCGATGTCAAAAAAATCGTAAGAAAAATCGCAGGCTGCGATATCGTACGGCGGCCGTGGCAAATGTAAACTAGGCTTTAGTGCTAGCAACTTCAAGCTTGGTACACTTATAGATCTCATTGAGGACAAGTGTCATGTTCAAGAACTGTTATTCTGCCACGCCCACTTTTTGAGTTATTGCCCTTTGTTGTTTTTACCCTTACATTTTTGTCCGGATCATATCTCCTTAACTATAAGTGCTAGCAACTTTAAACTTTGTACACGTATAGATCTCATTGAGGACAAGTGTCATGTACAAGAACTGTTACTCTGCCACACCCATTTTTTGAGTTATTGCCCTTTGTTGTTTTTACCTTTACATTTTTGTCCGGAACATATCGTCTAAACCATAAGTGCTAGAAACTTCAAACTTGCTACACTTGTAGATATCATTGAGGACAAGTGTCATGTACAAGAAATGTCACTCTGCCATGTCCACTTTTTGAGTTATTGCCCTTTGTTGTTTCTATCCTTGCATTTTTGTCCCGTACTTATCTCCTAAACCATAAGCCCTAGCAACTTCAAACTTTGTACACTGGTAGATCTCATTGAGAAGAAGTGTAATGCACAAGAACTGTTACTCTGCCACACCCACTTTTTTAGTTATTGTCTGTTGTTGTTTTTTATCCTAACATTTTTGTCCGGACCATATCTCCTGAGCCATCAGTGCTAGCAACTTCAAACTTGGTACACTTATAGATCTCATTGAGGACAAGTGGCATGTACAAGAATCATTCTTCTCCGCCCACTTTTGGAGTTTTTTGCCATTTGATGTTTTTACTCTTATATTTTTGTTTGGGACATTTTGTTCAAAACCTAATGTGCTAGCAACTTCAAATTTTGTATACAGTTATAGATCTAGTAAGTAGGAGATATATTATAAGAAAGGATTTTTTCTTATCCGGTGGGGGACTCCTGTATTGCATCGCAATACGACATGCACTTGTTTTTGAAAGGATGTAATGGTTCTGTAAAAGACATACAATCAGTACCCAGTCTCAAACATGCAAATAATCATAGAAAACAAGATAATTTACAGTGCAATACTCTGTACCCATTTTGGCAATTCCCAGTCCACTTAAACGGATAAGAAACCAATCCCCAGTACCCCAATTATTCAATACAGGTCATCATCAAATGGCCATAACTTGGTCAAATCTTAATGAACAAATCTCATTTTTGCAGGATCATTTCTTTTATGTTTTTAGCTCACCGTTGTCTGTCATGCGTCATCCACAATTTTTTTAAACATCTTCTCTTCCTAAACTAGGCCAATCTTGATGAAACTTGGCAGGGATGATCCTTGGGTCAAGCTCTACCAAAGTTGTTCAAATAAATGAAAACCACCCTTAACTTTCCCTTTAAACTTAACAGAAAGGGTGAAAATATGAAAATCTTAAAAAAAATCTTCATTTTGGAAACTAGAAGACAGACAGCTTTCATATTTAGTATGTAGCATCATCTAGTCGACCTTTACCAAGTTTGTTCATATCAACCCCTGGGGTCATATTTGGGCACCACCCGGGCGCAACCCTTTTTACAAAGAATAAAAGACCGAGAATCTTAAAAAAATATTCTCTAAAACCAGATGGCAGACAGCTTTGATATTTGGTATGTAGCATCACCTAGTGGGCCTCTACCAAGTTTGTACATATCAAGACCCTAGGGTCATATTTGGGCTCCACTAGGGCACATCCCATTTCACTTATCAGAGCACGAAGGGTAAAAAAATGAAAAATTTCAAAAATCTTCTTTGAAACCAGAAGGCAGACAGCTTTCATATTTAGTATGTAGCATCATCTAGTAGACCTCTACCAAGTTTGTTCATATCAAGACCCTAGGGTCACATTTGGACTCCACTTGGGTGCATCCCTTTTTACTTAAAATCAAAGAGCGAAAAGGCATATCCGTCTTGCTCTTGGCTGAAAACATTCCATGATATTTTTCTTATGTAGAATTTGTTTTCTTTTTGACATCTACCGATTTAATTAATGTGATGTCCCAGGGGTCAAAGAGACTCGGGTGAGCGATCTAGGACTATCATGGTCCTCTTGTCTTTAAAGGCTAATTGCTTCTTTTTTCCTACAGATGATTTATTTTTTGTCTTGTTATTGAATAAATAGGTGAGGGGTATGATATTTCTCGGAAGATATGTGGTTTATCCTTTATTTCATTGCTAAAACTTTGAGTAAGGAGCGCAATGTGTAAGTAATCTGAATTGTAGACACAACATGCCATTTGAGCTTTACTTACCAGGTCTGATTACTTAACTCAATGATAAAAATAGTTTCAGTAATTTATCATTGTTACACCACCGCAGCCGTTTTTAGATGCAATATTCTGGGTCAGTTTCCAGCCAGTGATTATTATACCCCCCACCAGCAGACTTCACGAAATAACCATTTTTTTTACCTGACAGTGGGTCTGGTAAACTTTAGATTTTTACCAGACCGATTGGAATTCCTTCAGGCATAATGATGGGACACATTGTGTATATTACTAGACTTTACCAGTCAGTCTGTCCTGTATTCATGTGCAACTTACCTGACCGGCATGATTTTTACCAGACATGTCAGTGGGACCGGCAGTATCTTGTGAAGTCTGCACCAGAGTAGAGGGGGATGTATAATGGTTTCACCATGAATGTCTGTCGGTAGACCTTTTTTGTTTCAAGACTCTAGCTCAAGAACTAAGCCACCTAGAATCATAAAAGTTCATACAAATGCTGCATATGACCCAAGGAAGTGCCCTATTGTTTTGGGTTTACATTGGTCAAAGGTCACGGTCAGCCTTTGTTCAATTGACAAAGTGCTGGGGGGGGGGGGGGGGTGGTATTAGTCCGCTTGCAACAGCTCTAGTTCTCTCATGATCTTACACTGAAACAAACAATTATCCTCAATTTCTTTAATGCTTTATGATTAATAAACAAGAAATAGCAGTAGATTATCATTTGATAAGCTCAAAATTTACCGGTGAAATTATCAAAAGCTTATAGCCCACCTTTGTTCATTTCACCAATAATCTGTTGTTAACTAAGTAGAGCAAATGAGTGTTATTGTCATGAATGTTGCATAACAATCACAGGCCAAATGACACTCTTTAAGAAAATATGTCCTAAAATTTTCGCATTTGTCTTATTTTCGCATTAAAGAAATAGAATAGTTGTTTGTTTTTAGCTCACATGAACACAAAGTGCTCAAGGTGAGCTTTTGTGGTAAGGTAGATGTCCGTTGTTGGTCATTACCTTGTATACACTTGAGAGGCCATATTTTTTGCTCAATCAACCTGATATTTGATCAGAACAATTGTCTTGATGAAAGACAAGTTCAAAATTTGATCAACTGGGGTCAAAAATTAGGTCTCGGGGCCAAATCTCAGAAAAACCTTGTATGCACTCTTTAAAAGTAACATGTTTTTCTTGATCAACCTGAAATTAGGTCAGAATGATTTTTGAGAGAAAATTTCAGACAAGTTTAAAATAGCTGTGGTCAAAAACTAGGTCAAAGGTTCAAGTCTTTATAAAAACCTGTATGTACTATGGTCAGATATGATTGTCTTGATGTATTCTTAGATGAGTTTGAAATCGGGTTAACTGGGGTTAAAAACTAGGTCACAGGGTCAAAACTTAAAAAACCTTGTAAACACTCTAGTGGCAACATCATTTACCTGATCAACCTGAAATTTGGTTCAGAATAATTTTCTTGGTAAAATCTGGGATGAGTTTGAAATTGGGACAACTAGGGTTAAAATAGGTCACATGGACAAATACAAGAAAAACCTTGTATGCTCTCTTGAGGTCATATTTTTTTTCTAATCAACCTGAAATTTGGTCAGAATCATTGTTTTGGTGAATTTGGTCAACTGGGATTTAAAAAGGTCATGAAGTTAAATTTTAGATAATTTTTTTATTTACTCTGGAGGCCATATTTTTGCCCTTTCAATATAAAATTCAGTCATAATGATTGACTTGATTAATTCTCAGAAGAGTTCAAAATTGGGTCAACTGGGGTAAAAAAAATAGGTCACAGGGTCAAATTTTTGACAAAACCTTGCACTCCAGAGGCCATATTTTTTCCCCCTATAAGTTTGGTCCAAATGGTTGTCTTGTTAAAATCTGACATGAGTTTGAAATTAGGCCAACTGGGGTCAAAAATTAGAAAAAACCTTTTATGCACTCAGAAGGCCACATATTTTGCCAAATGAACCCCGAAAATTGTACAATGGATTATCTAGTTGTATAGAAACAACAGCATTGTTCATCTAAGTGACCATTCATCATCCTTTCCCAAACCTACATTAAACAGTTTTTAGACATTTCATTCAGGTGAGCAATTTAGGGCCACTATAGCCCTCTTGTTTGAGTAAGATCAATTGATATTTAATTTTGAGTAAAACAAAGGCTTTATTTTCACTCATGACTCTGCCATTTGTGAAAATAATAGGTTTTGTTGTTCACTTAATGAAATATAAATGGATCTTACGCTGAAACAAATGTTTATCCTCTATAAATCTAAAATTTATATTACAGGTAGCTATTATTGAACGTTTCTTTACGATTGAAAGTGACACTGCTACTACCCAGCTGGAACTGAAAAATGTTCTTCAATGGCCTCTTAGTGTTGATGGCTATAGAAATGTTAGTTATGATCCTTACAATCCATTCGCAAGGCCTAATACCATCTATATGAATAAAAGAATGTAAGTCTAGGATAGCTGCTGCTTGAATGATAAATAGTTTAAATGTCTATTATCTGAAGGAAGTAATTTGTACCTGAAAACCACCATAGGTGTCTATAGTACTTTTAACTTATGCCTATGGGAGACATTTCCAACAAATTTATGTGTGCATGATGAACAGACATTAAGAGGACTGAACAATCTTCACAATCTACTAGATTTATATTGCCAGAGCTGAATCTATGGCACAGGATTCACACATTAAAATAGATCATTCCACAAAAACAGAAGGCTGTGCAGCATACTTGATGCTCAATTTTTAAAAGGTTGGCGCATTGTTGTTTATATCTACCCTGTAATAATAGATACTATAAATAGAATCCTTAGCCAGCTCCATGGGTATAAGTTGCGCTTCAATGAAAAAAACCTAATGCATAGGAATATTCTAAGGCGATAGAGTTATAAGTGATATCAGTACACCTTATGGATACAGTTTTATGCAAATAGATTTTGCATTTCCTTTCAACAAAAAAAAGATGATCAAGCTCTAGAAAGTTGTATCTTAAATAAGAATAACCCATCAGGACATAAAGACAATTGTTGGATAATGAATGAATAAGAAGAACGTACAAAAACTAGATAATTCCATGTCCTGAAGATCTATTTGGAATAAATATTATCAATGGGTTTTTTTATTCCTTCACTGAAGCTGTACCTAAGATGTCTTGGTCACATATACTATGTAGGGTGATGCAATGGTGACAGACAATTGTTCACATTTTGTTCTTTGCTCCACTGGACAAAGTCCAGCGGGGCTATTGTCATGGCTTGGTGTTGGTAGTGAGTCTGTCTGTCTGTCCATTCAGTTTCCTTCTTTAAATCCTAAACTGATACTTTGGGCGCTACATGCTGTCGAGGAATCAAAAAGGGCCCCTTATTGTGAAATATAAACAAAGTCTTCTCTGAAACTACTGGTCAGAATTCAACCAAATTTCACATGACATACTCTTTCAGATTCCTTCTTTTAATATTGATCAGGCTAATACTTTTGGCGCAGGCTGTCAAGTCACCAAATAAGTGCGCGCTCATAATGAAAAATAAAAAAATCATCTTCTCTGGAACAACTGGCCATAATTCAACTGAATTTCACAGGAATGATGCTGAGGACATGCTCTTTCAGGTTCCTGCTTTTAATCTTGATCATGCTGATGACTTGAAGTCTTTGAACAGTCTACCAAAAAAGGGCCAGCCCTTTATGGGGAAATATAAAAAAAATCTTATTCTCTTAAGCTATTGGTCAGAATACAACCAAATTTCCCAGGATTGATGCTAATGATATGCTCTTTCAGATTCCTTCATTTCATGCTGATCAGGTTGATAACTTGAGTGCAATGGGCTGTTGTGTCATCCAAAAATTTCCCTATATTGCAAAATTTAAAAATGTCTTCTTCTGTGAAACTACCAATCAGAATTTAACCAAACTGCACAGGAATGATGCTTAGGACATACTCTTTCAGATTCCATAGTTAAAGCCTGATTTGGTTATTAACTTGGTGTGACAGGCTGCTGTGTCATCCAATGGCCCCATATGGTAAAATATAAAAATATCTCTGAAACTACCTGTAAGAATTCAACCAAACTGCACAGGATTGATGCTTGAGACATGCTTTTTATTATTCTTTCTTTTAATCCTTACTGGACTGATAACTTGGGTGCTACAGGCTGTCATGTCACTAAAATGGCCCTATATGGTAAAATACAAAAATCTCTTCTTCTATGAAACTACTGGTTGGAATTCAACCAAGTTTCACAGGAATGAACATTTAGGCATGCCTTCCTAGATTTGTTTCTGAAATTATGATTGAGGTATAACATGGGTACTGTCGAGTCAGCTTAACAAAGTGCTGTATGACAAATATAAGAAAAATCTTCTCTGAAATGAATTTTTGGATGCAAATGATTGATGTCAGGATAGTTCTTTGGATAGATCTCTCTTTGATTTCTTTTTTGTTGGTGATGTCTTGTGTCATGGAAACAGGGTTTTTGTGATGCAACATTTCTTGTGACCACAACTTGTCTGTCAAGGTCAAACTTTCACAAACACATCTTGTTGTTTTTTTTTCATTTCATGCTTAATACCAACCTTGACCTTAGATGATTATCTACTTACAAATTGATTATGGCTTAGCTTAAACTTTTAAATGCAAGTTATTATGAATTTTCAGAAATCTGTTAGGCATTAAGGGCCAGTGGAGTGATACTGGCCCTCTGGGCCTCTTTTTATACGCCCGAAGGTTGTATTATTTTATCGCCTCGGTCTTCCGTCCGTTTGTCTGTCCCTCTGTCCGTCCGTTAGTAATTTTTTGTGTGTGCAACTCCTCCTAAACTATCAATGGGAATGAGCTGAAGCTTGGCACAATTACTCCCAATGATGTCTAGTTGTGCATAAGACCTTTGAAATTGAAATCGCTTTAGTCATTCCCAAGAAATCTTGAATTATCTGCCCTTGAATTTAACGAAATTCACTATTTTTTGTGTGCGCAACTCCTAAACTATCAATGGGAATGAGCTGAAAATAGACACAATTACTCCCTATGATGTCTGGTTGTGCAAAAGACCTTTGAAATTCAAATCGCTCCAGTCATTCCTGAGAAGTCTTGATTTATTTGCCCTTGAATTAATCGAAAATCACTGTATTTTGTGTGCAACTCCTCCTTAACTATCAATTGGAATGAGCTGAAACTAGACACAATTACTCTCTATGATGTCATGTTTTGCATAAGACTTTTCACTTCAAAATGCTCCAGTCATTCTTGAGTTATCTTGGATTATCTGCCCTTAAGTTGATGAAAAACAAAATTTCTTGTCAGTTCATTTTCTCCTACATTTCGGATGGGAATGAAAGGAAACTTGCCATAATGACTCTGTAGGTTGTCTATTTGTGCTTAGCACTAAATATATTTTCATATTTAAAGTAGTTCCTGATTTATCTGCCCTTTACTTCACAAAATAGTTTAAATTTATAGATTTTTTTGTTGGTGTGTGTGCACAACTCCTACAAATTTAATTGGATTGAAATGAATCTTGCCATAATGTAACCCTGATATTTGGTTAAGCATAAGACTTCAGAAATTCAAAAAGCTTGGGTCTATCTTGTATTTTCTACCCTTGAATTGATTGAAATTCACTATATTTCTTTTGTGAGCAACTTGTCACACTTTGAATTGGAATGAGCTGAAACTTGCAAAATAACTGTTTGGCATATAGTTGTGCATAAAATCATTTTCAATTTACACTCATATTGGACCGTATTGAAAGCCTAACCAAAGGACTTAAATTTCTTACCTCCATAACATATTTAGGAAATGAAGGACAAAAAGAAATGCTTTTTACCTAAAGTTACCTCAAAATCATTATTATCTTTAGAAAATGAAAGGACACATAAAAATGCTAGTTACCAGAAGTTTCTTCTTATCTCACTGTGTTTTCGTTAGAGCCATTTATTCGTATCTCACAGTATTTTATGTGTCTTTCTTTTTAGGGTAGTGAGAACTTTAAATCTTGTGCTGAAAAGTATATGTCTGCTTGTGACTCAATCCTTAAACATTTTGGCTCACATTTGAAAAATGATGGGGGAATTGGCCTTCTTTACTGAATACCTAGATTCAGCTCTGTTTTGCAATTTCGTACTCCATAGCTTCCTAAGTGTAAAATTGTTGGAAATGTCATGCACAGGCTCATAATAAAGAATTTAATGGACCAGAGTGTACAATAATTGACATATCTTTATGATAACAAAAAATGACAGTGTCAGTTAAATGTAGGAAAAACAAGATGTGTTTCAGAAACACCAATGCCCCTGAAACAGCCATCATTTCAAAATACTGACCTTAAGAATATGGCCTTGACTGATGACCTTGACTCAGGTATCAACTGCATTGGCTTACCACAAACAATGCACTTGTGAAATATCAATGCTGTATCACTTACCATCATGATTGCAAAGTAGTGGCCAATATGAAGTTTAATGTAACATTTATTAGACCTTATAAATGACCTTGACCAATGACCTTGAAGATGTTGCCAACAGGAAAGTCTTGTCACAAGCAATGCACATGTGAAGGGCTCTATCACTTAACAATCAAAAGTAATGGCCACTGTTAAAGGGTTTTGTTTGTTGAAATTGAGTGACCACGGAAAAATGACCTTGACTTTGACTGATAGATTTGACTTTGGTATCATCTGAAAGGTGTTGTCTGAAGCAATACACATGTGAAGTATCAAATCGGTTTCACTTAACATTGCAAAGGAATAGCCAATGTTAAAATTTTAATTTTATTTTAATCTTATTTGACCTTGAAAATGACCTTAACCTTAACTGACGACCTTGTCACAAGTCATTAACATGTGAAATATGAAGGCTACATTATTTACCAATCAAGAGTTATGGCCAATGTTAAAGGTTTTAGAAGACAAACAGACAAACACACAGAACAAATATAAATATAATATGTTGTTTTAGCTCTAATAACCAAAGGGGCTAGTGTCTTGGTGCTGTGTCTGTCTGGTCATAATTATTTTCTTTAAAAACATCTCAGAAACTTCTTGATGAATTTCAATCAAACTACACAGAAATCATTCTTCGACGGCTCTTTCAGAGTTATTCAAGAAATTACCATCCAATGCAAAACATGGCTTTAATTGGTATGGTCAGTTGCCATATATGGTTACAAGTGAGATTAATATCAACAAAATTTACTGGAATTTTCCTTTCATGATCCTAAATAAGACTAAAAAAAATTATCATTCACCCCTTCGTGGGACAGTCCGTCCATCTTTTTGTAGCTTTTGATTTGTCAATGTGCAACTGATATTTTGGTTATTATCCATTGACTTTTGACAGAGTTATAGCCCTTTGGTGGAAAATGGCTTTTCATTAATGGAGTTTTAATCAACTTTTGGACAGCAGGTAATTGACAAACAATTTTAACTTAAGGGCCCAGACTTCAAAAATTCATTATGTAACAAAAGGGGCAAAGGCATGTTCCGAAAAAATCAAGGGGCAAAGCCTAAAACCTAGGGGTCATGGGCGACTGGGTCCATGCCCGTTTTTTTTTTCCTGACGACAGTCTAGTTGTCATTGGATGAAATATATGTCTTTCATAGGCAGAGGTCTTTTTCTAAATGGGATTTAGTGGAAACTTTGAATTTCATATTCTCAGAATCTAAATGATGGATAACAATCAAATTTCACTTGGAATTTCTTGGGTTATTATCTAGATGACTGCACACAATTATTGTGATCAGAATGAAAATTATGTCTTTTATGGGCAAAGATCAATTTTCCAAATTTTTATGCCCCCGCATCGATAGATCGGGGGCATATTGTTTTACTCGTGTCCGTCTGTCTGTCTGTCTGTCCGTCTGTCCGTCCGTCTGTCCGAAAACTTAACCTTGCCAATATCTTCAAGCCTATTCAAGATACAAAGCTAATATTTGGCATGATGATAGATCTCAATGATCCGCATCCGCTGGTACCAAAGTCAAGGTCATGTGACAAGGTCAAGGTCATCTGTCAAGGTCAAACGTCCGAAAACTTAACCCGAAAACTTAACCTTGCCAATATCTTCAAGCCTATTCAAGATACAAAGCTCATATTTGGCATGATGATAGATCTCAATGATCTGCATCCGCTGGTACAAAAGTCAAGGTCATGTGACAAGGTCAAGGTCATCTTTCAAGGTCAAACATTAACCCAAAAACTCAACCTTGCCAATATCTTCAAGCCTATTCAAGATACAAAGCTAATATTTGGCATGATGATAGATCTCAATGATCCGCATCCGCTGGTACCAAAGTCAAGGTCATGTGACAAGGTCAAGGTCATCTGTCAAGGTCAAACTTTGAAAAAAATGCCGTTACGGGGGCATTCGTGTTTCACAAACACATCTTGTTATAGTGGAAACTTTGAAAATCATTTTCTAAGAACCTAACTGATGTATATCAACAGAATTTCACTTGTGATCCTTTGGTGATCCTGTGTAAGATTAAAGAATACAAAAATAGTAGTGATTGGATAAAATGTTTTTACCTTTTTGCGCAGAGGTCATTTTTAGCTCACCTGAGCAAAAGTGCTCAAGGGGGGCTATTGTGATCTCTTATCATCAGGCTTTTACAGTGGGGAACACCCATCTTGATGTGGGTCCTTTATAGCTCACCTGATCACCAAGTGCTCAAGGTGAGCTATTGTGACCAGGTTCAACACTTAGGGGAGTCCGGGAGTCTGAGAGTGCTTGTTTACCAGTTGGGACTCTTTCATTTTGCTGTTAAGAGGTCTGATTGATGCATATTATAGTATTTAGTAGTTGTAGCAGTAGAATGATATCTTTTGGGTGAGAAGCTTGTGGAAAAGAAGAAATTGCCTGTACCAAGCAATTTCATATTTTCCACATTGTTCTTCCAACATGAAAATTCTGACTCCTTACCTTTAGCTTGGACTCCTTGATTTCATCAGGTGAGAATCCAATGAACTCCTTATTCACAAAAGTTAGTATCCATCCTTGTGTGATCATCCAATGTCTGTCATCAATCGTCCACAATTCCAATGTCTGTCATCAATCGTCCACAATTTCTTTAAGCAACTTCTCCTAAACTTCTTGTCTTGATAAAACTTGGCAGGGATGTTCCTTTGGTCAAGCTCTACCAAAGCTGCTCAAGTAATTGAAGTCCACCCTTAACTCTCCCTTAACCTTTAACAAAAAGGGTGAAAAAAGGAAAATCTTCTTCTCTGAAACCAGAAGGCAGGCAGCATTCATTTTTGGTATGAAGCATCATCTAGTGGACCTCTACCAAGTTTAGTCATATCAATATCCTGGGGTCATATTTGGGCTTTGCCCAGACACATCCCTTTTTAAAATCTTCTCTGAAACCAGAAGGCAGACATCTATCATAATAGGTATGTAGCACTATCTAGTGGACCTCTAATGGTTTGTTTATATCAAGACCCTTGGGTCATATTTGGGCTCCTTTTTACATATTTAATCAAAGAGCAAAAATCTTCAAAAAATTTCTTCACCGAAACCAGATGACAGATAGCTTTTATAGTTGGTATGTAGCATCATCTAATGGGCCTCTACAAAGTTTGTTACCAATGCTGTTCACGTCATGTTCCTGGGGTCATATTTAGGCTCCCTATGGGTTCATTCCATTTTACATAGACACTATAGAGAAAATCTTGAAAACTTGTTCTCTGAAACCAGAAGGCAGGGACTTTTCATGATAGTTTCATTTAATTGAAATTTATCAAGTTTGTTAATTTCATGCCCCTAAGTTCAAATTAGGGTTGTGCCCAGGCATACCCTTTGTACAAAGAAACAAAGCAGGAAACAAACCATAATCTTTGCTGAAAACATTCCATGGTATTGATCCTCTGTAGAAATTATCACCTTGTTGACATCTGCCTATTTATGGATGGATGTCCAAGGGGTTGAGACTCAGGTGAGCAATCTAGGACCATCATGGTCCTCTTGTCTCACTATTAGTAGAAGAAAAAAAAAATGGAGATTGTATCACTAAATGAATGCAGGTTAATTTCTCAGGAAAAATGTTATCAGATCATCATTTAATGCAAAGGTCATTTTCCAAGGTCAAAAATGTGATAGATTTTAACTCTTCATGCTGAATTTGAATTTTGTTTCAAACCAATATCAATTTTTTAGGGAAATTTCAATCAATCTTCACATGATTTCCCCAAGAATTATTAAGACAAGTAGAAAGCAGGCAGTGTATGCTAAGATCAGAGATCAGACTGCACATCTGTGCAGGCTGATTGTAAGCTTTACTGTCAGCCCAAGTTCTGCGTATGGCACAAACAGTATGAGAAGGGCGAAGATTGGTTTTACTACTGACATCCATTTTTATCTAACCACTGAATCTGAAAAAAAAGGCAGTGGTGAGAGCATATGTGTTTAACTACCACATCTTATTTATTCAGTTACAATTCATCTGATGGTATGCTTGATGAATTTGAACAACTTGTACCCATACCACCTAGTACAACTCCACCATCCACCTGGATTGAGATGGAAGAAGAAGTACCTGCCCCTATTTATTGTAAAGACGGATGTGGTGGTAACCGGACCAACCCATATGACATCACTCAGTATGAGAATGGCGAATGTATCACTATTAATGTATGCAGGTAAACTTCTAAGAAAAATGTCCAATCATAATAATTCATCTAAAGAATGGACTGTATGAGATTTTGCACTTTTAAATTAAGTACACTGCAACTCCATTATGACAAAATCCATTAGAACGCTAACTCCATTAAAATACAGGGTCCGCTTAACTCCGGAATTTTGGCGGGGAGGGGGGGGGGGGGCGATTTTGGCTTTCCACTACGATAGTTGGTACACTAGTTAAACGGTGATTTTCAAATTGAAATTTGTGTTCGGCACCATGCATGTATAAATCGGTAATGACACGAAGCCAGGTAAGTTGCTCACACCTTTTTATTGACAATTTGGGCAATAATGCCTTGGTACGGCGTTAATTTATTTGATTGACCGATGAAACCCGACTTTGTTTTTAAATTGGCCTAGTCCTTTGTAGAACTGTTTTGACACCAGCCCTATGTTTGAAACATTCTTAAATACGGGCCTGTAAATCCATTTATCGTACAAAATCTTCTAACTGTTTCCTAAAATCGTTGTATAGCTAATAGACGACTATCTTTATGGTTTAACAATATGGATTGATCAAGTATGTCGAGAATTGGCCAAGTGTACTGAGAAACACAATAGAACAATGAAAAGTCTAACTTGCACGGATTTAAAAACACATTCATAAACTTCACAATGAGCCATGTGTTCACAAAATGAGCCAGCCTATTTTTAGCTCACCTGAGCACGAAGTGCTCAAGGTGAGCTATTGTGATGGGCTGCTGTCCGGCGTCCATCGTCCATCGTTCGTCGTCAAACTTTACCTTGTGTGCACTCTAGAGGCCACATTTTTGGCCCAATAGTCTTGAAACTTGGTCAGAATGTTTGTCTCCATCAAATCTCGGTCAAGTTCGAAATTGGGTTAGGTGGGGTTAAAAATGGGGTCAAGGGGTCAAATTTTAGAAAAACCTTGTGTGCACTTTAGAGCCCACATTTGTGGCCCAAATGTCTTGAAACTTGGTCATAATATTTGTCTCCATCAAATCTCAGCCAAGTTTGAAATTGGGTCAAGTGGGGTCAATAATGGGGTCAAGGGGTCAAATCTTAGAAAAACCTTGTGTGCGCTTTAGAGGCCACATTTGTGGCCCAAATGTCTTGAAACTTGGTAACAATGTTTGTCTTTATCAAATCTCGATCAAGTTCGAAGTTGGGTCAAGTGGGGTCAAAAATGGGGTCAAGGGGTCAAATCTTAAAAAAAAACATGGTGTGCGCTCTAGAGGCAATATTTTTGGCCCAAATGTCTTGAAACTTGGTCAGAATGTTTGTCTCCATCAAATCTCAGTCAAGTTTGAAATTGGGTCAAGTAGGGTCAAAAATGGGGTCAAGTGGTCAAATCTTACAAAAACCTTGTGTGCTCTCTAGAGGCCATATTTTTGGCCCAAATGTCTTGAAACTTGGTCAGAATGTTTGTCTCCATCAAATCTTGGCTAAGTTTGAAATTGGGTCAAGTGGGATCAAAAATGGGGTCAAGGGGTCAAATCTTAGAAAAACTTTGTGTGCACTCTAAAGGCCATATTTTTGGTCCAAATGTCTTGAAACTTGGTCACAATGTTTGTCTCCATCAAATCTCGGTTAAGTTTAAAAATGGGTCAAGTAGGGTCAAAAATGGGGTCAAAGGGTCAAATCTAAGAAAAACCTTGTGTGCACTCTAGAGGACATATTTTTGGTCCAAATGTCTTGAAACTTGGTCAGAATGTTTATCTCCATCAAATCTCGTCAAGTTTGAAATTGGGTCAAGTTGGGTCAAAAATGGGGTCAAGGGGTCAAATCTTAGAAAAACCTTGTGTGCACTCTAAAGGCCATATTTTTGGTCCAAATGTCTTGAAACTTGATCACAATAATTGTCACCATCAAATCTCGGTTAAGTTTAAAAATGGGTCAGGTGGGGTCAAGGGGTCAAATTTTAGAAAAACCTTGTGTGCACTCTAGAGGCCACATTTTTGGCCCAAATGTCTTGAAACTTGGTCAGAATGTTTGTCTCCATGAAATCTCGGTCAAGTTCGAAATTTGGTCAGGTGGGGTCAAAAATGGGGTCAAGGGGTCAAATTTTAGAAAAACCTTGTGTGCACTCTAGAGCCCACATTTTTGGCCCTATTGTCTTGAAACTTGGTCTGAATGTTTGTCTCCATCAAATCTCGGCCAAGTTTGAAATTGGGTCAAGTGGGGTCAATAATGGGGTCAAGGGGTCAAATTTTAGAACAACCTTGTTCGCACTTTAGAGGCCACATTTGTGGCCCAAATGTCTTGAAACATGGTCACAATAAATGTCTCCATCAAATCTCAGTCGATTTCAAAATTGGGTCAAATGGGGTCAAAAATGGGGTCAAGGGGTCAAATCTTAGAAAAACCTTGTGTGCACTCTAGAGGCCATATTTTTGGTCTCAACGTCTTGAAACTTGGTCAGAATGTTTGTCTCCATCAAATCTCTGTCAAGTTTGAAATTGGGTCAAGTGGGGTCTTAAATGGGGTCAAGGGGTCAAATCTTAGAAAAACCCTGTGTGCACTCTAGAGGACATATTTTTGGCTCAAATGTCTTGAAACTTGGTCAGAATGAATATCTCCATCAAATCTCGGTCAAGTTCAAATTGGGTCAAGTTGGGTCAAAAATGGGGTCAAGGGTTCAAATCTTGGAAAAACCTTTTATGTACTCTAGAGGCCACATCTTCGGTCCAAATGTCTTGAAACATGTTTGTCTCCATCAAATCTCAGTCATGTTCAAAATTGGGTCAAGTGGGATCAAAAGTGGGGTCAAGGGGTCAAATCTTAAAAAAAAGAAAACATGTTTACTCAAATATCTTGAAACTTGGTCAATATGTTTGTATGAAACCTAGGTCAAGTTTGAAATTGCCTTGAAATCTTACACAAGTTTGATAGAGGGTCAAAAACGTATTTTAGTACTTTAGAGGCAACATTTTTAACTGAAATGTTTTCTTCTTGATCTCTTTGACTTTTGTTTAGCCATGCATCAGGTGAGCGCTTTAGGGCCAATGGCCCTCTTGTTTATGCTCCCCAAAGGGAGAGCATATAGCCGCCGCTTCGTCTGTCAGTAATTCCATCCGTCCCCACCTATTTCTCCATAACCCTTGGGCCAAATCAAATGAAACTTACCATGTGAACTTCCTATGATATAGTGTTGATGCATCTGTGACGGTTTTTGGATTTGAGGCCACGTCACGGGAAAAGGGGACTTAGGGTAACAAAAGTTTTTCCCAAAATTCTCCTAGTATAACAGTCAGAATTTAGTGAAATTTCATATTTGAGTAGCAAATCAGATGCCCTTTACTATAAACAATTTGAAATTAACGTAAAAAAAATATCTCGTGGAAAAAGGGGGCTAAATGTTTGCTACCTTTAAGTTAGCGTGTAAAGTACAGTTAGTCTTTCATTTCTCCTAGTCTTTTGCTCAGAATTTGATGAAATTTCATATTAGAGTAGCAAATCAGATGCCCTTTACCATAAACTATTTGAAATTTGTGTCTAAAGATATGTCATGCAAAAAGGGGGTTTGATGTTCGTTACCTTTATGTTAGCTGTATAAGATAACACCTTATTTGGGTCCTTGCAATCTGACCACAGAGCATATCTCCTAAAGTATAAAAGCTATCAACTTGAAACTTTATGGGTGGATAGATCTCATGGAGGAGAAGTGCTATGCACAAGAACTACAAATCTTGCTTGCATTATTTTGGAGTTATTGCCCTTTGTTATTTTGATACTGAGATATTGTTCAGAGCATATCTCCTAAAATATAATAGCTATCAACTTGAAACTTTATCGGTGGATAGATCTCATGGAGGAGAAGTGCAATACACAAGAACTACAACTCTTGCTTACATAATTTTGGAGTTATTGCCCTTTGTTATTTTTAATACTTAGATTTTATAGGAGGTAAATCTCTGACAGTACAAAAGAATTTTTAATCTATTAGGCTTCAGTTCACTATCAAGCTTTCGTGGCGGGGGATGTCCATGTCCAACATGGCTCTTGTTTTTGTGACAATGCCTTATTCGGGGAGCATAATCCGTCTCTGAAGGCTCTTGTTGAGAAAAACAAGGGTAAAGATTATCTCTCCTTTTCCCAGAATGTGATAGAATTACCACTTAACATTCAGAAACTTGGCAAAATGTACAGACCCTAGTTTATCTGCACAATCTGACTAGGATTGACTCTTCATACTTTTCCTCTCTTGGTACAACTGAAGCCTATTCTGTTATTACCTGATCTCCTATATAAATGTATACTTACCATTTTGTAATGTGTCATAGTTTATTGTGCTATCTGTAATGTAAACAGCTAATATAATGAACTGTTTCATCAGTGCACACTGACCTGCCAACTTTTGTCCACTTTCGAAAAATGACGTCATTATATTATTGCCTTTGTAATTAACATGCAGAGTTGCATGCTCTTTCAATTTTAATCCAAAAAAGGACTTTTCTTTTCCAGGGGTCGACACTAACTCTTGAGATTAATTAGTCAATTGGACTCCTAACACATGAAATCAAGGAGTCCAAGCGCAAAGTAAGGAGTCTAAATTGTCAAAATGGAAAACATTGTGGAAAAGAAGAAATTGCTTGTTAAAAGTGATTTCTCCTTTTCCACAATGTTCTATCAAAGAAGAGCTTTTTTCCAAAACAATACAGGATGCATGCAAATGTTTTGTTCAACAAGCTTTGCAGAGAAATTATATACAGTTTTGGCAAATGTTAGAAAGGACACTGCTCTGTGCATTTGTATTTCAAAATATTGTAATATGACCCTTGGAGTCCATTGGATTCCTTACTTGCAAATGGAAGGAGTCCAACTGGTAAACAAGGAGTCTCGGACTCCAGAACTCCCCTTAGTGTCGAACCCTGTTTTCTGTATGTTTCTTTTTGTAACTTTTTTTTTAATGAAAAACAAATTTACACAATAATGATCAAGGTTATAAACAATAATTTCTCTGTGATTTGCAAAACATTGGAAAACTATTTCCCCCTATGTTCGTGGAAGGCATTCTCAACTATTGCCCTCTGCCTTCAGCATCAGGCAACAGTCAAGAACGTCATCCCCTCCACCTTGGGACAATAGTTTTTAGCTCCACTGGCCGAAGGCCACTGGGGCTATTGTCATGGCGTTGTGTCCGTCGTCAGTCAGTCCGTCCGTCTGGTCGTAAACTTTTTCTTTGAAAATCTTCTCCTCAGAAACTACAGGATGAATTTCAACCAAACTTCACAGGAATGATCCTTGGGTGACCCTCTTTCAAAGTCGTTCAAGAAATTTTGATCCAATAAAAACATGGATTTTATGGCCGTGGCTAATTTCCAGTATGGTAAAAAGTGAGTTTTCTCAGAATCTAATTGATGGATACCAATCAAATTTTACATGAATGATTCTAGGGTGACCTTTTACCAGTCTACCAAATATTATTGTGATGGATGGATTTTGTTGGCGGAGGTCATTTCTCTATATGTTATATAGTGGAAACTTTGAGAATCATACCCTCAGAATGTATCTGGTGGATATCAATCAAATTTCACTAGAATGATCCTTGAGTGACCCTTTATCAGTCCACCAAATAAAATGGTGATTGGATGAAAAATATGGATTTTATGGGCGGAGGTCATTTCTCTATTTAATATATAATGGAAACTTTGAAAATCATTTTCTCAGAATGTAAATGATGGATATCAACCAAATTTCACTGGAATGATCCTTGAGTGACCCTTAAACAGTCTACAAAAAATTTTTGTGATCGGTTGAAAAGTATGTATTTTATGGGCGGAGGTCATTTCTCTTTATGTTATATAGTGGAAATTTTGGAAATCATTTTCAAAGTATATTACTGATGGATATCAATCAAACATTATTGGTATGATCCTTGGGTGACCCATTATCATGCAGCCAAATGTTATTGTGATTTGATGAAAAATATGTCTTTTATGGGTTGAGGTCATTTCTCTATGTTATAAAGTGGAAATTTTAAAAATAATTTTCAACCTCAATAGAACCCAAAATATCTAAAAATCTAGTCAAAACTTTTATTTGCTATTACAAGAAATTCAAGCCTGTGGAGCAACACAAGCCATTCATGGCTTTCTAGTTACTGATTAAAGAAAATACAATTATATAATTGTATACTGTCTTTTTTATTTCAAGTTGTCGTGATGGTTATGTTGGTGACTCATGTGAAGATATGATCTGTATTTGTAATAATGGTTATTGTGAAAAGCCAGAAAAATGTATCTGTAATGCTGGTTGGGAAGGGGATAAATGTGAGAAAGCTATCTGTGTGTAAGTAAAATAGCAAAGCTTCATATAGAGGGAGTGATTTTGCTTTCAAACTGAACCGTTCATCATCTGTCAATAAATTCCTATTTTGTAGGTACTCATTGGAACTGTCTAACCACAACAGTTCCAATGAGTACCTACAACATAGAGTTTTGATGAGAAATGATAGATTTAGATTGTTATCAAACCCTCTTGTAATGAGCCCTAAAAGAGGACAATTTTGATATGTACATATTTTTAATTTTTGAAAGCTTTCAAAATTTGCAAGAACAAGTTCAGACAATGCAGGGGTCGCCATTTACTGTTTTTCATTTGGGTCCCAAAGGATCCCTAATTGTAACCTTGAGGGGTCTTCCAGAAAATCAGGGATCCCCCTCTTTTATTCATACAATTAGAACTGGAAAGTAAGAGCAAAGAAAAGCAAAGATTAGTGATATATTCTTATATCTTGTCAGACAAGGTTCTAACTTGACTTTGTTCCTAACATTTGTATTATTTACATTCATAAAAGTGAATTCTAGTGATTTTCCAATGTTATAAGTTTAAATGCCATAGCTTGTGAACATATTATTTCTCAGTTTCACTACAGGAACTTCTCTTTTTTTGAGTAGATAGGACCAATTTTGGTTTGCGGAGATTATGCACGGAATACTTGCTTACACATAGTCATTACAATATTGTCTGTATACAGTATAGGTCCATTTTTACATTAAGCAAAAATAAGCAAACACCACAATCAGAACAATATTATTATTGCTCATTTAAAAAAAATAATTATTCATCAAATTATCTTCTCTTTTTTTGCTGATACATACCATAGACTGAAAAAAAAAGACTTAACGGAAAAATATTTCAGCAATAATTTATATGTATTTTGTAGGGACAGATGTGTAAATGGAAAATGTACTTCCCCTGATGTATGTACGTGTGACAGTGGGTACACTGGGAGTACATGTAACTACCATTATGGAGTAGTTGTAGGAATTCCTGTTGTTCTGGTTGTCCTCTTAATCATAGCTGGCGCATTCTTTGTTAGATGGTTCTTGAAACAGTAAGTATCTTCCCAGGGTTTGACATTAACCTACTTTTGCAAATAGCCTTCAGGGCTAAATATTTTGATCTTGCAATGGTCCTCTTTTCTGAGTACAGGTCCTCCAGACCTTTAAGTTCTTGAGTAATTTAAACTCAATACATTATTTAAGAAGTAAGTATGACATTGTATACGAGGCAACTTCCTTCAGACTCATGGAAAAAACTGGAAATAGAAGAAAATTTTTCTTACTGGCAATTACTGTAATACTGATTTATAATGCAGCAATGCTGAAAAATATTTTCAGGTAACCATGAATTATTCTCATTTTTAATTATCACAAAAACAATTCAGCCATTGCCATCCTGAATAATATCTTTGTGAGATCTTTTACAAATGCCCTTCTGAATGTCTGTGATGGTGTCACAACTAAAATTCTAATATATAATGCATGTCCTATTAAGCTGCTGTAATTCTATTTAATTTGTCTTATTAGTCCCCCACCGGTTACCGATTGGGGGACTATAGGTTTGCTCGATTCCGTCTGACTGTCCATCCGTCCGTCTGTCCGTCACACTTTTGTCCGGATCTTATCTCCTAAACCATAAGTCCTAGCAACTTCAAACTTTGTACACTGATAGATCTTATCGAGGACAAGTGTTGTGTACAAGAACTGTTACTCTGCCATGTCCAGTTTTTGAGTTATTGTCCGTTGTTGTTTTTAGTCTTACATTCTTGTCCGGAAGATATCTCATAAACTATGTGTGCTAGCAACTTCAAACTTTGTACACTCATAGATCTCATTGAGGACAAGTGTCGAGTTCAAGAAACTTTTGGAGTTTTTGCCATTGGTTGTTTTTACTCTTATATTTTTGTTTGGGACATTTTGTTCAAAACCTAATGTGCTAGCAACTTCAAATTTTGTATACAGTTATAGATCTAGTAAGTAGGAGTAAGTAGGAGATATATTATAAGAAAGGATTTTTTGTTATCCAGTGAGGGACTCCTGTATTGCATTGCAATACGACATGCACTTGTTTGGGATGTTTCAGAATTAGCAGCATAAAACCCTGTGGGAAAGCATTTCTTCAGTCAATATTGCTGTTATTTTCATCATCCTAAAAAGTTGGACATTCGTTGAGCTAGAACTTTTTGACAGTACACACTCAACAAGCTAGTACATAGGAATCCCCTTAATAGCAGCTTCTATTTGTCAGAAGAAAGGTTGCTATAAAGCTGAGGTTTCTATTGTCTGATAACCACATTTCAGTCAGTATCCTAATCTCAGAAGTGTACGAGTACATCTTTTGCATTAGAATCAACACAGTTTGGCCAGTTCCTATCGATTACTTACTTTTTTGTCTCCTTTTAATGCATGAAAAGGTAGTTTTTAAATCTATTTACGTCTTTATAATCTATTATCCTGAGGACCAAGGGCTTTTAAATCCAAAGGTCCCCGATTGGGACAAATTAAATGTTCCTAGGTAGATATGGTTAGCAAAAACAAATTTCCTTTTTAGCTCACCTGAGCATGAAGTGCTCAAGGTGAGCTATTGTGATCGTACAATATCCAGAGTCTGTCGTCAGTTGTCTGTTGTCTACAATTTCTTTAAACATCTTCTCCTCTCAAACCAGTCGGCCAATCTTGATGAAACTGGGCATGGATGTTCCTTGGGCCAAGCTCTACCATAAATGTTCAAATAAATGAAATCCACCCTTAACTTTCCCTTTCCCCTAAACAAAAAGGGTGAAAATATAAAAATCTTCTTCTCTGAAACAAGAAGGCAGACAGCTATCATATTTGGTATGTAACATCATCTAGTGGACCTCTAACAAGTTTGTTCATATCAAGACCCTAGGATCATACTTGGGCTCCACCCGGGCACAACCCTTTTTAGCTCACCTGAGCACAACGTGCTCAAGTGAGCTATTGTGATCACCTTTTGTCTGTGCGTCGTCCGTCAACAATTTCTTTAAATGACATCTCCTCCTAAACTACTAGGCCAATTTTAACCAAACTTGGCAGAAATGTTCCATAAGTGGTCCTCTTTAAGAATTGCTAAAAGAATTGAAATGGGTGAAAAACTCTGGTTGCTATGGCAAACAAAGTTAAAAATTTAAGAAAATCTTTAAAAATTCTTCTTCTTCTGAACCAGCAGCCCTACAGCCTTGAAATTTGGCATGGATGATCAGCTCATAGACCTTAATAAAAATAGCTAAAAACATATCTGTTGGGCCACCAGGTGCGGAGCATCAGGGGGGAGGGGGTAGTCCTTGAGTTAAATTTTGTAATCTTTAACCTTCTTCTTCTTCTGATCATGAAGGCCTACAGCCTTAAAATTTTGCATGTATGATATCCATATAGACTATAATAAAAATAGCTAAAATCATATCTGTAGGGCCACCAGGTGCGGAGCACCAGGGGGGAGGGGGTAGTACTTTGATGAAAATTTTGTAATCTTTAACCTTTTTCTTCTTCTGAACCAGGAGACCTACAGATTTGAATATTGGCAAGGATGATCAGCATATAAACCTTTATTAAAATACCTAAAATCATGACTGTAGATTCACCAGGTGCGTAGCACCAGGGGAGAGAGATTAGTACTTTTGTGAAAATTTTGTAATCTTTAACCTTCTTCTTCTTCTGAACCACAAGCCCTACAGACTTGAAAATTGGCATGGAGGATCAGCTTATAGACCTTAATATAAATAGCTAAAATCTTATTTGTAGGGCCACCAGGTGCGGAGCACCAAGGGGGAGGGGGTAGTACTTTGATGAAAATTTTGTAATCTTTAACCTTTTTCTTCTTCTGAACCAGGAGTCCTACAGATTTGAATATTGGCATGGATGATCAGCATATGGCCCTTTATAAAAATAACTAAAATCATGACTGTAGATTCACCAGGTGCGGAGCACCAAGGGGGAGAGGGTAGTACTTTTGTGAAAATTTTGTAATCTTTAACCTTCTTCTTCTTCTTCTGAACCACAAGCCCTACAGACTTGAAAATTGGCATGGAGTATCAGCTCATAGACCTTAATAGAAATAGCTAAAATCATGACTGTAAAGCGACCAGGTGCGGAGCACCAGGGGGGAGGGGGTAGTACTTTTGTGAAAATTTTGTAACTTTAATCTTCATCTTCTAATGAACCAGGAGCCCTACAGACTTCAATATTGGCATGGATGATAAGCATATGGATCTAAAATAAATAGCTAAAATCATGAATGTAGGGCCACCAGATGCGGAGCATTAGGGGGCAGGGGGTAGTACTTTGGATCAATTTTGAAATCTTTAACCTTATTCTTCTCCTGGATCAGGAACCCTACAGACTTGAAAATTGTCATGGGTGATCAATATATTGACATTAATAAAAATAGCTAAAATCATGACTGTAGGGTCACCAGGTGCTGAGTGTCTTGGGGAGGGGGTAGTTATTTGGATCATTTTTGAAATCTTTAAACTTCTTCTAATGAGCCAGGAGCCCTACAGACTTGAAAATTGGTATGGATGATCAGCATATGGACATATATTGAATTAGCTAAAATCATGACTGTAGATTCACTAGGTGCAGAGCATCTTGGGGGAGGGGGGAGTGCTTTGTTGAGAATTTTGAATCCCTACAGCCTTTATATTTGACATGGATTGATCAACTCATTAAAGAAAACTTTAAAAGTCTCAGACTCAGCCTGTATATCTGGCATAGATTAGCTGATCACAGACCTTTTATGGAAAAAGCTTAAATAAATAATGTCCAGGGGAGGAGCAGAGGGGGGGGGGGAATGAAAATTTCAAATGTTATCTGATTGAATAAGTGAAAATCTCTTTTTCTGTGGTTGCATGGACATACCTAGGTAATAAAGCTTTTTTCTCAGGTGAGCGACCCAGGGCCAACGGCCCTCTTGTTACATAGAATCAAAGAGCAAAAATCTTAAAAAATCTTCTCTGAAACCAGATAACAGACAGCTTACATATGTGGTATATAGCATCACCTAGTGGGCCTCTACCAAGTTTGTTCATATTAAGACCCTGGGGTCATATTTGGGCTTTGCCCAGGCACATCCCTTTTAGCTCTTCTTGGCACATAGTAATAAAATAAAATTCTTCAAAAATCTTCTTCTACAAGACCCTAGGATCTTATTGGGGCTCAACCCCGATGCAACCCTTTTTACATAGAATCAAAGAGTGAAAATCTTTTAAAATCTTCTTTTCCAAAACTAGAGGGCACACATCTTTCTTATCTGGTATAGCATCACCTAGTGGGCCTCTACCAATTTAATTCATATCAAGACCCTGGGGTCATTTTTCGGCTCCACCCGGGCGCATCCCTTTTAGCTCTTCTGAACATGATGGTTAAAAAGGAAAATCTTAAAAAATCTTCTCTGAAACCCGAATGCAGACAACTTTCATACTTAGTTTGTAGCATTATCTAATGGACTTCTACCAAGTTTGTTCATATCAAGACCCTGGGATCATATTTGGGCTCCAACCGCATGCATCCTGTTTCACATAGAATCAAAGAGCAAAAAGGCATATCGGTCTTGCTCTTGGCAGAAAAAATTTGATCTTATGTAAAAATAATCTCCTTTTTGACATCTGCCTATTTAATTAATTTGATGTCTCAGGGGTCAAAAGAGACGCAGGTGAGCGATCTAGGACCATCATGGTCCTCTTTTTAAATAAAAGGCCAGCTATATGTTTAATTCCTCTATTTATGCAATTTATTAAGGATGCAGAGCACACATGAGAGAAAAGCATATGGCTGTGAAAACACAGACTTCCTTGACCAAGCCAGGTGTCTGGGGGGCACATTTGTAGTAGGGTCGTCCCCCAAGGATTTATAGAGTGACTTCATATTGAAATTGGATTACATTTTGTGTTTTTATCGGGTCCCTATCACTCTGATATTTCCATTAGGATAATAATTTTAAATTTGAAGTAAGTAATTTTTGCTTTGAAACTTCAAGACATTTTCTTTCAAACTGCGCCGATAATTGCAGGCGAGATTCCCTTTAATGCAAATGAAAGAAAAATGGAAAAAGAAAACAGGCGCGATGAAATCTGTCATCTGAGTAACTGTCTGCAACACTTGAAAAATTAAAGAAAATGCAAAGCAGAGCACCAAACACCTAATTTATTCTAAATTATGATTAAATAACAATTACAGCATGCCCATTCACACAATATTTTGCGTGAAACGATAAATAAGATTCATTCACGCGAAAATAATAAAATGGTCGGGTACATGCACGCAATATAAAATTCCAGAAAAATAGTATCTAGTGTCAAAAATGGATATCTCTTTTCTTAATAGACTAAATTGACTAGCAGTTTTCATTTAGTCTGAGCCTCGGTCAATTTCAAGCTTGTAGAAGTTGTCTTTTCTGATTTAATTTCGTCGTCTACAACCACATAAGAACTGAAGGAACTTGATTTTTAGCTCGGCTGTTTTCGGAGAAAACCCGAGGTATTGCTATAGCCTTGGTGTCGTCGTTGTCGTCGTCGTGCGAAAACTTTGACATTTTGTGATAACTTTTGAATGGTAAATGATAGGGCTTTCATATTCCACATGATGATTGTCTGGGGCAAGGCCTTTCTGTTGGTACCAAGTTCAAGGTCATCAGTCAAGGTCAAGGTCATTTTTCAAGGTCAAACTTATGAAAAAAATGCAAAAATTTAGACAAATTGCCATAGCTTTTGAATGTTAAGTGAATGGGTCTTCATATTTCACATGATGATTGCCTAGGACAAGCACTTTCTGTTGGTACCAAGTTCAAGGTCATCAGTCATGGTCAAGGTCATTTTTCAAGGTCAAACTTGTGAAAAAAATGCAAAAATTTAGACAAATTGCCATAGCTTTTGAATGTTAAGTGAATGGGTCTTCATATTTCACATGATGATTGCCTAGGACAAGCACTTTCTTTTGGTACCAATTTCAAGGTCATCAGTCAAGGTCAAGGTAATTTTTCAAGGTCAAATTTGTGAAGAAAAAAAACTACAAAACTTTGACATTTTGCAATAACTTTTGAATGGTTAGTAATAGGGCCTTCATATTTCACATGGTGATTGCCTGAAACAAGGTTTTTCTGTTGGTACCAAGTTCAAGGTCATCAGTCAAGGTCAAGGTAATTTTTCAAGGTCAAACTTGTGAAAAAATGCAAAAAATTTGACATATTGCAATTACTTTGAATGGTAAGTGATAGGGTCTTCATATTTCACATAATGATTGCCTGGGAAAAGCACTTTCTGTTGGTTCCTAGTTCAAGGTCATCAGTCAAGGTCAAGGTCAAATTTGTGAACAAAAATGCAAAAACTTTGACATTTTTGTGATATCTCTGGTTCTACTGAAGGCATTCACATGAAACTTGGCACACTTATTCACCATCCGAAGGGCAACATTTTCTTTCAAGGGGGATAACTTTTAAAACATTTTGAGCAAATTATGCCCCTTTTTCTACTAAGTTTTTTTCACCATCCATTAGTTTTTTTTACCATCCAGCACTTACAGCCGAGCGTAGGCACCCGTTGGCGGTGCTCTTGTTTAGCTCCACTAGCTGAAAGCCACTGGGGCTATTGTCATGGCGTTGTGTCTGTTTTGCGTCCGTCCGTTCGTCCAGTCGTAAACTTTTCCTTTAAAAATCTTCTCCTCAGAAACTACTGGTTGAATTTCAACCAAACTTCACAGGAATGATCCTTGGGTGACCTTCTTTCAAAGTTGTTCAAAGAATTTTGATCCAATGAAAAACATGGATTGAATGGGCGTCACGCAAAATATGGTAAAAAGTGAGTTTTCTCAGATTCTTATTGATGGAAACCAATCAAATTTTACATGAATGATCCTTGGGTGACAAAAAAGTCTACAAAAAATTATTGTAATCAGATGGAAAATATTCATTTTATGGGCGGAGGTCTTTTCTCTATATGTTATATAGTGGAAACTTTAAAAATCATTTTCTCAGAATGTAAGAGATGGATATCAACCAAATTTTACTGGAATGATCCTTGAGTGACGTCTTTATCAGTCTACCAAAAATTAATGTGATCCGATGAAAAATATGTTTATTATGGGCGGAGGTCATTTCTCTATTTATTATATAGTGGAAACTTTGAAAATCATTTTCTCAGAATGTAATAGATGGATATCAACCAAATTTTACTGGAATGATCCTTTAGTGACCTCTTTATCAGTCTACCAAAAAATTTTATGATCGGATTAAAAGATATGTATTTTATGGACAGAGGTCATTTCTCAATATGTTATATAGTGGAAACTGTGAAAATCATTTTCTCTGAATGTAATAGATGTATATCAACCAAATTTTACTGGAATTTTTCTTGAGTGACCCTTTATAAGTCTGCCAAAAAAATTGTGATCGGGTAAAAAAACATTTTTTTTATGGGTAGAGGTCATTTCTCAAAGTTATATAGTGGAAACTGTGAAAATCATTCTCTCAGAATGTTAGTGATGGATATCATTCAAACATTTTTGGTATGATTTTGGGTGACCCATTATCATTCAGCCAAAAATTATTTTGATTGGATGAAAAATATGTCTTTTATGGGCGGAGGTCATTTCTCTATATGTCATATAGTTGAAACTTTGAAAACCATTTTCAACATCAACAACCCAAAATATCTAAAAATTAATTCAAAACTTTAATTTGCTTTTACAAGAATTTTAAGCCTGTGGAGCAACTCAGGCCATTAATGGCTTTCTAGTTTAAAGAGAAAAAAAAGGAAGAGAATGGTAAACCCAGATTAATTATTAAGCCTGTGGAGCAACTCAGGCCATTAATGGCTTTCTAGTTTAAAGAGAGAAAAAAAGGAAGAGAATGGTAAACCCAGATTAATTGAGTTTATCCTGTTCCTTTTTGCATTTACCAACAATAATGATGATAAAGAAGCAGTAGTTAGGATCACTGCAGGACGGCGCAGTCAGACAGTCACTAGTTATTCGGATACCATTTCGATGCTGGAACATGTGATTTTACATGCCGTTTAATTGATAAATAAACACGATAATTCGCAGTTCTCTTCTTCATTGCCCAACCTTTGCGATAGTAGAACTGAAATTAGATAATTTTTGCCTGGTCTGATTTGAAATTGTTTATCTTTCTCTAGTTTTGCAACGATTTCTAAATGACCAACTTCTTTTTATGCCCCCGTATCGAGAGATCGGGGGTATATTGTTTTACTCATGTCTGTCTGTTTGTCCTTCCGTCGGTCTGTCTGTCTGTCCGTCCGTCTGTCTGAAAACTTAACCAAACTTAATCTATGCCTTTTCTCAAAAAGTATTTGACATACAAAGCTGTACACTAAAGTCAAGGTCATGTGACAAGGTCAAGGTCACGTGACAAGGTCAAGGTCATCTGTCAAGGTCAAACTTTATAAAAAATGCTGTTACGGGGGCATTCGTGTTTCACAAACACATCTTGTTTCCCATGATTTTATCTAAGATACAAAAAAATGCAAGAGCAATTCTGTTAAGAAAAGACAAGGGTGTAGCTCCCATTATGCAAGTGTGTAAAAGAAATAATCCTCTTTTGATAAATATTGTTGATGAAAGATCATAACATCAAAACTACAGCTTATTAAGCTTTAGTTACGATGTTTTGATAATTCACCAACGCTCAAATCATAAAAAGGGAGTGGACTGCGGTCCCACAAATCGACTTTGTACTACATGTTCTTCGGTTGTCACCTTCTGAGTGCAAATAAATTTCAAAGTTCTAGATGCGCCTATGATAGATTAACTTTTGAAGAATGTGTAGATCTACAGTACAAACCACCCAAACTTAAAAACTTTGGTGCGGATATTTTTCAGGGTTCCCACGCGTCAGGGAAAAGTCAGGGAAAAATGGATTTTTGAAAAAGTCAGGGAAATGTCAGGGAATTTTGTTGAGTGTCAGGGAAATTTATAAAAAGAAGAAAACAGTCAGGGAAATGTCAGGGAATTTTGAAAAGACTGTCAGGGAATTTTTCATTTCACGAGTGTTTAACACAAAGGCAGTCTCTTAAGATTTTGTCACCAAATTCTTTAATGAAAGGGCCAATGTTTCATTTTGGAGTATTTTATGTCCTATAGTTCCTTCATCTATCATTTCCTGTCTAGTAGTTCTATGTTGAGGTTTAATGAATCATATTATGAGTATCGATTAATTGTTTGTACTATTTACAACAACATGGTACTTTTATCCACACTACAATGTGTAGGTAAAATGATTTGATAATTTTAATTCATTTATTTGCGCACATCTTGATATCCAATGGTAGAATTGTAAACAAGCCTCAATTCTTTCTGCAAATCTGTCTGATGGTGGCAACAATATTATAGATGTTTGTCACATTTCCATTAGTAGTTATGTTGCAAATAAAGGGTTTGTAAGCTTCAGACTTGAAAATCATAATTGAAAAGAAGTCTGAGGAAGTCTAATTTGAAAACTCTTTTTCCTCGGTCATTGATTAGCTTAAATGATAATTACTTTACTTAAACTGCATTTGGTCAATGTAAGTATTCAATACAGAATACAGAATATAGAATACAGAATTTTATTCCATGCACACTTATACTCAATATGGGTACATATTTACATAAGTCATATTTAAGAAAACAACAAACAATGCAGTTACGAACATCCTTAAACACTCACAAGAGTATTATCCCTATAAGTACCTCCTGTTACATAAAAATTTATTATTGTTAAATTAATCAAGCATAACACAGAGATTTGTATGAAAAGGACATCCATAGCTAAGTTGTTCAAAAAAGATTTAAAAGAAGAATATTCCACATAACTGCTATATTAAATGGGAATGTCATAAGAGCCATCATAATTTTCAAAAAATATTACATGAATATACAAAGGTTGCAATTGCATTCAATTTTTGGCACATTTATCTGTCATTAAATTGACAAACTTTTCTTTATCCGTAACCGGAGAATCAAAAGTAATACTTTGCAATGCTATAGAACGCTGTGTATCATATTTTGAAATTCATCTTCCACCTCATTACAAAAAACACACAATCAATCTTTAGCCTATCTATTTCCAATTTATGCACTGAGATTCTGAGTAAGGTTAAAGCAATTCTGTATTTCCTATCTGCTAGCAAGTCAATGTTATTCTCAAAGCAGAACAAGTTTTTAATCAATTTATATGTTCTTAATTTTTCCATTAAGTCATTGCCATTCATATGATTCGCCCAGAACTGAATGAATCTTTCTTTCAGTGTATGTTTTAAACATGACAAAAGCGATGCCGGATTAAATATGCCATAGTTATTCCATACGTGAGAAAAGCCTAACTCGTATAAAAAATTTATTTTTTTTATAAAAGAAAGCCAATTACATTTTATCTCGGAATTACATAAATTTTCCCAACATGCCTTCGCTGTGAGTGACTCCGAACTAGTCTGAAGAATGTGTATCCAAAAATTCAAACATGTCATTATTATACATGACATATTTTTGTCTTACTTTTGAGAAATTTCTTTTCATTTTCATATAAATCATACAGTTACAATTCATGGTTATATCTCAATTTTGACCAAAACTTTTGTTGGTAGGCCGCAGAAGCGGCCTACCAGTATGAATGCGTTTTGAATATGACGATGGGGGATTAGGGATACATTATTATAAAACCTGTCCAATGTTTTTATTCAAAACATAGAAACCCGTATAATGCAGCCTGGATCAAACAACAGTTTTTCAAAAACTGTTTGGTAATGAAAATTATTGAGCAATAAAATCAGGGTTTTTGGTTATGAATTTGATTTTACAAATATTGCACATTTCATTAAAATGACTGATCACTCAGACATGTTTGACCTAGTTTTTACTATCTTTCCCCCTGTTTTCTGCATTTTTTTTTTTTTACATCAAAGTGATTCTCACAGGAGATACACATATGGCTACACTCCTGTCTGTTTTAGTCTTGTTAAACATATAGTAAAAATGGCATTTTTGCGGTTTAAAAAACCCATAATACTTCATTGTGCAACAATCACTCAAAATCCTTTTGGTACAAAAGTGTGTGATGACTTAAACCAAAGCTCTGGTCTAGAGAATAAATGTCTCTACTTTCATTAATCCAATCCTGTGTGTGATATGTAGCAGTTGTCTGGCACTAAGCATAACATAATTTCAAGCCAGTTACAGTTATTCAAGCATTAAAACAATGCGACAAAAGGAGCATATCACTTTTTCTAACCAAACTATTTTGGGGCAACCGAAGTAGGTCCTTTTACTTCAAATAGGTGCAATCTTAGTACTAGTTTGAATGACAGCTATTGAATGATAACTTGAATCTTTTGCCTCGTGTTCTGATTTCAGAATTGTTTGTGCTATTATTTTGAGTCTGTATTTTCTTTCTTTATGCTCATTTCTTCGGATAACTCCGCATACATCAGCATGAAGGTTGAGTGAATATATTATTCTAACAAGAGCACCGCCTATGGGTGCAACCCTTGGCTGTGCTTGGCTGCAGGTGCTGGATAATACAAAAAGCTGAGTGGAAAAAGGGACTCTTACAAAAACCCTTTTTCAGAGTTGTCCCCCTTGATTGTCTGGATAGCTCTTGAGATAGTGAACATACATGCTAAATTTTATGAAGATATCTTCAATAACAACAGGTCAACAACAACAATACCAACGCCGCTAAAATGATCTCCATACCTCAAGTTATCTTAGAAAACAGACAAACTAAAAAAGGCAATCACTTTACCATCATGTGTAATTCATTGTGCCTATGTTGAAATAAAGTACTCCTTAGTATATTTAAGCCGGGTGTGCATGCCAAAGTAGGGCCATTATTATTGTTAAAATCTTTAAAATCTAGATAGGTATTGTTTGCAAAAAAATATTTTATTAAAAAAAATACATTATTCATTGATGATAACCAAATAATTTGCGGCCTACTTTGATGCATTGCATCAAAATTTTGTCTTGTTTAAACCTATTATGTTTTTCATGCATTAGGAATCAAGTCCTTCACCTTAGATTTATCCCCCTCAGCTCAGCTTCCTGGAAAAATCAACAGTACTTGAGTCAAATGTTTGGGCGTATGATAATATAATAAAAGTACAAATAGTACAAAAAATCCTATTCATTTGGTCCCCTAATTGCTTAAATAATTATTTTCACTTTAACATGCCTTATAATATTACATGATAATATTCTTTATAAAACCCCATTTGGTCAATGCAAGTTTTCACTACATGACAGATTTTTGTCTTACATATAACATATTGCTGTTATTTTGATATAACTCTTACAATTACAATTCATGATAATATCTCAATCATGCCAAAGGCTTTTATTTAATCCTGTTTATGTATTACATCCAATGGGAAACAAATCCCTCAACGTAGAATTACCCCCCTCAATTCAGCTCCCTGGAAAATTATCCAGTACTTGAGTCAAATGCATGGGCTTATAATAATATAATAAAGGAACTAAAAGAAGGGACTCAAAAGCTCTCTGATATGGACTGAAACTGTACCTGACTGTCACAGACACCAAAGGTTTTGACTTTTGTTGTATAATATGGTTACTTTTGCATTAAACCTTCCTGTATTTAAAAAGTTTGCTTTTGTATATGTGTTCTTTATGTATTATTGCTTATTATTATTATTGTTCCTTTGAGAATACTTTAAGGTGATCTTCATAGACTTTAAGTACTCATCAAACATTCAAACCTTAACCTTGATTTCCTGAGATATTTTTCTCTGTAGTAAAATATCCTACACCATGACTTAATGGTATTCGAATTGAACAAATTAACTATGTTTTAGGCTTTCTCTTTCATGGTATTGCTCTTTACTTTTGAGCTTTAACAAAGTACTAGATTCCTACTACTTTGAGTCTTGTACAAACAAGATTGAAGTGTCTCTCAACAATTGGTGAATAATTACTTATGTGGGATGTGGAGCTTGATGGTTTCTAATAGGACGTAATCTTTAAAATGGCTAGATGAGTACTAGAAATGGTTAGATGTTATTTTTACGTATATGGTCTACAGGGCTCAAGATGGGGAGATTCGAAAGAACATTTCAAGAGTTTTTTTCACTTAAAGGTAGATCTATAGCAAAAGTTTTAATGAATAGGGAAACATACACTGAAACGTCCATTAAATGTCAGGGAAAATCACTTTCTTGTCAGGGAAATGTCAGGGAAAAATCAGGGAATTTTGGAATTGCTGGAGTGTGGGAACCCTGTTTTTAAACATCAAATCTTAAGACTTGAAGACAAAGAGACAAAATAGAAATGATTTCAAAAGTTTATTAGTCTACTTAATTCACATGATTCTGCCACTAGGTCTGTTATTTACTGACTCTGATAATTGTTTTTCATCCAAAATGCTGAATGTTTAAAATATTGAAAAACAAGCATAGATATTTGAATCTATGATCGATGATTCAAGGAAAATGTTAGATTAAGGATTTTTTAATCAAAACAAGATCCAAATGAGTAATTTTCAGACAATAAATTTTATTTTACATTTAACTCTTAACATCAAACATGATTACTTAATGCTGACAGTATTAGAAAAGGTAGAAATTAATCCAATTTAAAAAAAATACAAGTTTTCAGGGAGCCCAACTTAATGCTTTCTATATTGATTTTTTAATCAGATTGATCAGATAAAATACGAAATAATCAGTCAAATAGAACAAACCATGAATTTTCTATATTGCGATTGATTATTTTGTACCCCTGAAACTTTCACAAAATCAGGGATAAAGATTAACTATTTCAACTTAGGGGCCCAGATAACGAAATTCAAAATTTAACATTAGGTATACAGGAGTTTTCTCCAAAAATCTAGGGGCCCAGCCATTAATCTAGGGCCCATGGGCGACTGGGCCCCTGCTAGTCTTTTCCCTGAAAATGTTCCTAGTGACCTGACCTTGCCTATATAGTTGTGAATTACAGCTGCTTCATGGAAAAAGTGGCCTCCTTTTATTATGGACTTTTTTTAAAGAAATTTCTATGAGATGTTCATTGTTACCTGAATTTGTGCAAGTTGTTGCAGTTAAGTGAACTGTTGCTGCGTCATGGAAAAAGGGGCCTTCACGTCAGTTATTTTTATTATTATTATTAGGTGCAGTTTAAAGAAGCGTTAAACCCCATTCAAGTAATCAATCATAACAAACGGTTTGATCTTGAGAATTAAAAAAGGTAGTCTGCAAATGTTTTGAATTTGGTTCTGTAAAAATAAGTAGTGTCTACAATTATTTTCGTGAAATAGCAGAAAAGTGGCGGTGTATATTGTGACTATGGCACTCTTGTTGGAATTTACCATATTTTTCAAGAATATCAGAGTTCAAGTCAAGTTTGACAACAATTGAAATGTTGTTAGGCTATTTTTTTTCACTTCAGAAATCATACACATCATGACTACCAAACCAAATGACTATTTAGAATGTTAGGCTTATTAATCCATGAAAAAATTATTTACAGATGATTAAGAATCTTTTTGGATTCTTTGTTTTTGCATTTTCGTCAATGTCATTCCATTCCTCATGTAAAATTTGAAAAAAATCTCTATCAGGGAAAATGGCAAACAATTTGAACTTTGGGGCCCATACTTCAAAAATTAAATATTTTACATTAGAGGTTAAGGCATTTTCCAAAAAAATCAAGGGGCCCGCCCCAAAAACTAGGGGCCAGGGGTGACTGGGCCCCTGATAGTCTTTTTCCCTGTCTATAAATCTAATTACATAATTAATCCTTCTCACAAAAAAGAATGAAATAGCAAACTGCTGTTATAAAGTCATAAAATTATATATTTCATACACAGAAGCTAAGAGAATTCCCTCATTTGTTAGAATTGATAAATATTGTAAACAGCTTTATAATGGCGGTGTCCACATTTGGAGGTTTTTCGATTACGATTTATTGGCGGTGATTTATTTTGGCGCATCTGACTTAAACGCCAAATTAAAACGCTTTATCTATATTTCATTTTTTCGTAGTTCAAAATAACGGGAGTAAAAGAAAGTCAATTTCTAGAGTAATGTCAACTTTCTACAAACTTAACAATAGTTTGTTTTTACACCTTTTGTTATAGTTATAATGCGTGTATAAGTTTTTCACACTTTTTCGCTGTGATTTTCATTACAGTGTATCAACCAACTTGGATCTGGAATCTTGAAAATGAGGGTTCAGCGCAATACGATTGTAAGTGCCTATTATTTATAGGCACTTACAATCGTATTGCGCTGACCCGTCGAAGTGTCTACATTGTCAGCAGATTTTCTTATTCCAATTTGAATAAGTATGGTCTGCATATCTTTGACATTAATTTAATCTACATTGACTAAAATGAAAATATTTCATATCCATCATAATTTAAAAAAATCTCTTTTTATAATGAAAAATATTGGCGGTGGATTAATTTTGGCGCATTTTAGCTTAACCGCCAATATAGCCAAAATAAAACCAACACCAAAATTACCCCGTTTACAGTAAGTAAAAGCTCTAGTACAACCCTGAGGTATTATTAGAATCATCATATTTCTTTTAGAATGGGGTGTTAAAATGAGAAGGAACCAAAGATGATTCATGAATGTATATAATTTGTCATAGTTTAGGAGTTAGGTTTTCTTGCTTTTTGGCATAATAAAGGGTACAGTACACTCAAAAATGGAAGATAAACCTTAATTTATTTAAGCAATGAATTACAAAAAACTTGAGGAAAAATGTTGGCCCTCTGTTGAAATTATCCTGCCATTTGTTTGGAGTGAGGGTTTATTAGAAGCTTTAAGTTTTCTTAAAATCACGCAAAAATTGGTCAGTTTAGACATCCAAAGAGTAGGTAGGGGTTTTATTAGAGCATGGGTTCTATTAGAATTTTTACTGTAACTCAATTTGATCATAATGAAAATCGAAATATTTATTTGCAGACAAGCATTGAAGGCTGCCCTTGCCAATTTGGACTGGAAGGTGAATTGGGATGAAGAAGTTCAAACTGGTGTAGGAGCAATATCAATGGTTTCCACTGCTGCAGATGACCTCATGCATTCAAAAAAGAATTACATAACCTGGAAAAGTGTCCGTAGTTATGCACAGGTGAAGCAACTATAGATACATTTTTTTATTTGAAATTTTTTTACCAACTTGTAAAGCAACCCAAAAAAGAAAATGTTTAGTTAGTTTTAACATGCTGTTCTGGATATATATTTCTTTGATGCTTTTTGGTGGTTTATCGAGAAATAACAGTAGATTATCGCTTGATAATCTCACCGGAAAAGCAGTGAAATTATCAAAAACTTATAACCCGCTTTTGTGCATTTCATCCTATCTGACGTCATCTATGCGGGGCGAAATCAGTGACATCACAATGAACGTTACATAGCAATCACTCACAAAATGACGCACTTTACGAAAATTTGTCCTAGATATTCCATATTTTGTCTAATTTTTGCAATAAAGAAATAGAATATTCATTTGTTTTCGAGTAAGATCGATTAATATTTCATTTTGTGAACAAGGAAAGATATATTTTCACTCGTGGCTCAGCCACTCTTGAAAATATAGCTTTTGTTGTTCACTCAATGAATATAAATCAATCTTACACTGAAACAAAGGATTATCCTCTATTTAATACATAATACTCCTGGTATTTACAAAGCTTTGGCAGACAGTAAACACAAAGATGAGCCTGTACAGTGAGACATGCAGTCAGATCTTAGCCTATACTGCTTGCTTTCTTCTTAATCTTTGGGGAAAATTTGATTCAGACTAGTTGAAATGTCAAAAAAGTAGCAAAGTTTAAATTCAGAAGTTCAAGGGTCGGATGTAAACATCTATAACAAATACAGTAGCAATACACTGTTATCATGGAAAATATGATGAGACTCACTAGCAGAGTCCATCAAAATATTTAATGGCTATGGATTATTTTAAGCTTGACTGTTTTGGAACAAAAGGTAGAGGTCTTGTTATCACCTTGGTATAGGCATATGTGTGTGTGTGTGACAGGTTTTAACCTTGGTCATATCTCTCTTGTTATTGAAGATATCTTCTTGAAAGAGTGGATGCACAAGCCGATCAGAGTCTTTGCTTTTCGCATATGTGAAATTATTGGAACTCTCATGCACAGGCTCATATATAAATAAAAGGTACAGACATTTCTGGAACAGAACTTGACATTTTGTATTAACTCAATGTCTCATATTAGTTGTCACAGAATTAATTATTGTAATTCTTTAGAGGTCTTGTTATCACCTTGGTATAGGCATATGTGTGTGTGTGTGACAGGTTTTAACCTTGGTCATATCTCTCTTGTTATTGAAGATATCTTCTTGAAAGAGTGGATGCACAAGCCGATCAGAGTCTTTGCTTTTCGCATATGTGAAATTATTGGAACTCTCATGCACAGGCTCATATATAAATAAAAGGTACAGACATTTCTGGAACAGAACTTGACATTTTGTATTAACTCAATGTCTCATATTAGTTGTCACAGAATTAATTATTGTAATTCTTTTATAATTTTTAGAAATACCCCTGTGAAAGTTTGGATGTCAATGATGTTGCACTTCGTTTGGAAATAATTCAGCTGAAAGAACTTCGCCATAACAACTTGATTCATTTCGTTGGAGCTTGTTTAGATTATCCAAATGTTTCCATTTTAACAGAACCTTGTCCGAAAGTAAGTCATATTCCATGATCCTTGAGTAGGTTTTATTGGATTGTTTTGGAACACTTAAGGTCAAGGTCACTTCTGAAGGTCAAAAGACAATTTCAATTTTATTATTATGCCTCTGCTTGAGGCCCACCATGAAATATCCACAGGCATATAGAATTTCTGTTTGTTAGTGCATATATGTGTCTGTGTCCCATTCTTTCTGGAGCATAACTTCTACATTTATAGATTATTTTCGAATTAATTCCTACACAGTTCGAGGGCTCAGCGCGAAACAGTTGTAACTCCCTATATACATGTACTATATACATATCAAGTTGTTCCCCTTGAGTATTAGTGTGACGCAAAAAGTTTGTTCAAATATGCCAGAGGTCAAAGTCACTGGACAAGATCAAGTGAACATTCTTATTTGTAGTATATCTTTGACATTTGGCAATGATTTCAAATTAACTAAGCTTAGTAAGTTGTAGAACAACTTACTAAGCTTAGTTAATTTGAAATCATTGCCAAATGTCAAAGATATACTACAAATAAGAATGTTCACTTGATCTTGTCCAGTGACTTTGACCTCTGGCATATTTGAACAAACTTTTTGCGTCACACTAATACTCAAGGGGAACAACTTGATATGTATATAGTACATGTATATAGGGAGTTACAACTGTTTCGCGCTGAGCCCTCCAACTGTGTAGGTGATTACAAGTGTCATGCAAAGAGTTTGTCCAGATTTGCCCAAAGTCAGGCTGTTGTGTAGTGTTCAAAAGAACAACAAAGACAAAATGTAGCCGTAATCGTATATTTCAGGGACAAATACGTCTTGGGACGATTATCATAAGCCAAAAATACAAGTCCCTGATAGAGAAAATTTCATGGTTTATATACCCAAAAAGTATGTTTAACCCTAGTAATACTGCATAAATTTTGGCTAAAAATTTCATCAAAATCAATAGGCAAAAAGCCCTGAAAGTATCAACTGTAGGTCAATTTTTATTTCAAAAACTAAATCTATCGACAATTCTGGTTTGAAAGTGATATACAGGTGGTGTAGACTAACATTAGACTGCACATATGTGCAGGCTGATGTTAGTCTAAAGCTCCTGCCAGAGCAGTAATATTCCGGGTTCAGCATGACAAGAGTTAAATTACATCAACAAATACATGCAGGTTTCCAAAAACTTTCATTGGCTCAGTTCATAGTATATACTTATCCCTAAAATTTACGTATCAGGCTTGTGTACACCTGTCATAAGATACCCTCGGTGTACTTAAGATACTAACATGTCATCAAGCAAAGGAAGCAAAGTGAAACTACAATGCCTCAAGGTCAAACAATAAAATTAGTCTTGTAATTTCCTTTATTTATGAAGGGATTTAAAATAATTTGATACAGTTATTCCCTTTGATGACGGTCAGAATTTTTTTACACAAAGAAACTTAGGGCATGTAATGGCCTCTTCACCTCCACAACTTTTCTCACAAACAAATTTTCCCTTCTGAAACAAGATTTTCCCTCATATATATTTATTCAACAAGTTAAAGACGGTCCTTTTAGGCTAATAAAATGCATTGCATTTATAGATGCAAAACACCATCTGACTTTATTTAGGAAGAAAATATGCCAACATTTTCTGAACATCATTGGACTCAACTTGCTGTTTCTGAAATGATATAGCACAAACTTTTCCAAGTGAGATGAAATAAGTAAAATAAGCATTTCCTATTGGATCCCATTTTCTTTCATGAAAAGAGAAAGAAAGAACAAATTTTTTTCACAACTGACAACCAACTGGCATAACCCGCGAAGCTGTCAACAAATGAATTGCAAGTTTACAAATACAAAAACTTTGCACATTACAAAAATAAAATAAATTTTTCAGACAGTAATATCACAAGGAAGATTAATATATTTTTTGCCAAGCAAATCTCTGGGAATAGTCAGTTGTCAATGGGTTTTTCTTGTTTTAACAGTGTAAATTTTGACTCTGATTTGATCATTTGACTTGGATTTAATTTGAAGAAGGTAAAATGATTTCAGAAATATTTTCATAACAACCTGAAGAAAGGGGACTTTATTGGCTTGTAACTTATGGAGAAATCTGTTTCATTTATGTTTTTGGAGTAATTTAAAAAAAAAAAATAAAAAAAAGATAAGGAATTTGATATTTTATGTCACACCTCATTTTTTACTAGAATTAGTTTAAATTTTGTCTTAAACCTTTTGTGCTTCTGGAGACCTTTTCATTTCCAGACTCTAACTCAAAAACCAAGTGACCTACAATCATGAAACTTTATACAAAGGTTGCTTATGACCCAAGGAAATGTCCTACTGTTTTGGGGTCCCATAGGTGAAAGGTCAAGGTCACAGTCAGTTTTGTTTAATTTTGGTTTCCCAACTCTAACTCAAAAACTAAGTGACTTACAATCATGAAACTTCATGCAAGTGTTGCTTATGACTCAAGGAAGTGCCCTTTTGTTTTTGGGTCATAGGTCAAAGGTCAAGGTCACAGTCATTTATAATAACCCCTACCTACAAAGTAGAGGGTGGTATAATGGTTTCACCATGTCTTTCTGTCTGTCCTTCCTTCCGTAGACCTTTTCGTTTCTGGACTCTAACTCAAGAACCAAGTGACCAACAATCATGACTCTTTATACAAATGTTCCGTATGACTTAAGGAAGTGCCCTATTGTTTTTTGGTCACAAAGGTCAAGGTCACAGTCAGCCTTTGTTCAATTTTCATTTCTGGACTCTAATTGGAGGACCAAGTGACCTACAATCATGAAACTTAATACAAATGTTGCAGATGACCCAAGGAAATGCCCTATCATTTTTGAGTCACCTAGGTCAAAGGTCAAGGTCACAGTCAGCCTTTGATCAATTTTGGTTTCCGGGCTCTAACTTGAGAACCAAGGAACCTAGAATCATGAAACTAAATGCAAATGCTGCATATGACCTGAACATTTGTTACAAACACATCCTGCACTATTAGCACTTGCATTTAGACAAAGTACCTATGGGGGATAGAAGTCCACTCCGCGACAGTTCTAGTTTGATCAATTTTTCTTTCAGGACTCTTACTCGAGAACCAAGCAACCAAGAACCATGAAACTTTATGCAAATGCTGCATATGACCTCAATATTTGTGACAAACACATCCTGCTTTAATAGTACTTGCATTTTGATAAAGTGCTTGTGTGGGAGTATAAGTGCACTCTACAACATTTCTAGTTTCATCTTTTTTCAAAAGCATAATTAAAAAAAAAAGTGTTTTTTAAATCAGTAGAGCAATTTAAGGCCACTTTGGTCCTCCTGTTTTTTCAGAGGTAAAAAAGTGGGAAAAGAAGAAATTGCTTGTAGCAAGCAATTTATTCTTTTCCTGCATTATCAGTTCTTATATTTGTGTTTATCTCATGTAAAATGTTAGAAATATGATATCGTTATAAATCACCTTGTTTGAAAAATGTAGTTTTATGAGAATGAGGATAGATTCTGCAGGCCTATGGTGCAATCCAAACCCGATTTGTTTGTTCTTAATATAGGGTAGTCTGGAAGATTTGCTGGCCAATGATGCTGTCAGACTGGGTTGGGACTTCAAATACTCTCTTCTGAAAGATATATGCAGAGGAATGGATTTCCTACATAAATCAGAAATAGGCTCACATGGAAGATTAAAATCAACAAACTGTTTAGTAGACAACAGATGGACATGCAAAATTTCAGGTATCAAGTCATTTTTGTTAAGCTTGGATGCGATGAGCAAGATTTAAGTCATCACTATGTCCAAGTCCAAGTATGTGTGCTAGGCTGTCCATCTGTCCAAATTTTTCCAAAGCATATCTCCTATAATTATGGATGAGATTTACAATAATTTGAATCAATTGTTCCCTACTGAAGTAGATGTGACAAAGATTTTTTTCTGTATCTCGAGGGTAAAAAATGTTCAACGTCTAATTTTTTCTGAAGTATAATTCCTGCATTTATTGATGGATTTCAAGAACAGTATGCCATACAAACCAGATATTGCTAGTACAGTCAACTCTCGTTATAACAACTATGTTTGTTCCCGTCAAAAATGTCGTTAAAACGAAAATGTCGGTGTATTGAAAATCAACTTTTTAACTCGAAAGTTGATGCCATTTACTTACAACATGCACTGAAAAACCCTAATTTACTCTTAATTTACCACTGAATATTGATTAAATGTCTACAAGACTTAGATCTGAGTATTGAAACTTGTTAATTATCACTTTTTGAAGCAATCTTTGATAGATTTCTGTCCTTTCTTGTGAACATTATTCTCTACAGAATGATGAAATTTCCATGCACTGTCTGGGCTTAAATTGTGGTATTTGTATTCCTAAATTGAATGTTTTTGCTCAAAAGAGAGTTGGGTTCGACGTCTCTTTACTGGTTTTATCAAAATGGACCAAGGCAAAATGTACAATAAATAAGTTACAACAATATCACCCCAATATAACTTAATTGTGACCAGTCAGGCAAATACAAAAATGGCTATCTGGTAAATCTAGAGTTGGCCCTAATCAGACTCCCTAAGGTGACACTATTCTACAAAAGGTTTTCAATTGAAAGTTGGAACACATGTTCATTATCAAAAGAGCAACCTATACTAACAAGGGGTCAAATTTTAGAAAAAAAACTTGTGGGCACTCCTGAGGACAAATGTCTTGAAAGAATGTTTTTCTATCTATAATCTCTGATGAGTTTTAAATTGGGTCAAGTGTGGTCATAAAGCTAGGACATAAAGCTAGGACACAGGATCACCGCCTTATAAGAGCCTTCTATGCACTCTGGAGTTCTTATATTGGCCCAAATGTCTTTAAACTTGGTCAGAATGTTTGTGTAAATCATTCTCAGATGAGTTAAAAAAATAGGTCATGTGGGTCAAAAGCTTTGTGAGGAAAAAATACCTAATGAATTGATGGTAGTAATAAATAATAAAAGTAACTGTTTCTGTATTTCAAATAGGATTTGGTGTTCCAACAATACGATATAAAGCCCCTCGTAAAACAGATCCAAGTAAAGAAGAGGAAATGAATTCAGAGGAGAGGTAAAAATTCAGTTTTTCGGGAAAAAACCCATTCTTATTTAGGCTTGTGAGTACCAATTTTAACAATTACACAAGTAAGAAGCTTTGAAGTCAAATTAGCTAAGTCATAAGTATCAATCATAAGAAATTGATTGAGAAAAGATCTTGTTTTAACAACTAGGTTTGATGAAAAAGAAGGTATGCTGTTATAACAAAAATGTTATATTGAATGAACATTTAAATCTACCGTTGTAGCCTCGTTGAAATAAAGCAGCCAGGGGTGTGGAAATACGACTTTTCTCCACTTGTCCATGGACAAGTAAAGGTCAATTTTCTACTTGTCCAGGATCGATTTGAACTTGTCCACAAAAAATGAAATGTTATTATTGAGAAAGCATTGTTTTAATGAAGAAAATGCTGTAATTCAGCATTTTCTTAATTAAAGACAATGTTTTCCTCCACTTTCATACAAACAAAAGGATGTCTTTCCTCCTAGATCTTTTAAGTACTGTATCAAGATTTGCTCTGGTATTTACTTGTCCAAGGACAAGTTGCCTAGAAAAATGTACTTGCCCGCAAGTGAAAATGCCCGTGTCGGACAAGTCCGGCATGGGAATTCCACACCCCTGGCAGCATTCATTTATAGATTCAATATACCATATGTACTGAACAAACAACATTTAATTTATCATTGTTAATATTTTTCATCATTATTGTATTAATCTATTTATACCCCTCAACACTATGTTTGGTGGTTTTAAAGTTGAATTATGATGAATAAAAAGTGAATTGTGCAAATCATTCTCAATAAATTTGTGTCAGTAAGTGAAAAATAGGCTGTATTGAATGTCATTGAAATGGGAGTTGTCTGTAATTCATCTGAATTCAAAAAAAATTCGTTGAACTCTAGAAAGTAAACTGTTATAGTTTAAAATTTGATCTTAGTTAGATTCCCTATGTTGGAGTCCACTTGACTTTTTACAGAAGGTAGTGTTGAACCCTAAGTGCCCATTTTATACTATTAATTTTCAGGGGACTATTTTGGACTGCTCCAGAACTTTTAACTGATGTTCAAACTGTCAACGATATTGGATCTGGAACTCAAGCTGGGGATGTCTATGCGTAAGATGCTCTTTTACAAGACTATGGTGTACAAACATTAAAAACCTTTTTCTACTGTCATTGATTCTAAAACCTTGTAACTACAGCTCTGATTCAGCTGTAGTTACATAGTTTTAGAATTAAACTAACAATTTACTAGATAGAAGTAAGAAAGTCAGGGTTTCTTTTTTTCTTCCTTAATAAAATTGTTTCCATATGACTTACATGTATTAAATTACTGGACATTATATAATTCCTTTAATGCATTTTTGAACACAGCCAAAGTAGAACATATTGTGATAGCCAGAACTGTCAAAATATGTAGGTGAGCTTAAAAATCTGTCAAGCTGATCAAGGAATCAGGCTTCTCTGCATTTGTCCTGGCATGGAAAGATGGATTAACATATAACTAAAGATGCAGCTTAGTTTTAGATGATGTGGAACTGTAATTTGGTCTCCATTATGATCGGCGTTTTGGTAGTTCAGATTTGTTTCCGTCACTTTTTGTCGTTCTCTCAGTCAACCTCTGGATGGAACTCTGAGCAAAAAATATATCTGATCGTTGCTTTTATCCATAACACTGCTTGCTTATGCTTCTACATAACTAATATTTGGGTGTATAATTAATTTCATGTATGATTTAAATGCATTTTGATTAATTTTCATTATTTAAATTCAATGCGGACAAGAGACTTTTTATGCCCCCGATAGGGAGGCATAATAAATTTGACTTGTCCGTCCGTCCGTCCGTCCGTCCGTCTGTCCGTCCGTCCGTCATTCCGTCCAAAAACTTTAACATTGGCCATAACTTCTAAATCAAAGCGGTGTCGGGGGCATTGTCATCTTACAGTGACAGCTCTTGTTACTAGTGTAATGCTGCCGATATGCAGGGAAATGCTTGATTTGATTTATCATATGTTTTATCATTTATTCCCACATACCATATTTCTCCTATTAGACAACCTAGGCAAGATGCAAAACGTCACATATTATTTCAGACCCACTTTTCGTAATTCCAAAAACTTAAGTAAGTAAGGAAGATTATTGTACCTAACACAAGCAAACTGCCTACTAGTTCATAAAAGAGTGCTCCCGGTACAATTTCCGATATTGGTAATTTAAAGAAATGGAAACTTTAGCATATTGAAAGTGAATTAGAATAATTATATAACCCAAGTATTTCATTCATAGAATTATTTTGGGTTTTGTCATTCTTTTGAAATACAGCCCACCAGACAACCCCTTTTATCAACCCCCTTCCTGTTGTAAGTTGTCAGCCAATATTCAGCCTTGGCCTTGGCTACATTGAAGGTCTTCGCTCAAAATATCAAAAATGAATAAACTTGGCTTTATTTAATGGCATTTTGGCTTAAGTCTAGACTGTAGCAAAAGTTTTAACTTGATTACAAACATTTCTAACAGAAATATTTAAATATATATTTTTTTTAATTCCAGGTTCGGCATTATAATGTCTGAAGTAATTTCAAGAGAAGAACCATATGCAAATGAATTGGCATTTTTGAAACCGGATGAAGTGCTTTTACTTGTGAAAAATAAAGATGCTCCGGAAGCAGCAAAAGCTAAGCGGGTAATTGTTTGGCTTTCACAATTTTAGCTCCTCTGGCTGATAACCAGTAAGCTTTTGTCATGGTGTTGTCTCTGTTGTGTGTCCTTGTGTAAACTTTTCTATATAGATCTTTTCCTCCCAAACCGATGGGCCAAAATTAATCAAATTTATAAGAAATGTTCCTTGGGTGACCCTCTTCCAAAGTTGCTTAAGAAATTTTGAGTGAACCCCAAATATAGGTGTGGCAGGGGGGGCTTATTTTTGCTTTTAATCAGTAAAAATCTTCTCCTAAACCATTGGGGCAGTTTTAAAAAAACTTGGCATGATTGTTCCTTGGATGACAATGTACCTAAGATGTTTAAGAATTCTTGATTGACCCCAAATATGTGTAGTAGGGCCGGGCTTATTTTCCTCATAAAATCTTAAAAAAATGTTCTCCCAAATCAATGCAGGGATTATTTTGGGATGGGCCATTCTGATTTTGAGCATAAACTATTTGTTTTAGACTAAATCTGATTACAGTTTTGGTTGGGCCTCATATATAATCCATTCAAATCTGATGCTTATTTTAATCTAGGATAGGTATAAAGGATTCTTGGGCCCACCAATTTTGCCTAATGGCCCATCAATTTTGCAGCTGGCTCATCAAAATCTTAGATTTTACATGTAAATGAATGGGACATGGGCCATTGGCCCATTTCAATGGACCATCATGAAATTGATCCAAAATTATCCCTGTCAATGGGCAGATTTCAATGAAACTTGGCATGAGTATTGCTTGGATGACCATATTTCTTAGTTGGCAAAGAAATTATGATAGAACCCCCAAATAATTGTGTGACAGGGTAGGACTTTTTATCCCCTGCCGTTTTCAATGGGGATATAGTTAAGGTCTCCATCCATCATTCTGTCAATAAACTTGTTTGGAGCATATCTTCTAAAGTATAATAGCTATCAACTTGAAACTTTTTAGGTGGATAGATCTCATGGAGGAGAAGTGCAGTGCACAAGAACTATAACCCTTGAATGCATAATTTTGGAGTAATTGCCCTATGATATTTTAAAAACTTAGATTTTGTCCAGGGCACATCTCCTAAAGTATAAAAGGTTTCTACTTGAAACTTTATAGGTGGACAGTGGTTCTGAAATAAGCTGCACGGACAAGCAGATTTTCGTTGTTAAGTTGTCTGTGGACATGTGAAAATCTCAAGAAAAAAAAATAATATTTTCTTATAGTAAAAGTTAGCTGTTTTCTTATGAAAAATGCCATTTGTATAATACTTATGTTAACAGTAAGTGAGACTATTTTATAGATGCTTCTTAAAGCAAAACCAAAGTATCTCCAATGTCAGAAAAAATAAGACTTTATTTGGAAAAAAATGTTTATGATAAAGAAAAGACAAGCCAGTTTGTGATTGTCACTTGTCCGTGGACAAGTTGACTATCAAAATATTTAAGAACCCCTGGTGGATAGATCTCATGAAAGAGAAGTTCAGTGCACAAGAACTACTATCTTACTTGCATAATTTTGGAGTAATTCAGGGTTCCCACGCGTCAGGGAAAAGTCAGGGAAAAATGGATTTTTGAAAAAGTCAGGGAAATGTCAGGGAATTTGGTTAAGTGTCAGGGAAATTTTAAAAATAAGACAAAAGTCAGGGAAATGTCAGGGAATTTTGAAAAGACTGTCAGGGAATTTTTCATTTCAGGAGTATTTAACGCAAAGGCTGTCTCTTATTGAGATTTTGTCACAAATTCTTAGGTGAAAGGGCACTGGGATTCACATCTTGATATCTAATGTTATCTTTGTAATCAAGCTTCAATATTTTCTGCAAATCTGTCTGATGATGTCAACAATGTAAAAGATGGTTGTCACATTTCCAATAGTAGTAATATTGTATATATTAGGTTTGTTAGCATCAGACTGCACCATCATAATTGAAATGACGTTTGAAAAAAGCTGAGATAAAAAATCCTGTTTCCTTGGCCCATGAATTGCTTAAATGATAATGACTTTCACTTTAGCACTTGAGCCACATTTGGTCAATGTAAATATTCACTACCTGACAGATTTTGTCTTACTTTTGAGAAATTTCTTTTTATTTTGATATAACTCATACAGTTCAGTTCATGGTTATATCTCAATCATGTCAAAGGCTTTTGTTTAAACCTTTATGTTTACACTGGGTAATATGTCACTCACCTTAATTTTATTCCCCTCAATACGGCTTCCTGGAAAATTCACAAGTACTTGAGTCAGAATTTTGGGCTTATAATAATATAATAAAAGAACTAAGGGTCTGGAAACCTCTTGGTCAAGAGACAGACTCTGTACTTCTCTGCCAAAGACACCAAAGGCTTTGACTTTTGATATATAATATGATTGCTTTTACATTAGACCAACCAGTATTTGAAGAGTGCTTTTGTATATGTGTACTTAATGTATTATTACTTTATGTTTTATTATTATCATTTCATCAAGAACACTTTAAGGGGATTGTCAGAGATTTTAAGTTTCCATCAAACATCGAGTCCTTGGCCTTTGATTTCCCGAGATATAGTTGCCCTGTAGCAAATTATCCTGTACCATGACTTGATGGTAATCCAATTGAACATATCAACTATGTATTAGGCTTTCTCTTTCATGGTTTGGCTCTTTACTTTTTAGATTTAACAAGGTACTAGATTCCTACTACTTAAACTGAATGTCTTGCACAAACCTTAACCCTAAGGATTTTCTTTTTCTAGGAAGCTAGGAGAGAATCTCTGCCATTCATTGGGCCTCTTAGTTTAATATGCATACCTTTATGCAATTAGTGAGTTTAGGACTTCTCATCTTTGGATCAGAAGTTTGACCCCTACAGCTGCCTATATTCTCCTGACAAAATTGAATTGTGTCTCACCAATTGGTGAATAATTATTTGGGATGTGCAGCTTTTCGTCATAATATTTATAATGGCTAGGGATGTACCAGGAGTCTAGATGTAGATGTTGAGCTCTTATGCTATATATGAATTAGTTCAGAAAGTGACTTTTGAACCCCATGCGAGCAAACTTGAAGGAAGAAAATGTAATTTCTCCATATGCTCCATAGGGCTCAAGACTTTGATATTTAAAGGAGCTTTCCTTGAGCTATTTCTTACATTAAAGTATTTGCAGATCAATAGCAAAATTGTTAATGAATAGGGAAACATGCGCATAACGTCCATAAAATGTCAGGGAAAATCGCTTTCTTGTCAGGGAAATGTCAGGGAAAAGTCAGGGAATTCCAGAAGTGCTGGAGCGTGGGAACCCTGTAATTGCCTTTTGTTATTTTTTTATACTTAGATTTTGTCCATAGCAGATCTCCTACTGTTTACTAGCTATCAACTTGAAGCTTTATAGGTGGATAGATCTCATGGAAGTGAAGTGCAGTGCTTAAGGCCGACAACTCTTGCTTGCTTAATTTTGGAGTTATTGTCCTTTGTTATTTTTAGCTCCACTGGCTGAAAGCCCCTGGGGCTATTGTCATGGCGTTGTGTCCGTCATGCATCCGTCCGTCCATCCGTGCGTCCAGTTGTAAACTTTTTCTTTAAAAATCTTCTCCTCAGAAACTACTGGTTGAATTTCAACCAAACTTCACAGGAATGATCCTTGGGTGACCCTCTTTCAAAGTGATCCAATGAAAAACATGGATTTAATGGGCGTTTCTAATTTCCAAAATATGATAAAAAGTGAATTTTCTCAGATTCTAATCAATGGATACCAATTGAATTTTTCACGAATAATCCTTGGTTGACCCTTTATCAGTCTACAAAAAGTCATTGTGATCGGATTGAAAATATGCATTGGGCGGAGGTCATTTCTCTATATGTTATATAGTGGAAACAATGAAAATCATTTTCTCAGAATCTAACTTTTGGATATCAACCAAATTTCACTGGAGTGATTCTTGAGTGACCCTATAATGGTCTACCAAAAATCATTGTGATTGGATGGAAAATATGTATGTTATGGGCGGAGGTCATTTCTCAACTTTGAAAATCATTTTCAACATCAGTAGAACCCAAAATATGTAAAAATCTAGTCAAAATTTTTATAGCTTTTACAAGAATTTCAAGCCTGTGGAGCAACTCAGGCCATTCATGGCTTTCTAGTTAAAATTTAGAATACATAGAATTTGTCTGGAGCATATCTCTGAAAGTTAAATAGCTATCAACTTCAGACTCTATATGTTGATAGATTTCATAGAGGAGAAGTGGAGTTCACAAGAACATTAACTCTTTCTTGCATAACTTTGGAGTTATTGCCCTTTGTTATTTTAAACTCTTACTCATTGTCGGGGGCATATCTCTTAAAGTATAATAGCTATCAGCTTGGAACCCCATAGGTGGATAGTTCTTATTGAAGAGACTTTTGCATGCATAATTTTCCAGTTATTTTTGAGTTATTGCCCTTTGTTATTTTAAAGACTTGGATATTGTAGGGAGCATATCACTTAAAGTAAAAAAGAATCCTTTATCTATTAGGCTTCCGTTTGCTATCAAGCTTTCATGGGGGGGTGGGGGGCTATGTCCGACATGGCTCTTGTTTTCACTTTAAAATCTTTAAAAATCTTCTCTGAAACCATTGGGCCAATTTCATCAAAACGTCCAAATGATATTTCATGGGTGACAATGTATCTAGAGTGTTCAAGAAATTTTGATTAGCCCCCAAGTATTGGAGTGTCAGGGCATTGCTAATTTTTATGCCCCAATATCAAAAGATCGGAGTTATATTGATTTACTGTTGTCCATCTGGCTGTCTGTCTGCCTTCAAAACTTACAAAAAAGAGTAAACATTGCCAATTACTTCAAGGCTATTCAAGATACAATGCACATATTTGGTTTGATGATTGATCTTGATGATGTGCATCTACAGATACTAAGGTCAAAGTCATCTGACAAGGTCAAAGATTGTAAAAAGTTGCTGTTTTGAGGGCATTAGTGTGTCACAAACACATCTTGTCATTTTCAAATCTTTAAAAACTTCTCCACCCAAACAATTTGGCCAATCTAAATAAAACCTAGTATGAATGTTCCTTGGGTCACTATGTAAAAGGTTGTTTAATTTCATTTTTAGCTCTACTGGCTGAAAGCCACTGGGGCTATTGTCATGGCGTTGTGTCCGTCGTGCATCTGTCCGTCTGTCCGTCCGTGCCTGCGGTCGTAAACTTTCCTTTAAAAATCTTCTCCTCAGAAACTACTGGATGGATTTCAACCAGACTTCACAGGAATGATCCTTGGGTGACCCTCTTTCAAAGTTGTTCAAGAAATTTTGATCAAATGAAAAACATGGATTAAATGGGTGTGGCTAATTTCCAAATATGGTAAAAAGTGAGTTTTCTCAGATTCTAATCAATGGATACCAATGAAATTTTACATGAATGAATAGGTGTCCCTTTATCAGTCTCCAAAAAAATCATTGTGATTGGATGGAAAATATGCATTTTATGGGCGGAGGTCATTTCTCTATTGGTTATATAGTGGAAACTTTGAAAATCATTTTCTCAGAATGTAACCAATGAATATCAACCAAATTTCACTGGAATGATCATTGATTGACCCTTTTTCAGTCTACAAAAAATCATTGTGATTGGATGAAAAATATGCATTTTATGGGCGGAGGTCATTTCTCTATTCGTTATATAGTGGAAAATTTGAAAATCATTTTCTCAGAATTTAATTTTTGGATATCAACTAAATTTCACTGGAATGATCCTTGAGTGACCCTTTATCAGTGTACCAAAATTTGTTTTGATTGATTGAAAAAAATGCATTTTATGGGTGGAGGTCATTTCTCAATATGTTAATTAATAGTAGAAACTATTAAATCATTTTCTCAGAATGTAACTGATGGATATCAACCGAACATTTTTGGTATGATCTTTGGGTGACCCATTATCATGCAGCCAAAAATTATTTTGATTTAATGAAAAGTATGTCTTTTAATATCGGAGGTCATTTCTCTATCTGTTGTATAGTTGAAACTTTAAAAATCATTTTCAACATCAGTAGAACCCCAAATATCTAAAAATCTAGTCAAAACATTTATTTGCTTTTACAAGAATTTCAAGCCTGTGGAGCGACTCAAGCCATTCATGGCTTTCTAGTTGAATATCTCAGGCCCTCTTTCAGCCTCGTGTTATCTACAGTTGGCCATTTGTAAGGCTGACCCGCATTATTTGTGCTTTTGGAGGAGATAAACAGCACGCAAAAATTAATCTCAATACATTAGTTTTTCAAGAAAAAAGTATAAATTTCCATACAAGTATATTTTGAGAGGTTTGAGAGACAAAGTTCTACCCTTAATCAAACCATGGAAGGACCTGCATCATAGAATGAAAGGTCATGCTTCCCCAAACACCAAAGGCCTCGAGTATCAGGACTGTTTAGTGACAGTCCCTGAATAGTTGATGTATGATTTCAAATTTTATTTTCTTCAGAAATGGTATGAGAGTGGAGGTGACACTATGAAGAGCTTTAGACCAAAATTAGAGAACAGTAATCTGCCAGATGATTATAGTGCTAAAACTGGGCTTAAAAAGGTAATCATTGAATGATAAGTTTTGTCTAGCCAAATTGCAATTAGCAAGTAATATATTTAGTCTCTAACATGTAGGTATATGTTAATTTGTACATGTAGTTTCATAAGTCAACCATGTATAGGAGATGTGCCTTTTGAATAAAACATTTCGATACCTCAAAGGAAAAATTTGTAGCTCATAGTTTAATTTTTTAGCTCACCTGACAATGTGATAAAGGTGAGCTTTGTTGATCATTGTAATATGTTAAAAGTCATCAACGGTTCTTTATTGTCTACTCCCAAACCACAGGGTTTATTTTCAAGTGGGAAAAGCGACAGACAACCGTAATGAACTTTTAGATGACAATATCTGGTTTGAAAAGAATTAATTTCACCATAAAACAATGAGTTCTGTAGTGAATACTTCTCTTTTCAGTTAATTGATATTAGCTGGACAGATAAACCGGAGAACAGATTGTCATTTAGACAGAACCTGGATAAACTAAATGAAATTCACCCCATTAAAGGTGAACTGATTGATAACCTTGTAAATATGGTAAGTTTTGAAAGGACATTGATTTTGTGAATTAAGTCTTGTTTTACTTGGATAATTTTTGTTGAGCCCTTTAGTGGTGAGTAAGACAAAGTAGTCATAACAAAACATCTGTGTATGTTCTTAAGGTAGTAGAAACGTAATAGTTTTGCAATGTCTTAGAGGTAATGAACTTGAACGGTGTTCATTAGGAAACCTCGGTTAACATTGTGAAAGAATATGTGGTCCGAAATGTTGCGGAACTATTACGGGTCCACTTCCTTAAAACCATTATCACATGCCTACTAGTGAAACCTTTAAAACCTTTAAAAACCTTTAATTTCAGAGCAAACCTTTAAAACCTTTACATTTCCCCCAGAAAACCTTTAAAACGCCAAAATAGCCTGTAATTCTCACTCAAAACCTTTATATTTGCTCTGAATGGTTGCTGTGCTAGCTGAAAGCAAGTAATGGCTTTTGTTCTGCATTTTCCATTCTTTTATGTGTAGTTAAAAAATGCTGCTTTTGTTTCTTCCATTTTGAGTTTTTCAGAATGCAGTATATAACATAAAAAAATGACTTTGGTATGACTATGGGTTCAATAAAGAAATAAGAACCTCGACAAAAAAAGCCTTTATTTACTCTTTATTTTTTTCACATTTTACACTAAAAGGCCTTTTTTTCATACATTGGAGCCTTTATAAAAACCTTTATTTTCGTTTAGGCCTGCTAGGAGGCCTGTTATCATGAAAAACCCAGATTATTCCTCCTTTCACAGGAGGTAGAGACAAAGATCAGCTTCACATATTCATCATGACAAGGGTTACATCTGCCCGGTAATCTCAACTTAGTCAGGACTCCTGCACTTACAGATGGATTTCTTATTATCCCTTCTCCCTCTTTTTACAGCTTTTTCCTGCTGAACACAAAGCTTCATCTACAGTATAGGCTAAGATCAGACTGTATAAACATGCAGTCTGATCTTAGCCTTTACTGCTTGCTCTCTACTTCAGTATTTTGGGGATAGCTTGAGCCAGACTGGTTGAGGCTTAGAGGATAATCGTTTGGTTCAGTGTAAGATTGATTTATATTTCATTGAGTGAACAACAAAAGCTATATTTTCATGAGTGGCAGAGTCACGAGTGAACATATAGCTTTTGTTGTTCACGAAATGAAATATTAATCAATGTTTCACGAAAAACAAACGATTATTCTATTTCTTTAATGCAAAATGTGAAATTTCTAGGACATATTTTGTAAAGCGCGTCATTTTGCGTGTGATTGCTATTCAACGTTCATTGTGACGTCACTTATTTAGCCCCGCATAGATGACGTCAGATAAGATGAAATACACAACAGCAGGGTATAAGTTTTTGATAATTTCACTGCTTTTGCGGTGAGATTATCAAGTGATAATCAATCGTTATTTCTCGATTAACCACCGAAAAGCATTAAAGAATCTTTCATACATGTGACCCGTCACACGAAAAGGGACCATCAGGTAGTGCTCAAAGTGTCGACCCCAGTCAGACTGTGTGGTTTGTGCAGACTGACTTGGGTCGAAATTTTTCGCAATAGGCTTATTTTCTGAATCTAGAATGTTCAAACTACCTTCTAGTGAAATAATTGTTGAAATGCGACCTCTGGTTGACCAATGCTAAACCCAATCCTTTTTTCAAAAATTCATTTTACAAGACCCCAGATGGTCCCTTTTTGTGTGATGGGTCATATATAAAAAAAAAGGGGCATTTTGTTTAAAACAAAAAATTAATTTAGCTCAATAAATGACATATTTTTGGATGAATGTTCCCCATATCAAGGTAATGTGCCATTTGATAGTAATTTTTAGATAGCTTTAAGTTCATTGATTAATCTTGATTTCTATGCAAAGCTTTAGAAATACATATAAAAGATTTTCTATTTAAACTTGATTATCCATTTAAGCTTGAGAAATACTCCAGTAATTTGGAAGCTATTGTTGCTGACAGAACGAAGGAGTTATCAGCAGAAAAGGCTAAAACAGAAATGCTCATCAGTCAGATGTTTCCAAAATCAGTTGCTGAAGATTTAAAGCATGGTAGAACTGTTGAAGCTGAGAGTTTCGAATGTGTAACTATATTCTTTAGGTAAGATTTAGCAGAGTTCAACACATAGGGGGGAGTGTGTGAGTCCTAGTCCTCCTTATTTTGTGGCTAGGACACTTTTATTTTGAAAGGTAGGAGTCCAATTGACTCCTTGGTAATGTCAGCTTAATTCCAAAAAACAAATGATCAGGGAAGTTTCCTTAATTTCAAACTTTCACTGTTCGTCAAAAACACCGATCTGTTCAAATACAAAATTTGATAAGTTAACAATAACTTACATCCACCAATTACTATAAAGAAAACCATATTATAATTAGGGAGGATTTATTGTGGAAAAGAAGAAATTGCCTGTGACAAGCAATTTCTTCTTTTGCACAATGACCTACCCAATATGAAAATACATGCTCCCTATTTTCAGGGTGGCCTTTAACTTAAACTTTAACCAAAAACATTTAACCTTGCTTACATTTTCTGAATGCCTTTACCTAGCAACATCATAACCTCATACATATACTCACCAGGTCATAGGCTTTCATCCGGTCACCTGTAACCAAGATCCTTGACAATTTGACATTAACCATTTTTGTACTTATAAAAATTTAACAAAAAGAACTTTAACCTTGCTTATACTCTCTGAGTGCTTTTCCTATGATCCTTAGTCAAGTGCTGTTTGTGACAAGCAGCAGTTTGGGCGAGCTACGTTGTCCGCTGACCACTCTTGTTGGTTGATATATCAATTCATTATAAGGAAGCTCCACTATTTAGAAGGAAGCTGCTAGAATTGTTATTGAATCGAGAGAAAAAATACACTAAAAGAACCTATATTTTTTGTGAAAAACCTATAAAAGAACCTATATTTTTGGTTAATGGAACCTATAAAAAAAACCTAAATGTTTAAAAAGGGTTACTAGGAGGCCTGAAATTGGCTGATTTCAAGGAAACTTTACCAGCATGTTCTTTTTTGGGGGAGCTTTTTCAAAAATTGGTAACAAAATTTTGATCAGCCCATAAATATGGGCAATGCAGGGAAGCGAAAGGCCTTATTTGAGCTAAAATCCTTTGTACAACATCTCCTGAACCCCTATGCTGATTTCAATGAGACGTTGCCAGAATATTCTGTAAATAATCCTATTCAAAAAATGGCCACAAAATTTTTATTGGCCAATAAATTTGGGCATTGCAGGGCGGGGCTTATTTTGAGCCCAAAATCTTTTGAACGACATCTCCTGAACAACTTGGCTGATTTCAAAGAAACTTTACCAGAATGTTCCTTTGATGACCCTCTTCCAAATATTTTTGCAAAATTTTGATTGGGCCATAAATTTTGGTGTGGCAGGGTGCGGCTTATTTTCAGTCTCCCCAATAATAAATGGGTTGGCTGGGTCTTTTACCATTTTGAATTCTTGGAATAACATCTAACAACAAATAGGCAAGTGTGAATTAAACTTTGCCTGAAAGTTACTTTGATGAGATCTACTGGACCAAAAGAAATCAGTTGAGCAGTTTGGGCCATGATGGCCCTCTTGTTAAATATCCATGCTAAAATAGAAATATTAGGCTACATACGGGAGTGTTGATTAACACCCCCTCCCCATGCCCTTTTGGATCCGCCACTGAGCTTCTTAATAACACATTATCGAAAGAATTTGTAAATCAACATGAACATCAATTTTCAAGGTTAAAAAAGAACTGTATTGGGGTCTAATGTGTTCTATCTTCTTTTTCCAGTGACTTGGTTGGATTTACTGCCATTGCTAAGGGGAGTACCCCTCTACAGGTGGTTGATCTGCTGAATGACTTGTATACTACTTTTGATGCTATTTTGGATAACTATGATGTGTATAAAGTGGAAACTATCGGTGATGCTTGTAAGTACAGCTTAGAAATATATTTTTAATGTCTTTCAATGGATTATGAGAAATAACAGTAGATTATCAATTGATAAGCCCAGTTATGCCGCCTTGAGAGGGATTGCGCGGTTAAACAATTATTTCTATATCGCCTATGCTCTTTTCAAAATGACACAACTTCACAAAGTTTCATGTCTGAACTACGTTTTATCTTACATAAATACAGTTTAATGCATATCCTTGATGATTATAGAGCCTATGGCAGATTTCCTTCTAAACATTTGTGGAAAAAATGCGTCCATTCAAAAATAACAGAGTTTTATATTAATGAGTGGGAATTAAGAACGTCTTCTCAAGATTTCGTTTTGTATCGACAAATTCAGTTAAATTTTACCGATCAACCAATATGGACGTTCGCCAAAAATAACCCCCATCAGCTAAATGCTTGCTTTTCCGTGGCTCAACTCATTGCCCATCTTTCCCTTTTTGATAGGTTTTGTTATAGATGTGGCATGGAAGACATGGACTGTAGCTTGACTGTACATATCTTGACAAACTGTACTTTTGTTCAGGCATCTCGAGATGCGTTTGCCCGAAATATTTTTCTACATTTTGGACAAAGAGTGCATAACTTTGTCACATCTCTTAACACCACTGAATATGTAAGAGCTCTTTTTGGCTTAAACACCGAATTATTTTCTATACTGAGAGAAGATAACAAATTCTTTTTCAACAGAGTAGTTCACTTTCTACACACCATTTGGTGCCATTTTAGTCTTATTTGGGGTAACTTAATGATTAGTAATAAAAATTAGAACTATTTTCCGTAACAGCCTAAGGCCCATGGAGGCATGTCTCTTTCTGTCATTTATTTATATTGTTTACATTATAGCATTGTGTTGTTGCAATGCTTGGGTTTTTTTTTTTTTTTTTTTTTTTTTTTTTTTTGTGGAGTAAGGGATACGTTATCTTCGGTCTTGGTTATCGGCATATATTACAAAGTTAATGTTATATGATCTACATGTTAATATGCTCCCATGCGAAGTCTTTCCCTTTCGTTTCGCGTAAGGCCTTATATCTGGGACGTCAGTAGAAGTGTATGGAATTTGTATAATGTGATGTATCCGTCAAAAAGTTCATTTGAAAATTATATCAATTTGTTTTTTCTTTCTTTTCTATAAATAGTCCAAACGTTCTAAATTTCAGGCCTTTTGTTTGTCTGATTGATACATATTTTCTCTTGCTTGATATGTTTGTTTGTACTGTATTGTTCATTTTGTCATATTGTAAATCTTCATTTACTTGGAGGAATTAAAGATTATATATATATACTGTCTAACTAGTGAAATTATAAAAAACTTGAACACCACTTTTGTTCTTTCGTTCATTTAACCCTATCTGACTTTAACTTAACAGAGCCCAATAAGTGAAGCTATCACGAACATTGCATAGCAATCACATGCAAAATGACACCCTTTAAGAAAATTTGTCCCTAAATTTTTATACTTCCCGAAGGGAGAGCATATAGCCACCGCTTCGTCTGTCCCTCCGTCCATAATTCTGTCTGTCCGTCCGTCCCCACCCATTTCTCCATAACCCTTGGGCCAAATCAAATGAAACTTACCATATGAACTCCCTATGATATAGTGATGATGCACCTGTGACGGTTTTTGGATTTGAGGCCTCGTCACGGGAGAGGGGGACTTAGGGTAAAACACAGTTTTTCCCAAATTTCTCGAAGTCTAACTGTCAGAATTTAGTGAAATTTCATATTTGAGTAGCAAATCAGATGCCCTTTACTATAAACAATTTGGAATTAACGTAAAAAAAAAAAAAAAATATCATGGAAAAAGGGGGCTAAATGTTTGTAACCTTTACGTTAGCATGTAAAATAGTTATTCCGTCCGTCCGTCCCCACCTATTTCTCCATAACCCTTGGGCCAAATCAAATGAAACTTACCATGTGAACTTCCTCTGATATAGTATTGATGCATCTGTGACCGTTTTTAGTCCCCCACCAGTTACCGGTTGGGGGACTATAGGTTTGCTCAATTCCGTCTGTCCGTCACACTATTGTCTGGGCTATATCTTCTAAACAATATGTGCTAGCAATTTCAAACTTGGTACACTTATAGATCTCATTGAGGAGAAGTGTCATGTTCAAGAACCGTTACTCTGCCACACCCACTTTTTGAGTTATTGCCCTTTGTTGTTTTTACCCTTACATTCATGTCCGGAACATATCTCCTAAACTATGTGTGCTAGCAACTTCAAACTTGGTACAGTTATAGATCTCATTGAGGAGAAGTGTCATGTTTAAAAACCGTTACTCTGCCACACCCACTTTTTGAGTTATTGCCCTTTGTTGTTTTTACCTTTACATTCTTGTCAACAACATTTCACCTAAACTATGTGTGCTAGCAACTTCAAACTTTGCACACTTATAGATCTCATTGAGGAGAAGTGTCATGTTAAAGATCCATAACTCTGCCACTCCCACTTTTTGAGTAATTGCCCTTTGTTGTTTTTAGCCTTACATTCTTGTCCGGATCATATCTCCTAAACTATTGCCACTCCCACTTTTTGAGTAATTGCCCTTTGTTGTTTTTAGCCTTACATTCTTGTCCGGATCATATCCTAAACTATAAGTGCTAGCAACTTCAAACTTGGTACACTTATAGATCTAATCGAGGACAAGTGTCATGTTCAAGAACTGTTATTCTGCCACGCCCACTTTTTGAGTTATTGCCCTTTGTTTTTTTAACCTCTACATTTTTGTCTGGATCATATCTCCTAAACTATGTGTGCTTGCAACTTCAAACTTTGTACACTGATAGATCTTATCGAGGACAAGTGTCATGTACAAGAACTGTAACTATGCCACACCCACTTTTTGATTTATTGCCCTTTGTTGTTTTTAGTCTTACATTCTCGTCCAGATCATATCTCCTAAACCATAAGTGCTAGCAACTTTAAACTTTGTACACATATTGATCTCATTGAGGACAAGTGTCATGTTCAAGAACTGTTACTCTGCCACACACACATTTTGAGTTATTGCCCTTTGTTGTTTTTACCTTTACATTTTTTTCCGGAACATATCTTCTAAACCATAAGTGCTAGAAACTTCAAACTTGCTACACTTATAGATATCATTGAGGACAAGTGTCATGTACAAGAACTGTCACTCTGCCAGGTCCACTTTTTGAGTTATTGCCCTTTATTGTTTCTACCCTTACATTTTTGTCCCGTACTTATCTCCTCAACCATAAACACTAGCAACTTCAAACTTTGTACACTGGTAGATCTCATTGAGAAGTGTAATGAACAAGAACTGTTACTCTGCCACATCCACTTTTTTAGTTATTGTCTGTTGTTGTTTTTTATCCTGACATTTTTGTCTGGACCATATCTCCTGAGCCATCAGTGCTAGCAAAGAATCTTTCTTCTCCGCCCACTTTTGGAGTTTTTGCCAATGGTTGTTTTTACTCTTATATTTTTGTTTTGGACATTTTGTTCAAAACCGAATGTGCTAGCAACTTCAAATTTTGTATACAGTTATAGATCTAGTAAGTAGGAGATATATTATAAGAAAGGGTTTTTGTTATCCGGTTGGGGACTCCTGTATTGCATCGCAATACGACATGCACTTGTTGGATTTGAGGCCTCGCCACGGGAAAAGGGGACTTAGGGTAAAAAACAGTTTTTCCCAAATTTCTCCTAGTCTAACTGTCAGAATTTAGTGAAATTTCATATTTGAGTAGCAAATCAGATGCCCTTTACTATAAACAATTTGAAATTAACGTAAAAAAAATATATCATGAAAAAAGGGGGCTAAATGTTTGTTACCTTTACGCTAGCGCATAAAATACAGTTATTCTTTCATTTCTCCTAGTCTTATGCTCAGAATTTGATGAAATTTCACATTTCAGTAGCAAATCAGATGCCCTTTACCATAAACTATTCGAAATTTGTGTCTAAAAATCTGTCATGCAAAAAGGAGGTTTAATGTTAGTTACCTTTATGTTTGCTGTATAAGATTACACCTTATTTGAGTCCTTGCAATCTGACCACAGAGCATATCTCCTGAAGTTTAATAGCTATCAACTTGAAACTTTATGGGTGGATAGATCTTATGGAGGAGAAGTGCAGTGTCCAAGAACTACAACTCTTGCTAGCATAATTTTGGAGTTATTGCCCTTTGTTATTTTTATTTCTTAGATTTTATAGGAGGCAAATCTTTGACAGTACAAAAGAATCTTTTATCTATTAGGCCTCAGTTTACTATCAAGTTTTCTTCGCGGGGGATGTCCATGTCCAACGTGGCTTTTGTTTTTGTGACAATGCCTTATTCGGGGAGCATAATCCGTCTCTGACGGCTCTTGTTCACATTTTAGTGTCATTTTTGCACCGAAGAAATAGAACAATTGTTTGTTTTTCGAGGAAGATTAATTGATGTCTAATTTTGTGAACAACAAAAGCTTTATTTTCACATGGCTCCACCCACTCTTAAAAATATAGCTTTATAGGCCACTTGGGATAAGCATAGTTTTTGTTGTTAACTCAATAAGATATACATCAATCTTACACTGAAATAAATAATTGTCCCGTGTATTTACTAGCAACTCCACCTCTTGTGAAAATATAGCCTTTGTTGTTCATTCAATGATACATAAATTGATCTTACACTGAACGATTATCCTGTATATAATAGCAGCTCAAAAATACATGTGAACCATTTCACAAAACGGGACCATCTGGATGTATGATAATCATTTGTAAAAGAGATTAGATCTATCAGAGGCTAACCCAAAGATAACACATCAACAATAATTTCATAGGAAGATTTATGATCATTCTAGATTAAGAACAATCATGAATTAAAAAGTGTTAACCCCAGTCAGTCTTTGCAGTCTGAAAAGGGTGAACATTTTGTGCACTTCCTAGATGAACCCTATTCACCTCATAGAAGTCCACTGTGTACTTCAACAAGTTCAAAATTAAAGAAATAAGTAATTAATTCATCAGAAAAAAATAAATAGGTAAAAACTGAAATTCTTCAAGACAATAATTTAAATTTCTGCTGTTCGCAGCGTTTTTTTGCTGTATGCATAATTTTAGCCAGGGGTGTGGAAATACAGAATTTCTCCACTTGTCACAACAAGTAAAACATGATTTTCTACTTGTTCAGGATCAAAAGGAACTTGTCCACAAAAAAGGAAATCAAGCAATTTTGAGAAAACTGGTGTTTTTTTTAAAAGAAAATGCTGGACTCCAGTATGTTTACTGCCCTTTGATATCAGCATTTTGAAAAGTAATCTCTTAGAATTATTTGATTCCATTCTGATCTTTGGCCTGGAAGTTACTTGTCCATGGACAAGTGGCATTGAAAAAGTACTTATCCACATAGAAAAACCTGTGTCTGACAAGTTGGGGCATGGGAATTCCATGCCCCTGAGTTTGGCAGACAGTATACACCAAAATGAGGCTGCACATACAAAAGGTCTATTCATAGCCTACACTACCTGCTTTCTTCATGATTTTAGAAGTGCGGAAAACTTCAAGGCAGACTAGTTGAAATGATCCCGAAATTGTTTAAAACAACAAAAAGAAATCAGCAGGATAAGGAAAAGCGTCTAGTTGAAGATGCAAATTTAACAAGATTGAGTGGGATACATCATCAAAAGATTTATCATAAATAGCTACAGTATAATAAATAATTTTGCAACGACTTTTTCATGTGAGTGCCAAACAGACTAATAACAGCCTGTGTATCCATGGCTTCTGAATAAAAATCAACCTATCTATGAACACACAAAAAATGTAGATTTTTCTGTTCCAAAATGTTCCTACAGTTTCATACAAAAGCCAGCAAAAGTTCTGAATTCAATGAACATATGTCCTGGCTACTCAATATAATGCTTCTTCCACAAATTGGAAATGACTAAACTTGAAATATTGATCCTCTATCATTATGAGTTATTTTCTTTTCAGACATGGTGGTGAGTGGTTTACCCATAAGAAATGGAGACTTGCATGCTGGAGAAATTGCAACCATGTCACTGGATTTGTTAGCATCAATGTGTGATTTTAAGATCAGACACATGCCAGGAACTATGCTACAGCTTAGAATAGGAATGCACTCTGGTCAGTATGTTATAATACAGGATGTCCTGCATTACAATTACTGTGGCTATTTTCAAAATTGGCCCCTCACGCTGAAAGAACATTTCTAGGAAATACATTGAGCAATTGTTTTGTTTGAAAATGAAAAAAAAATCAATTTTTTGTATGGCTGTCGAAAGACAGGACGTGTGTGATCATGTGTGTGATCATCCAGTAGGGCAACATCCACTTCTTTATCTGAAGCATATCTCTGTCACCTTATGTCAAATTGACATTTATTGAAGAATTTTGCAATGACTTTGCACAATAGTCAATCATCATAAGCAGACTTGCCTTTTGACAGAAATAATCAGTAAGTTCTAGGGTCGAGGTCACTGCATTAAAATTTGTCTTTTGGTGCATAACTCTTACTTTTATAAATGGATTTCAAAATTTTGCACAAGTATTCTTCATCACCTATAATTGTGCCATTTGAACGGAATTTTTAGATAGTTTCAAAGTCATAGGAGCATATCTTCTACATTTATGGATAGATTTCAAGGTCAAGGTAAAAGGTCAAGGTGAAATGTAGAATTACAGCCGATCATAGGATGTGGGCAATATTTTATGACTTGAACAATGATTGTAATTATAATATGTCCGACGTCGCCGGGGTGAAATAATCCTGAATATTTTTGATATTACACAGGTGTTATTACCCTAGTGGAATAACTATGCAAATGAGCTCAGAGCGAATAGCAACGCTATATTGTAACCACAAAAATGACGTCATAATCTATGTTTTGTGACGTCATTTTGAAACGGAGATATAAGTTTCACGGAAAATTGAAACATTGAATTTCAAGAATTTTGACGATTTTTCGCTAAAATTTGGGTCATATTATAGATAGAATATCAGTTTTGTGCTCATAAAATACAAAATTTATTAAACTTGTCATCTAGAACAGATAAAAACTCGCGCAGCCTTGTTTTTATCTGTTTATAGATGACTTGTTTGATAAATTCAGTATTCAATGACCACTCATTCAATATCCTCTATTTAAAACTGCAAATCACAAACATGATAAATTGAAATTTCAGGTCCATGTGTGGCTGGTGTAGTAGGTCTTAAAATGCCTAGGTATTGTTTGTTTGGAGACACTGTCAACACAGCCAGTCGTATGGAGTCCAGTTCTATGGGTATTCATTTTATACTATATTCAGTGGTCGAAACTAACTGCTTTTCAATGGGTTTCCGCAAGAATCTCTACTTGTTGGTATTGAATCCTGTTGTTTTGATTAATACCCCTGTTTTTGTTGTCTGAAGGAGTTAGGTCATGTATAAAATATTTTGATAGTCAAACTGCTAGAAAAACTAATAAGTCTCATTGTTTATCAAGGAAAACGATGATCTTAGTACTTTGTTTAAATACAAAAGCATTTTTTTAAGAACTTCATTATTATATTTCCTTGATATCATTTATGAATGGCTATAATTCAACTTGTTAACTTAATTTGATATCTGATATTTTTATGCATCATATTGTCTGTCTGACTTTTTCCCAAAACTTAACATATGAACTTAACATTTCTGTATAAAATAACCCTATGTAAGTAAAATACTAATATTTTGTATGCAATTGGGTCTCAACTGTGAAGAGTCATTTCGTCAAGATAAAAATTTTGGCTCTTTACCCTAAAACTTAATTAAAAAACTTAACCTGCAGACTTGACTTTTTTCCTATAGCTTCAAAAAAGTTGAGATACAGTGTTAAATTGGCATGAAGGTACATCTCATTGATGTGCACCATTTGAACACATGGTCATTTATGAAGGTAAAACTTGAGGAAAAAATACTGTTTTCGGGGCAATAGTGTTTAAAGAATACTTTTAATTTGTCAACAGTTACAATACACACATAATTAAAATTGTAAGAAATGTCAGGCGCAAATGATAAGTTTGATCCAACAATTTCACATGTATGCAAAGCAAAGTTTCTTGCCAGACTGTGATCCACACAGTCTGACAAGAGACTTCACTTTACCCTTGTACAATGTGCAGATAGATAAGGTCTTGGCCCTCCTCGGGGTTCTGGAAAAAAACAACAAATGAGGGTGATTTAATCTCAAAGTGAAGCTTGTACCCCCATTTTTTCCAGCAGCCTTCTTTGTCTCATATAGAGGGAGTTTCTGTAAAATAACAATTTATAGCCCCCTATTCAAGCAGCAGTGGGAACACTGCCTTTTAAGGGGGTCAGCAATTATACTAATAATAATTGCATTGTGTGCTTATCTAGGCTGCATAATGTCTGTCCATTGCACGCTTGTGAAAATATTTGAAGTGTCACACAGAGACTCAAATAATACCATACAATTTTTATTATTTCAGCATTGCGTATACACATGTCCGAGCACACTGCTAACATTCTGTTCAGACTAGGAGGATACAATTTAGACTGCAGAGGAGAGAGAGAAGTGAAGGTAGGCCATATCCAATGTTTAGTGCAAAAGTATTGTATGTGCCAGTGCTCTTACAATATGATGGACTTTACTCTTATTCTTTGATAATGCTTAATAAATGGGATCCGGCAAAAAAGGACACCCTAGAAACTCAAAAAAAAAATATTTGAAAAAAGCAATTGGATCAAAAAGAGGTTAATAGCTGTATAAGCATTGTAAAATGATTATTCTGAATTCTGAGAATATTCAGAAAACAAAAAGTTTTTTATGCTCCCGTATCAAAAGATGGGGGGGGGCATATTGTTTTACTGTTTTCCGTCAGTCTGTCTAAAAAACTTAACCAAAAAACTTAACATTGCCAATATCTTCAAGCCTATTCAAGATACAATGCTCATATTTGGCATGATGATAGATCTCAATGATCCCCATCTGCTGATACTAAAGTCAAGGTCATGTGAAAAGGTCAAGGTAATCTGTCAGGGTCAAATTACTCAAGAACTTAACAAAAAAAATCTACATTGCCCATTTTTTCAAGATACAAAGCTCTTCTTTGGCAGGCTGATAGATCAAGTCCAGGTTATAGTCGTCTGTCTAGGTCAAATAGCTAAAATACTTTACCAAAAAACTAAACAATTCAAGAGTCTTCAAGCCTATTCAAGATAAATGTCTCATATTTGGCATGCTGATAGATCTCAATGATATTTGCATCTGCTAGTACCAAAGTCAAGGTCATGTGTCAAGATCAAGGTCATCTGCCAAGATCAAATAACTCAAAAACTTATCAAAAAACTTAACAGTGTCAACATCTTTAAGCCTATTTAAGTACAAGCCTAATATTTGATATGGGGATAGATCTCAATTATGTGCATCTGTAGATACCTAGGTTATGGTCATATTACAATGTAAAGGTCATCTGTCAAGGTCAAACTTCTTTAAAACATAACCAAAAAACTTTAATTGTTCAGTTTTATTGAAGCATGTTATATGCACCTTTCTCATAATTGGTATGATGAAAGATCTCAGTGATGTATATCTGTAGGTATCAGGTCAAGGTCATGATAAAAGGTCAAGGTCATCTGTCAAGGTCAATATTTTGGGGGGGAAATGCTGATACGGGAGCATTTGTGTTTCATAATCACAATTTTTTTCAGCTGGAGTTCTCTAAACTTAATTTGAATTTGTGCAAATTCTTGCAAAGCAACATTTTCAATAAACAATCTTTTGTCATCCTAACACAAGGCAAATACTAAGAATAAGATAACAAACTACTGTTATGATATATTCGTGTTTTCTTGATGAACAGAACTTCATATTGATGACTCAACAAGATACAATTTTAACTACCCATTTTGTTTATAGCAGGTAAAAACTTTTTCATGCTGGGCTATAAAAATAGAAGTTTTTTAATTCATATTTGATGATTTTTGTCAAGCCTGCTTCCTTTGTGGGAGACAATGATGACACATCAATAGTTCCATGTTAATGTCTGTTCCCGGGTTTGATCCCTGGCGGTGGCACTCATTCTTTCCGACTCTCTGTCTTCCACCAATGGGTTGATAATCGTAGACCTATTTGAGATAGCATATGGAGGCTAGGAAAGGATGTGACGGTTGTACTGGTAAGAGAAATACCAGGAATCCATTGTTAGGTGCTCCAGCTTCCGCAATTTAACAGAAAAAATGTTGATAGTGGCGTTAAACTCCATTCAATCAACGATAAACCATTTGTCTGTTAGTTTTGTCAGAGAAATTACTCCCACAATTGTGGATGGATAAATTTGAAAATAACCTGGCACAATTTTTCTCGATCATGGGTAGTTGGCTATTTGAAATATTTTTCTGGAAGCATTAAGATTACAGCTCAAGGTCAAACCTTTTTTTCAGGCTGAACATCAGATGTCCTGGTACAAGCATTTTAGTTAAAACAAATGACTCCCTTTGTTCAAAAGATTTTATGTTCATATTTAAAATGACTGTTTACTTTCAGGGTAAAGGAACAATGACGACCTACTGGCTTGAGGGTAAAGATGGGTTCACCAAGAAATTACCAACTAAAGATATGGCTGTCTCTCTATCTCAGCATGAGTTTAAGTGAATTATTGAGACTTTATTTTCTAAAATATCTGTGGAATGCTGCTTGACTAATTTTAATTGGGTCTTGTATATATTTGTATATATTGTGTAAATATTTATATGAATAGGTATATTGATAGTGCTTATGTTCGCTTACAGTTTATAATGATCTGAAATTTGCCAAATTGGTTAAAACAAGCCTTTCATTTGCCTGCAAGTCAAACCAAAGAATGATCTTAAATGTGGAATGAGACTACACGTTAAATATGAAAGGTGTAAGACTACTTAAATGAAGGAATCTGATACAATAGGTTAAACTATGAATTTATATAGTGGTTCAGATAAATAAATAACATGAGAAATCTCCATAACTCACTGAAAAGTAAAAATATATTCTTTCTTTGTGTATGATATCTGAATAATGTGTTCATCTAAGCAACAGTGTTATACTAGCATGTTTAGTTTGTGTGAATGATAGGGTCAGTAGGACAAATACAAAAAATAACTTAAACTAGAGGCAAAGTAACTCTTACTTTATCAAAATACTTTCTCAATAATTTAACTTGTGTCCCAACCATGATCCAATTTGTTAACAACTATTTACAAGAGCATTTTCTTTCAAATGCAAAAGGTTCATATTCCTAATTTTTTTTGAAAACTGGAAAAAAGTAAATCATCATAGGGAGAAAGATTGCCAACCATATTCAAAAAATATCTTTGGATGTCTGCTTTGTTTTTATAAATAGATAAATCTACTTATCAATCAAGTTGAATCTTTTCATCATCTTCAGCCTATCATTCTGTTTTTATAACATAATTCATCTAAAGACGGGGACTATGATCAATTCATCTAGACATGTTGTTATTGTAGTGAGGATCTCTAGACAGTAGTCATTTGAATGATTGTAAGTATACTTGAGTCCACTAAAAATTGTACTTCTGAAGTAATGTTAAAGTTCTGAAGATAAGGTTATAATGCAACTTATACTGAGCTATTTCGAGGGTTCAGTGTAACATTATTATAAGTGCCTATAAATATATAGGCACTTACAATAGTATTGCACTGACTCCTCAAAATTTTGTCTTTTCAAAGATAGGCTCAAAGTTGATACCTTGAAAATTGATAATTTGATAGCTCTGTGTTAAGCATATGTAACTGCCTATATTTGAATTGGCAGTTGCAACTGTTTCGCACTAAGCCATCAACATATGGTCAATGTATGAAGAGCAGTGAATTTCTGATGTGCAGCATGATCATCCCCTGTGAGGGAAATAATTACTTGCTTTGTAATGCAGGTCAATTATGTTTTGAACACAGTTCATGCCAGTGACTGTGGGATGGATGGCTTTTAAACAGTTATTTAAAGAGTGGAAGATATTTATAAAATGGTATGCCCCTTTGCACATGTTTTCATGTGAAAAGCCAGATTAATTTTTCTCAATGTTTGCAAATATTTTTGCATCCTGAATCAGAATGTAGGGTAGATATTCAGATATCAACATCTGTCTTGAGAGGGGAGTTTTTAATGAAAAGTTATTAATTACCGTGAGTAAAAACTGTACCAAAGGCTACGATATACAGTAATAGAAAGCTAATTTCTCATTATCTTAAACAATGGGAAGTAAAAACTTCTTGAAATTACTATTGGGTGGAAGCCTTTTATGATCTTACAGGGATGTGACAATAGTGGACATAAGTAATTGGAATTATTTGTGGGACTGTCAGCAGATATGTGTACTATATAAGAATTAATTTGAAATTTAAAATTAACAAAAAAAAATATATAAAATGAAAATACATTTCAGAAAATTGAACAAAAAAAGGAATAAAAATAAATACGTGTAAAAAAATAAAAATGAAAATTTAAAAAAAAAAGGTGTTTAGTTCCTTCTGTTTAGAATAATGATTGCAACATTGATTGCATGATATCTTAGATGAAAGGATGATTTGGAAATGGAGAGGTCAGTTCTATAATATTGTAAATACATAGGCACTTGCAATTGATTTTAGCTGACCTACCAAAATGATTTCTGAATATTTACTCTAAAATCTTGCAGAGAAGAATGTCTAGAGATGGAGGATCAGAATGACTTTAGTCAACTTTCATCCTAAGTAAAGTTTTAGACTTGAAGATTTGACTGTTTGTTAAAAGTTATTTTGTATATAATCTGTAATTATTGTTTTGTCTTTTAATAGCATGGATTGGGAACGTCCCATGGTTAAGTCTTCAGGATGAATTTTGCTTGTGAGAAATGAAATGAGATGTTATTTTTTTACTTAAAAGAGACAATTGGCCATTTTTAGTTGCATGAAGATTTTGGTTAATACTTGCTTAGTAGGGCCAAGATCTGATTCTAAATTCCAGCCATGAGTCTAGAAATGAGAAAGAAATTTATTTTGGTCATCGTTTAGGTTACAAAACTTTATTTGTTATCAATACAAACAGGTTGGGATTTAATGTATTCTTTTAGAATAATCTTTTGAAATACAGGACTTGTCTTGAGAATAGTTAAAAACAGAGAATAACAGGTTGGCATATGAATGATAATGATATTGATAACAAATAAATAATGAATTGAAAAATCTGCTAGAATAAAGATTTGAGTTAACAAATTATTGAGAAATATTGAAAACGATGCCAGATCCATGGAAGGAATAGGTATACAAATCCCTCCTAGAATTTTTGCAAAGATAAGGTTATCAAGCCAGAAAAAAAAAAGAAAAATCAAATTATTATTTGGTCAATGGGCGAGCAAATTATCTGCTGTAGCTTTCTTTTAAAATTTGTATTGTGTATTGCAACGTTAGGGAAACACATGTACTCCACATCAACTTTGATAGTTTACTTTGCCTCTAGTTCATAGCATTGCATTGTTAGTGTTTAATGAGAAAAATATTATGAATGTAAACAATTATTTTTTCGTATTCCTGAAATGTGTGGCTGAATGGAAAAAAAGGTATGAATGAATGATGCAATAATTAATTTTAAAAAAAATGATAAAGGAGATAATGGTAATAAATGAAAATGATTGGTTTAACAGAGACTTGAATATTGATAACAACCAATCAGGTTTGTTGTTTCAATTGTCCATATTGAATCAACAACCCTGATTGGCTGAAATTAAATCCTGGTTAAAATTCAGCCAATGCTTATCTTATATACAACCAGGCCCAGATATAACACATAAAAAATGATATGTTTATGTTCTGTATTTTGGTATTGACATCATGTTTTTGTCTTGTGCCTTTACTATCCATCCATGATTTGACAATGACATGACAATGATGCCAGTATGGGCTGAATATAAGTGTGCCATATGCAGATGATTGGTTGAATGTTTAAGTGCACAAGGGGCATGAATTACTAAAAAAAATTGTGTTATGGAGATTTCAATTACATTAACATTCAAATTAAGTCATTTATTTAGAGACCATATATTTTTAAGCCTATCAATTTAAGCACCATTTCGTTGAACCTGAAAACCCATGTAATAACTAAAAGATCTTCGATTGGTGTCAGTAAATTATTTGTAAGATTTGCTTCTTAAAGTTGAAATAACTAAAGTCTGGCTTAGTGCCAATAATCTTACAATGTTGCTTGAATTTAAGGGCTATGCACAATACTGCAGAAATACCTCTATAGATGTATGTACAAATGACAGAAATCAAAGGCAACTATGCATATATGCAACTATATATCGTTAAATCTCAGGGTAATTATTCTTCATATTTTGGCAAGGGAAAAACTATTGTAAAATCCTATACTAGTAATTCTATAAGCAATTACAATGGTCTTACACTGACTGCCTAATATGTCTAATTCTTCATGAATGTATGTATGCTTGGGTAGTGACCAGTTCTTGAAATGAGATATTTCTTTAGGATTTTTTGGTGTGTATGTATGATTGTGAAGAGTAAAATGCAATTGATATTCTTACAATATCTGTAAATAAATGAAAAACTTGTATATTAAAGCTCTACATTAAAGGAGGTATAAAAGAAATAAATTCATTTGCTTATTATTATGTTCCTGTATCATTCCTAATAGTCATAAGTATAACCTTTTAATGTTTAGTTCCACTGGACAAAGCCTAGCAAACTGTTGTCATGGCATTTTGTCCGTTTTGTGTGCGTCCATGCTGAATTTTTTTCAACTCATTTGCAGAATTCAGCTAAATTTCAGTGAAATCATGATTGGCGAAAAAACATGGATACCCTTTAGTCAGCAAAAATGGATTCAATTTGATAGATATTAAAAGATACCTTCTTTTCTTAAATGATACCTTGTATAAGCATGATTGTTGTCAGGTTTGTTCTTTAGATAAACCTCTCAGATTTCTTTCTTGCTTATACGTTGCCGTGTCATGGAAAAATGATGCAATATTTCTTATTACCACGACTTGTGGATTTCATGTAACTTTTCACAAAATATTACTTCGTGACTATGCACACATTCAAGCTGCTTAGAAAGCATATTTTGTGGAAAGGGGGATTTCATGTAAAATGAAGTTAAATTAAGAATATGTTGATGTTTGTAAAAACAAATAGTGCATCAAAAATTTCACCGGCATTTTAATAAGGTTTTTACGCAAAGTGGGACAATTTTAAGACTGCGAAAACTCAATAATAACCTCATTAGATCAAGCCGAATTTCGACAAAAATATAAATGCATAAATTCCAGTTCAGATGTATTTCAAATATAATTTCTTATTTATATAGTCCGAAGGAAAATCGAATTAATGCCATTTGAAAAAATGACTATTGAAAAAACGACGTTTTTTAGCAATCTGAAGCTACTGACATTTTTCTTTCGTGGTAGTCATTTTTTGTTTGGACCATCCAATAGGCTTAAGACTTACATAATATTCCATTTAAGATATTACAATTTTAATGAAACGATTTAGTGTTTTTTGTCACACCTGGCGGCGTCATTTCTGGTGTTTATTTTTGGTTCTTTTGACTATAATAATACTTTTCTTTGACGTAAAATCAATTTCAGATAAATTAGAATAATCCACTTTTAAAGATCTTTAATTTTCATACTCAATTTATATATGTGAATGCAAATTAATAGCGAATATAATTACATGTATTTCAAATGTTTACGTATCGCCTATTTTGACGTGACCGGCAACTTTTGCCGTTACATCTCTTTGAACAGATAAAAACGAGGCCGTTTATTATGACGTTATTTTCACAACGAAAATATAACGTTGCTATACGTTCTTAGCCCATTTGCATAGTTATTCCACTAGTGTAATAAAACTCGTGTAATATCGAGAATATTCAACGGGGTTACTTCACTCCCACGACGTGGATCATATTATAAATAAACTACCATCACAGGCTGAAGTTTCTGGAACGTCCAAAATCTGAACTATTTTGACTTCAAAGGACGCTAACCAGAACGCTAAGGTGTCATAACGGCTGAAGTCGTAATTTGTATTGCTCCCCTTGTTTCCTTGTCAATTTTGTATCCATTCGCATCCCCTGGTTTGTAGGAACTCCAAGGCAATGTGTCATAAGGTCCCGAATGGTAGCAAGCTGAGTGAATTCAGGGTCGGAATATTGATACCCCAGCACGTCTCCGGGTTTAGTGTCAATCGATATACTGAAATAGGGAAACCCACAAAGGAGGTGTATGTTTGCTTCGGTTGATGTATCACTATCTTTCATTTTGTGAATAACAAAAGTAGCCTAATATTTCCACTCGTTGCGGAGCCACGAGTGAAAATATTGCATTTGTTGTTCACAAATTGAAAGATAGGTCCATTCAACCTGTACAAAAGATGAATTATTCTATTTCTTGAATGCTCAAATCGTATGAAATGCAAAAATCATATAAAATGTGAAAGTTTGTGGACAAAACCCATTATTTTAAATGCGATTTACATCTCAACAATGTGACTACGCCATCGTTTTTAACCACAAAAAAATGAATAATGTTTTCACAATGACGTCAAAATTATCCATATCTGCATTATAATATTTAGGAGATTTAATGCTGTTTTCAAAAGCCATTATTACCGAACTATGTATTACAGCTCATCACAGTGTGTAATTTGATCTGTAATTAAGCCGCCGTCATGGCGCAGTTGGTAGCGCGTCGGACTGTCAATCTAGAGGTCCCGGGTTCGATCCCCGACGGCGGCACTCATTCTTTCCGACTATTTGTCTCTCACCAATGGGTTGATAATCGTAAACCTATGTGAGATTGTAGCTGGAGGCTAGGAAAGGATGTAATGGTGAGAAAAATACCAGGAATCCATTGTTATGTGCTCCGACCGCCGCGGTATAACTGAAAAAAAAAATGTTGAAAGTGGCGTTAAACTCTATTCTTTCAATCAATCAATTGATCTGTACTATATAGCATACTTTCGGTCGTGAAGTAGCTTAATCATCAGGGTTGCAGCAAACGCCTTCGACATCGACGCTAGTCCAAACAACGTTGTATTCGTGACGGGACGCTGAGTTCTGACGTCAGTAACGCCGTACGTAGCCTTCGCAAACATCACATTGTCGCATTTAACGACGGAGACCGTAAGACCAGGATTTTTGGCACGTCGACATGCTAGAGCCTGAAGTAACACTGTTTATTTACCAAACCTTTCGGCAGTTATCAATTATCACATCTTACATTGACATCTTTGTGGATACAAATACATTTTTTCCAAGAAGAGAAAGCAGAGAGATACCAAAGCAAAATTTCAACCATGTCAAAACAACCCTATGGTGTTTTCGTTACTTCGATATGGTCGTTTTTTATGAAAATAAAAAATAACATTTAGCAAACTATTACTAGTTTTCTTTTATCATTATCATTCATTTATCTTCAAAAATACCCAAACAAAATCAAATGCCGCCTGAATATACATACTTTCACATTTCTTTTAAAAAACATTTTCGTATTCTTACCGCATTCATAAAAGAGTCGATTTCTGCCTGACTAAAGTCCAAGCATGACGTACACCCAACACATAAAACAACACTAGTGTTACTGCTTTCTTCATATTTCGTTTACACTGTATTTTTCGAAAAATACGTTATATTCATACAATATATAACTTGTCGAAGTATAAGTCGGATTATTCGGTTTCTTGAACAAACAAGTATTTGAAAGGGGGCTGTGGTCAATCAAATATGATATTTGGCATTATTCGTATATCCCAAAGAAACAAGACTCATTGAAGTTATAAATGTTGCTTTCTATCAATAACAGCCAAATGTTCAAACGTCTATTTAACCCTTTGCTGTTTAATCCCTGCTTTTTACGTGCCTGTGATTTTATGATTTTATGATTGAGAAAACATTGTGCAAAAAGAAGAAATTGCTCATGACAAGCAATTTCTTCTTTTTCCACACTATTTTCTACCCTACTGATTTTTTTTTTCAAATTAAATCCTCTTTAAATTTTTGTCTGCAAAACCTTTGAATTTGGACAGGTCCAAAATTTTGAAAAACAGGAAAGGGTTAAGTGAACTGTCGGCAAAATGACATTTAATCGAATCTAGCATGGAGAAAAAGAAAATGTCCATTAAAATTGTACATGTACATGGACATAATAGGTTCCTATTTACTATACTATCAGTTCTTCGGTGCACATTTTGCACTTTCAAGTAAGGAGAATTTTGAACGACAGTCATCACACACAGTCATTTGGTACATCACTCGGCCATTTCCGTAAACTGCAACAGACCTCGGATGTATGTAAGACGGATGGGTATGTAACAAAATCGTGCATTTTGTTGGCGGAAAAAGTGTAAGAAAAAATAGCACTGAAGATTTATATCTTTTCAGTAAATAACGGCTGAAAAATCTTAATTTTTGAGAATGACGAATCATTCCCAAAAATTAAGATTTTTTCAGCCGTTATCTAAGAATCCAAAGATATCTATATTAGGATACGATGTTTTCACGTCAATGAATTAAACGAGTAGCGTTTCACTCACAGTTTCGAGGGCTAACGCCATTTTAACTGACGTCATCGAGTTCTTTGAAGGTTTTCTCGTAATTTTTGAAAATAGTCCGTCTATGTACATCCGAGGTAGACTGGGTTACTGCCCCTAGATCTATCGATACTAGAGACAGGTATTTTACAAATTTTAGTTAGGTCATGTGACCCGGTAGTGACGTCATTTGATCAACGTTGAACGGAAGCTAGAAAATCGTACAGCGTTTGGTAACGGATTTGCGACGTGTAGTTGATCGAAAATCACGATGAATGCGGCGAAAAACAGGAAATAATGAGTTGATTTTTTTGTTTTTCTTTCGTATGTTTATCTCGTAAATAGCATATTCATATGAGCAACAATATTTCAGTACTTCCATTTTAAACCATGCCGCCAAATTTCAATGGTTATCAACATGCATGATGGGAACATTCCTACGGTTTGTAATAACTTACTTGTCGTGAAAAGTACACAGCCAATCAGATTGCCGTAAAATTTATACACTACCCGTTGTCTCTCACAGACATCGGGGTACCAGTTCAATCCGAGGTTGATCGTTAGATTGGCCGAGTGGTGTTCCGAATGCATACACAGTAAAAACGAAAACTATTTTTTTAAAATAATATTAGTTGATACAGTGATTTGGTTCCCCGCCGTCATAATAAAAAATTCTAACGCCTAACAGTGTCAGGGTTTCGCGAGCCTGCCAAATTGACATTGGAAAACCATTTTGATGAAAATGATATGATTACACTAATCTTATTTAATTCGTGAAACTTGCAGTAAACATAGATTAACTTTTATCGTAATTGAAATTTAGTTGACTCTGCTATACATAAGATGTTTCGGTTGGGATTACTAATGTGTTCCAGATCACAAATATTCCATTTTTTTTAAATAAAAACACAATAAGACCGAACGTATATGGTTTTGAGATAAAAACATAATTTTAGACAACTAGACTACAGTTAGAATTACAAATGTAATCTTACCGGTAAATCTAAAGGGCCATTTAATCAATCGCATTTTCAGATAGTTAATTTATAGAATACCCAGATAGTACTTTTTGTGTGGCGGGAACATAAATCGGTCACACAAGCTTGGCACATTTTGGTCATCTGAAATCAACGATCGGCAAGGGCGTAACTACCATTAGGAACATTACGCAAGTGCGTAAAAGAAACAAATCCTCTTTCGAAAAATGTTGATGAACAGTCATTACATTGAAACTACAGCTTAGTCAAACTGTAGTTACGATGTTTTGATTAATCACCAACACTAAAATCATAGAAAAGGGGAGCGGACGAAGGACATTCATCTTTTGTCACAGTCCACATGTCGCCTTTACCTTATATATTCTTTGTTGGTCGCCTTCTGAGTGCGTATAAATTTGATATTCCTAGTAACGCCTATGATCGTCGACGGAATTCGTGTCAGGGTTTCGCGAGCCTGCCAAATTGACATTGGAAAACCATTTTGATGAAAATGATATGATTACACTAATCTTATTTAATTCGTGAAACTTGCAGTTAACATAGATTAACTTTTATCGTAATTGAGATTTAGTTGACTCTGCTATACATAAGATGTTTCGGTTGGGATTACTAATGTGTTCCAGATCACAAATATTCCATTTTTTTTTAGATAAAAACACAATAAGACCGAACGTATATGGTTTTGAGATAAAAACATAATTTTAGACAACTAGACTACAGTTAGAATTACAAATGTAATCTTACCGGTAAATCTAAAGGGCCATTTAATCAATCGCATTTTCAGATAGTTAATTTATAGAATACCCAGATAGTACTTTTTGTGTGGCGGGAACATAAATCGGTCACACAAGCTTGGCACATTTTGGTCATCTGAAATCAACGATCGGCAAGGGCGTAACTACCATTAGGAACATTACGCACATGCGTAAAAGAAATAAATCCTCTTTCGAAAAATGTTGATGAACAGTCATTACATTGAAACTACAGCTTAGTCAAACTGTAGTTACGATGTTTTGATTAATCACCAACACTAAAATCATAGAAAAGGGGAGCGGACGAAGGACATTCATCTTTTGTCACAGTCCACATGTCGCCTTTACCTTATATATTCTTTGTTGGTCGCCTTCTGAGTGCGTATAAATTTGAAATTCCTAGTAACGCCTATGATCGTCGACGGAATTCGGCGGAATACACAGCGTGCAATGGTTGAAGCATTCTCTCTTTTCAAGGTCAAAGAGCCAGTACTGTAATCATTGACATTTTCGTATCTTTTTCATCTTACGATGGAACTGTTATTTATTTTACACTGCAAAAAGAGTGCCACGGTCACAAAACAAACAAAAAGCAGTCATTGTGTTTCTGAGGGCGCAATTTTGTATGAAACTTCACAACAAGAGGGAGGGGGTGATTAATGAAAAGCAACATAACACTTAACACGCAAAAGCCATTGTTCCGAGACGTTGAATTTGCTACAAAAGTGCTACTGCGAGGCATTTTCTGTAGCAAAGCTGTCGATATTCGCTTCGTAAATTGCGTCTGAACCTAGCATAGTATTGCAAATAGCGCCATCTTCGAGATGATTCCGGAAGAAACACTCTAAGACTAGAAAAATTTCAATAAAAACCCACTGTTGCAAGCGACAATAGGTATATTGTGTTCATGACAACCGTATGGTTTTCGACATAACCGGCTTGATGGTGCTTATACGAATGATGCCAAGCACAATACGTTATTGGACGCGCATAACACCTAGGACGGAAAGGTACAAGTGGGAGTTTACCGACTACTATATAATGTTGCATTCTCTCTCTCTCTCTCTCTCTCTCTCTCTCTCTCTCTCTCTCTCTCTCTCTCTCTCTCTCTCTCTCTCTCTCTCTCTCTCTCTCTCTCTCTCTCTCTCTCTCTCTCTCTCTCTCTGATGAGCTGATTGGGGAGATCTCCGACAGCTTATCAGAGGAAGGGTGCTAGATTGTAGCAAGCTAGTAAGGTTATCAGATGGAGGAGATATATTGTAGCAAGCTAGTAGAGAGAGTACATAAGTTTTTAGAGGGTGTGGAGCTTTATTGTAGCAAGCTAGTAGAGAGAGTCAAAAGGTTATCAGAGGGAGTGGAGCTTTATTGTAGCAAGCTAGTAGAGGCGACATAAGCTTATGGTAGAGAGGGTTGTGATATAGCACTGTGCTAGAGGGTATCCCATTACAGAGGGGGCATAAGCCTATCCGAGAGAGGGTCGTGATACGTTATAGCACTGTGTTATAGAAGGTATTCTCCTCCTACAGATAGAATCTGAAGTAGATCTATCCTCCTGGAAAAAAATCTCTTTTTTTAATTTTAAAATTTACCCTTTCTCAATCACGAGGTCACGGCTTTATCACCATCGGAGGCACAGTGCGAAAAGTGGTGTTAAAGCTGCTTTTTCACAGTTTTTCATAGAATATAATACAAAACTGCTTTAGATTTGGAAATGTGTGTATTTTAAGATGATTAAGAATGATCTAAAGGCATAGGCACTAATACCAACATATTTCAATAATTTTGTAACTTATTGGCTCGAAGCGGCAAAATTAGTAAGGGATCCAGTCTCTTTCCTTCGAGTCTATATATTCACCGTGTATCAACGTACACCGGATATAGCGATTAGTGAGTCGAGGGAAATGTCACGGGGTGTTGTACAAGGTGAGCTTTTTTCTCTTTTTTTTTTTTTTTTTTTTTTTTTTTTTTTTTTGTTAAATCACGTAAAACTTTCCTGTAAGCATACAAGACAGGCGTTACTGATATAATCATGTAGCTATCAACCCGTATCAAACGATTGGTTAGCATCCATAAGCGGCTACAATTAAAAAAAAATACCCCCCTAATCACCGATGATTTCCGTTTGTCCATCGCGAAAATACTGTTTTGACTGAATTTTTAGAGTTTCTCATACTAAAACCCATGATTATTTGCCTAACATAACACAGAAAATCACTAGAAACACTCCTGCCTTTTGTATGAAGTGAATATACCGATAAATTCACATGTTGTTTCTTCTCCCAGTGTACGGCCTATAGGGAGATGGTGTACGTCGTATAGCAAATCTCCCGTTAATAGTGTACGGCCTATAGCAAGAAAAAATATTTCTTAAATGGATTGTCTAGCGCTAAATTAAAACGTGTTTGATGGATAAAGTTATCTTTTTGTCTTTTGTACATTCAATGGAGCCTTTTTCCCTTACCAATGCAGTTGTCATGACTAATTTAATCTTTACCACAAATGAATACCTGTTTCAGTATAATGTTATAGTCAAACCTTGGTAATTGTGTGCTTTTAAACAGGCTTTAGACAAGTATGATATGTATAAATTGGGATCAGCGAGATCCTCGCTGTCATTTTCTCTGTCTCGACTTAAAGAGCAAAGAAACTCAGAATTTCTGGCATCTCTTTCATCCTTTCCAAATTTTGGATATCAAGATCAGACGAGTCGTACTGTTACTGCTCTTTTATCCCTTACTCAGTTTGAAGATATGATTTTAATTTCAATTTAAATAGTGACCATTCTTTCGGTGAGAATCATTTGTGTTTTATTTTGAATGCCCCTATAGCTTTTATCAGTATAAACATGGCCAAGCTTCATGGATATATCCAAAACATGGGCATTGTCCATTTGTTGTCGGTACCGTAGTTGTCATCGTCGTATGATTAGATACCAAAATTAAAATACATAGAGGATATCGAATGAGTGGTCATGGAATACCGAATTTATTAACAGCGTCATCTATAAACAGATAAAAACGAAGCTGCGCCGAGTTTTTATCTGTTTCAGATGACGAGTTTAATAAATTCGGTATTTTATTAGCACAAATTTGATATTCCATTTATAATATGACCCGAAATTTTGCGAAAAATCGTCAAAAATTTCGAAATTCAACATATCAATTTTCCGCGAAACTTAAAGCGCCGTTTAAACTGACGTCACAATATATAGATTATGACATCATTTTCGTGGTTACAAAATAGCGTTGCCATTCGCTTTGAGCTTATTTGCATAGTTATTCCACTAGTGTAATAACACCCGTGTAATTTAAAAAATATTCAACGAGGTTATTTCACTCCCGCGACGTAGATTATATTTTAAGATTTTTTAATCAATTAAATCACGGCCGTGCTTCATGGGTATATCCGAAGCATAGACATTGTCCAATTGTTGTCAGCATCGATGTTGTCGTTAGGTTCACCAGCCGCCGCGGTAAGACTTTTAAAGTAAGCCCCATTCAAACATATATTAACAAATTTTTAACACGGGTTTTAACGCCGCATTTCGAGGGTACAGCGCAAAACTGTATTAAGTTTCTATACAATATATAGCTCTTAGTATAGTCTTGCGCTGAACACTCGATTTATATATATTGCAGTCATGTGGCGGCGACTGGAGTACTCAACAATAGATTCCTGTTATTTCTTTCATCAGTATTACCATTGCATACTTTCCTAGTCTCCAGCTGCTATCCGACTGAGATATACAATTATCCTCCCGTTTGTCTAAGATAATTAATTTATTCAAGAACATTCAACGTAGAACCCTGATGTTTGTAATGATTATAGATATCAATAGTACGGATCTGCAGATAACAAATTTAATGTCATGAAACACAAGGTAATTAATTGTCATCTGCCCAGTTCAAACCTCTGCAAAACTTAACTCAAAACAGTTATGAACATCGTGTAATTGACACTCAATCGGATCAAAATCATTCTTGATCGCTCACTCAGCACCCAATAATTAATTCCAAACACTTAGTCAGAAAATTAAACAGCACCCAAAAGTCATAAAAATTAAATTCTACATTCAAATCACTAGAAAAATTCCACGATTTCAACCTTGTTAAAAATCACATCTTTTTTCTCTCTATCTATTAATATTTTGATGTAGAAAGGTATCTTGTAAAAATCAAAGACCCCATGGTTAAAACGCCGCGATTATTCAATGACATAGGACGATAGGGTAAACATTTAAATGATAGTATTCTGATATATTACAAGAAATCGACCTGCTTTCCGATTCTGAAACAGTTCGTAAAACTAGTCTGACATTCACCTGACGCTTAATCTGTAGAAATGCGAAATTTTAGCTTATAAATTGAATTCAACAAAACAATTTGGTTTCACAGGAAGTTGCCTTCTGCAACGGGACTAGCCGTTGTCTAAGAAAACCATGCTAAAAATATGTTTACAATCAATGTAATGAGTAATTATGTTAAGAGGTTCATAAAGTTCTGTAAATGATTGTCATCTATATTTTTTAATCAATATGATTGACGATTCCCCCGTTTTTCGCAAAAAACTAGAAAAGAAACCTAATCGAAAACGCCAAAATGTTACTACAGAGTCATGTAGGCGTTTTCATACATAATTTCTTATTTTGCGCTCGTTTAAGTAAGGATATTTTACCCTTCCCTTGAGCTATATTCGTACACTACTTTTTCTATCGTTCGTACACTGATTTGAAATTGTCTGCTATAGGCCGTACACCGGTAGATTTTTTCCTATCTAAATATTCCAAAAACAAAAAATAATCTCGCAGTAAAATTTAGTATGTAAAATCTTTGGACAAAAAAGAAAGTATAGCAAAGTAAATCGTGGGCCAGTTACGTAAAATATGAGCATTTTCATTCGATTTCGCAGATGGCCAAGAAAATTGTCAGTGATTATTTTCCTTTATTCTATGACAGAAACAAATTATTTCATGTTTTCCAAAGAGACAAACATAACCGACTACCTCAGTGGTGTAAATTCGTTTTCCACTAAGTAAAATCGCAACAAACACAGAAATAATAAAAGAAATACTAACCATGGATCCCTATTCGTAGATATTTCCCTCGACTCACTAATCGCTATATCCGGTGTACGTTGATACACGGTGATATTACAAAATCATTACTTTCCGTAAATAATCTTTCACTTTTGCTTGTAATGATATGAAGTTTCAAGTTGTCAAATACTTTTACGTTCATCTTTGTTTGAATAAGACATATATTCGGAATTCACATGCGTAAAAAGTTTGCTCTTAATTGAAGTATAAATTTTAAGGCGTTAGTAGTTGCCATAGTTTCAGAAAACATTTTCGCTAAATTCAGGAATATAAGGCTTTCTTTCCATGCATCACACGATTAAATCTTATTATTTTTAAAGCTTCAACATGATGAGGTCGTTACTTCCAATTAATTTTACGAAAAATTTCAAAAAGTACATTTCCCCAATCTGTGAAAGGACAGCTTTAAGCCTTATATAAAGGAACAAACCAAACCTGCGTTCTTCTGTACTTACTGGGTATATAAAATGTTTTCTCTATCATTTCTCTAATTTTCCTCTCGTTTTCTCTCTCTATCTCCCCTTTATGGCGTCACGATCTGTTCACAGCAGAGCCTTCGCGTCCAAGTTGTTACGCTAATGACGTTGTCTCATGTGACTCGTCGCAAGAAATGCGACCATCTTGGAACTGTATTAAATAGATAGTTGGAATTTTTTTGGTTCTAGTACAGGTCAACCAGAGGTCGCATATCAAAAATTCTTACGAGGGGAGGGGAAGATAGGTCACTCTAGATTAATAAAATTTGTAAAGTGCGAAAAAGTTTCGATCCATGTCATTCTGCGCAATCCATGCAGTTTGACTAGGATCTACACTTTACGCACCACTCAGTAGGGCCATTTTCGCATGACGGGTCACAATTCATTTTACCTTTTTGTGCTTTCATAACTTGTGAAATAACGCAATTGTGCGTTAAGGCATTTTTTTTTTATATAATAGTGGTAAAAAGTAAGGGTGGAGAGAGAAATTAAAATCGAATTTGTTATAATTTTCACAAGTTTGGGTAAAAACTGCTCAACTGCAGAAGGCCAATGTATGGTGAGTCAAACGGGTCAACATCGCGTAAAAGGTACCCTTGTCCTGGTGAGAATGTGCGCATTAATTACGCAGTCTAAAAAGGCGAAACTTTTCAAAAAACTTATAATGAAGCGCGCACAATAGCCCCAGGAATGGTTTCCTGCATTACCAGCAAATAATTTAATGCGTGTTTCAAGAATGGGTCGCTCAAGACCGCTTTGCTACCCAGATTGCAAAGCAGATATAGTATCACTAATTGACCTGAGTTGGATCTGATGTCTTTTTCAAAAGGCTTTCAGATCGTCCCATTTCACGTAACATTATCCATTGATGTAAATAACAACTTATTAATATTATCTTTTATGTTCATATATTTATTTTAAACTCTTAATTTGAGAAAATTCTCAGAAAAGAGCGATTTCTTTGGCCCAGCATTTTCATAAAGGTCTGCACCTTGTGTAGGAGACTTAAGATCGACATCATTGGTCATGTTTATCCAACCATTGGGTCCCGAGTTCGATCTCCGACACCACCACACATCCTTTACGACATTCCTCCTACAAATGGCTGGATACGGGTACGATCCCCAGCCGCGGCATTTATCCTTTCCGACATTTGTCTTCCACCAATGGGTAGATAATCGTAAACCTATGTGGAAAAGCAACTGGAGTCTAGGAAAGGGATGTGGTGGTAGTACTGGTGTGAGAAATACCAGGAATCCATCGTTAGGTGCTCCAGTCGTCGCGATATAACTGAAAGATTGTTGAAAGCGACGTAAAACTCCAATTCAAATCAAATCAAACAAATGGCTGGATAATAGAAGAGCTTTGTGAGATGAACATATCGAAGGTTCAGCGCAATACTATTGTAAGTGCCTATACATTTATAGGCACTTACAATAGTATTGCACTGACCCCTCGATATAGAGGCTTTGAACGGGTGGCTTGGTAGTAGTAGTAGTACTGTTGAGAGAATTACTGAGAGTCCATGGTTAGGTGCTGAAGCCCCCTCGATATAATTGAAAATTGTTAATAGCAGCTCTAACCCCATTCAAAGAAACCAATGATTGTGTATATGCGTGTGTGTGTGCGTGTCTTATGTCCTATCGATAGGGTTCGGTACAGTACGAACGATTGCTCTTTTTTCAGGCGGGGGTGGGGGTGGAGGCTTAACCTGTCAATGTTAATTAAACCAATGCTTTATAACTTAAATACTATTGAAACTGGTGCTCATCTCAATACACACAAATAAATATTGTTGATTTTTCTGAAGAAAAAAAGAGATTAAGAGGTGTCCACCATGATCCCTAGGGGCGATGCACGCGTGATCATGTGAGCTGACCGTGGACTGGGGTATATAAACCAGATTTACCGTTTTCGCGATCACATTTCATTTTGACGTCGACTGATGCGTTTAAATCTAGTAAGTAAATTTAAAGTTATTTTATCATAACAATATTTCAGTGGCAGATCCAGGATAGTTCGGGATGTTCGAACGAACCCCTCTCTGAAGCCGAATTAATAATTTTTTGTCTAATTTCAATTAACCCTTCTGCTGTTCACGTGACATTATTGTTAGAAACGAAGAATGGAAGATTGTAAAGAATAAGATCAGTCTGCACCGTTGTGCAGTCTGATCTTAGTCTATACTGTCTGCTTCCTACTTAATTTCTTGTGGTTAAAATTCTGAACAAGTCTTGTTGAGCAGGTTAAGGGTTAAAATTCTGTAAAACTAGGGAAAACGAACCACCTTTTAGTGAGTTGCGGTGACGTATCCCCATCCCTTTTGATAGTCTGATGTGGGATCATCAAAATTTCAGAGAGAGGGCTACACTATTGCAGCTACCTTTTAGTTTGTTCGAACCCCCTTCGCAAATTCCTGGATCCGCCACTGCTATTTCATTGGCACTATTTGGATCATGGCAATGATTTAGGCTATATTTTCTTTGAACTCATTTGGAGGCGGGTGGAGTTTTTTTTTTATTCATTTCTACTGTGGCAAATTTATCGGCCTCTGCCAAAACTCTCTGGATGAAATTTAACCAACTGAATTTATGAAATATTTTCCACTATTTGTTTAAAACAAGCCCGCCCTCTAATGATATATTGATCCTTTTTTTCAAATATTTATAATCATTTACTTACTTTGACTTATATGGAAAAAAAAAAGGAAAAATTGATTTGAAAATATATCCAGTATTTTTTGTCGCTCCAAATAGTTGCTGCCCAATAGATAATAAAAAAAAATACTGATGTTTAGGGGAAAACATTATTATGGCGTCATTGCCTCTTTCATTAAACATCAGAGCTTTCGTTTAATTCTCATTTATTGACTAGATTGAACCTTGTGCAAACGTTATTTGGCGAATCCACGTTTTCTGTAAAGAAGGCTCGAACCTAGTAGGTCCATCCCCGACGGCGACACTCATTCTTTCCGACTAGTTGTCTCTCACCAATGGGTTGATAATAGTAGACCTATGTGAGATAGCAGCTGGAGGCTAGGAAAGGATGTGATGGTAGTACTAGTGAAAGAAATACGAGGAATCCACTGTTATGTGCTCCAGCCTCAGAGATATAACTGAATAATTGTTGGAAGCGGCGTAAAACTCCATTCAATCAATCAATCGATGTTTTTGTAGTGTTCGATAATGGGTAGACTCATGACCAGGTGCCCGGTTAGCTCAGTTGGTAGCGCGCCGTGCTAGTGTTCCGGGGGTCGTGGGTTCGAGTCCCATCTCGGGCACAACTTTTCCTCAATAGTTACTTCAATGGTGTCAGAAATGGGATGGATACGCTGGGTTCGGCCATTTGGGAGCGGTATGGAACCGGCTCCAGTTTGTTAAAAGGGGGAAGAGTGTAGTGTTCGATAACGGGTAGACTCATGACCAGGTGCCCGGTTAGATTAGTTGGTAGAGCGCCGTGCTAGTGTTCCGGGGGTCGTGGGTTCGAGTTCCATGTCGGGCACAACTTTTCCTCAATAGTTACTTCATTTTAAAACCTCGAAAATACACCTTTATTAAAGCTGTAGTTACGAAGTTTTGAAATTACGTAGGCGATGACAAGATTTTGTTTGAATTTCCCTTTGAAAAACTACTCATCTTTCAACCTGCTACAACCGGCCTTACCTTCAGGATTAATAAAACAGTGCAAACTGTTTGCCAACTATACCCCGCTGTGCACAAGCACAAGTTTACGCGCAAAGCGGGATAAAATTAGCAAGCAGATTGAAACGTTTTGTCAATCGTCCTGAACGCAAGGCAGTATTTCGGAAAAAATCTGAATTGAATGGTCGATTTTCACGAAAAATGTCTCATTTAGAAAACTATCGAAAGTTATTTTTCGTTATTTCAAAATTGTTGTTTTCTACATGGTGCGAATTTTTTTATTTAGTATAAAAGTGATGTTTTCGGGTCAAATGTTTTGTAAAATTCGATTTTTTAGGAATTTTGTTCCATTTCTTCAAAATGCTCACCTGATCCATTTTGAGCAAGATCTTGTATTAATAGAGCCTGTGCGTGACATTTCCAACGATTTCAAATGTTCGTGAGGTGCGAGCATTGATAAGCGTTGACAACAACATACTGTAGATATAAAATTACCCGATGGCCTTCAGATACATTGAGATCTTATCAATCTACTAAACGCAGGGTGAAGATTCTGGTCAGACTGTGCGGATGCACAGGCTGGTCAGAGTCTTTGCTTTGCGCATATTTGAAATTGTTGGAAATCTCACGCACAGGCACAATTGCCATTGATAATCCTTGAATATTTTGATACTCTTCAAAACCATGTTTGGGGGAATATACTGTAGCTCCTTCGTGTCCGCTCAATTTCTCAGCAACAAATGAGCGGATTTCATTCAAACTTTTCAGATGTGATTAGTACCAAGCAGAGATGTGCAAGTGATATTGTGATTACGATCTATTGCATTTTACAGAGTTAAAAGCCCTTTGGTGGAAAATGGCAGTTCATTGTATTTACATGCTCTTGGGGGAGGGGGGGGGGGGGGGGTTTAGCTTTTTTCAAATCTTGTTTTTAAATAATTTTATTTTTTTTCATTCGCGGAAAAATGGGATCTTCCAGGCCAGGGCTTAACCAGTGGCGGATCCAGAGGGGGCCCGGAGGGTTCGAACGAAAACCCTTCTGTATCCAAATTATTTCATTCTAGTGGACAAGTTCAATCGAAATTTTGTAAGAAAATTAGAACAATCCCCATTATATAGTGAACTTGAAATTATACAAATAAAAGATATCTGATGTAAACGGAATTTGAGCTATTTGTCCCATAGTACCCCTTTCTATATAGATAGGGATACTATGGGACTAATTACTTGAATGTTGTATGCCGACAACGACCCCCTTAATAGAAACCTTGGGTTTACCACTGCTTAACGGATTTGAAAAAAAAAAAAATAAATAAATAAAAAATAAAAAATAATAATGTCCTAATTCTATGAAAATAAGGCCTTATTCAATCTAAAATTTAGATGAATGTTTCTTGCATTATTTTCAAAACTTGATATTAGTTTTTTTTCTTCTTCTTCTTCACCGAAAATATTGGCGCGGTGGGGTCGGGGGTGGGGTTGGGTGAGTTAGGATTGTATGACAACGAGAAATCATGGCAAAGTGTTTGAAAATCTTATCGCCGCCGCCATAGCGCAGTTGGTAGCGCGTCGGACTGTCAATGTAGAGGTCCCGGGATCGATCCCCGACGGCGGCACTCATTCTTTCCGACTATTTGTCTCTCACAAATGGGTTGATTATCGTAGACATTGTGAGATAGCAGCTGAACGCAAGGAAAGGATGTGGCGGTAGTACTGGTGAGAGAAATACCAGGAATCCATTGTTAGGTGCTCCAGCCGCCGAGATAACTGAAAAATTGTTGAAAGTGGCATAAAACTCCATTCAATCAATTGAAAATCCTATCCTTATCCATAGGGCCGATATTTACCAAACTGTTCCGAGATATTTTATTGTTTACCTTTTTAAAAACTAGTTTTGTTTTGTTTTCAAATTTACATTGGATCATCATTTGAGTGGGGCTTGGGCAGTGCTTATTTTCACTTGAAATCTTAAAAACATATACCGTAAAAGCTCAAATAGAACTCCGTCGTTCTATTAGAATCATTGCATTTCAATTATAAAGGGATGGATTTTTATTAGATGTTTTGCTACATATCGATGGCTTAGTGCTAAACAGTTGTAACTGGTGAAAAAATGTCGAAAAAAATAAAGATTATTGCGCAACATTTGATTGAGGAAAAGAAATAAAAACTCAGTTGAATTTTAATGACCGTGATTTTGTGGGTATGACCCTTAATTAGAGTCTCCAAGATTTGTAAAATCACATAAAAAAATGGCCGAGTTCAACCTCCGAAAATGGGGGTGAGGATAGGACTCTATTTAATTTTAAATGGTAATCTTTCTATACCTCTGAACTGATTCTAACTAAAAGTTACATTGATATACCTGGAAGACCCCTGTCAAATTCTGTTCACAAATGTTTGTTGGCTAAATAAAATAGACTGCCGTTGTGTTATAATTACAAGTAAAACAAGCATCTCGTATCAGTCAGTTGAGCATTAAAGAGCCATTTTGGCTCGCTTGGTTTTTATCTCAACTATTCGTAGAAGTGAGGGAGGGCTATTCCGATCACCTGGGCGTCAGCATTGGCGTCGAGGAATTGCTTTGGTAAATGGTTTACGTGGATCTGTGTCAATTATTTGTTTCTACAAAAGCTGGGCGTCAGCGTTGGCGTTGACGTTATGCTTTAGTTAAGGGTTTACGTGCAACTGTGTCAAATATCTGTTTCAACCAAAGCAATTAATTTGAAACTTTGCACATGATTCTCAGGCAGTGGCAGATCCAGATGGGATGAGGGGGCGTGTTCGAACAAACCCCTCTTTGAAGCTCAATTAATTATCATGTATTATTTCAACGGTCCCGGGTTCGATCCCCGACGGCGGCACTCATTCTTTCCGACTATTTGTCTCTCACCAATGGGTTCATAATCGTAGACCTATGTGAGATAGTAGCTGGAGACTAGGAAAGAATGTGGTGGTTGTACTGGTGAGAGAAATACCAGGAAACCTTTGTTAGGTGCTCCATCCGCCGCGATATAACTGAAATAATGTTGAAAGCGGCGTTAAACTCAATTCAATCAATTCAATTATTTCAACCAACCCTCTCTTGCTGTTAATGAAATATTCCTGTTGGAAATAAAGCTCTGGAAGACAGACTAGGTTGTCTAAGCATATACCGTCTGCTTTCTATCAGATTTTCGTGGTAAAAATCCTTGAGCAGTCTTCAGTTACTATGTTAAATCAAAGTGCTGACAGCACTGTAATCGGTCGTTCTTGAAAAAGTGGACAGGGTTGATATTTTAAAGCTTGATTTGAGAAATTGGTAAGCGTCCGAAAAGGGTGGAAGTTCATTTGAATTCAATTCACTTTATACCAAGGTAACAAGCTTTGTCAAGATCCTGATATTTTGGTCAAAGAAGCATATGCAAAATATTAAAGAAATAGCTTTAATAGAAACAGGATTTAACACAGTTGCACGTAAAACCATAACCAAAGCATTTCGCCGACGCCTGGATGACCAGAATAGCCCTTCTATTATACGAATAGTCAAGCTAACATGAGCACCACCAACATGTGCAACTTTTGCTTTAGTGCTTGATAATGCAAAAAATTCTAATTTGAAAATAGGGCATAACTCTTACACAATTTCTTCCAGAGTTACCCCCTTGATGAACTCCTATGGTGAATCTAAACACAAGCATTTTCTTCTTTTGCTCAAATTTATAATTCCATAGATAAGTTTTGCCTGATGAAAAATTTCATGTCAGTTAATTTCTCACAAAACTAGAGCTGCTTGAGCAGCTGATTTGCTCCACAGGCCTGAATCTACTGATATTATAGGAATTTCAGTGAATGAATGAATGAATGAATTAATTGATTTTTATTGCAAGTAGATGGTTTGTTTTCAAGTGTCACATGCTGAAACATTTCTGCAAAGAAAAAAAATCAAGATTGGTGAATGAAATATAGAAAACTGACCGCCGTCTGTTACATACATATTTTTCATCCAATCACAGAAATTTTATGCAGTCTGACAAAAAGTCACCAAAGGAACATTCCAGTGAAATTTGGTTGATATCCATGAGTTATATTCTAAGAAAAAAAATCAAAGTTTACACTAAATAACATATAGAGAAATGACCTCCGCCCATAAAAGACATATTTTTAATCCAATCACAAAATTTTGGTAGACTGATAAAGAGTCACTCAAGGTTCATTCCAGTAAAATTTGGTTGGTATCCATAAAGAAGATTCTGAGAAAATGATTTTCAAAGTTTCCACTATATATCATATAGAGAAATAACCTCCGCCCTTTATAGGGCTGTCACACCTTAACGTTTTAGCCAGCGTGTGCGGAACGTGTTTGATTTTTCATAACACGCCGCGAACACGTCAGGTACGCTATGGACACGTTCCACACACGCTATCGGCACGCTATAACACGTTGGCACACGTTGCGATACGCTGGGGATCTCATAAAATTTTGTGCATGCTCAAAATTTCTCAGCGTGTGCCGAACGTGTTGAAACGCGCTCCGCACACGTTCCGAACACGTTCCGAACACGCTCAGCACGCTAGAGACACGCTAGGAGCTCGTTCAAATACGCTACGGACACGCTAGAAACACGTTCGTCCAAAGTTTAACGTGCTTCTAGCGTGTCTCGAGCGTACAGGAGACGTGTTCATAGCGTGCCTGGAGCGTACTGAACGTGTGTCTAGCGCGTTGCCAGCGTGTTTCTGGCGTATGACAGCGTTTCAGTATTCAACGAAAATGTAAAAGTTCTGCTGCATATTCGTCTTGAAGTTCTAACACCAGCTTGTCGTAAATAAATATATACGTGCATGTACGTGCGTATGACCCTTTACATGTATATATCTGTATGTTTCCTCATGACCAGTCTAAGAACGTCTCTATTATAAGTAGCATTCTCTTTAAGCTTCTTGTCTTTTCTTCCATATAAATTAGTCTTTCTTAAAAAGTAATTAAATCCTTCCTTTACGGTATTTCGTAATTCCTTTAATTGTCAAGGTGGAGAATGTAGCCTAAATGTGTATTAAACAGTGCGTTTATAGCTTGTGCGTCTGCTCTTTGGTCAGGATAACAATACGTCCGCGAAATACTTTACACATTATAAAACCATTTATTCGTATTATCTTATCATTATCAATATAAAAAAAAACCCAAAACGAATACATCGATGTACCTTGTGGACATAATACAAGAAGTGTTTTACGCTAATCTGTTCTGTTCAGAAAATTTGTCTTTATTATATGTACCATAAGTTTGATGTTTGCTACACCTTTTCCCCATACATATATGACTAGCTAGTCATGATTGAGAGAGGTTGTAGACGGGAATCAAAAGTTTTAAGTTTGTTATATGCATGTTTTAATATGTCACAGGTGCCAGTGTATTTTTTCTTTCATTTTTTTCCTATTTTCTTTTACATGAACCAATATACTTTGGATTTGAATATGCATAGTGGCCGGTGGCCTGTTTATATATCAAAAGAGTGAATTTGAAGTGGTAACTTCTAGCGGAATTTATTTTGTCGTCCAAAACACTTTTCGAACACGTTATAACACGCTAGCAGCACGTTACAAACACGCTAAGTACGTTCCGGGGACGTTACGAGAACGTTGGACACACGCTCAAGAACGTTGGTATACGCTGGCATACGCTATCAACACGTTCTGGACACGTTACTCACGCGTTACTCACACGTTCAAACTCGCTATGAACACGCTACAAGCGCGTCGTGAATTGACAAAAAGAAATGTAGGTCAGCGTATGCCGACGTTTTACAGACTTAGTCGTTTTCTCCAACGCGTTAGGCACACGCTGGCTAAAACGTTTAGGTGTGACAGGGCCATTAAAGACATATTTTTCATCTGATCACAATAATTTTTTGTACACTGATAAAGGGTCATCTAAGGATCAATATTGGAGTGACCTCACTGGAATTTACTTCCGGAGGTCGGTGTATGGTAAAAGTAGATCTTAAAGAAAAAAATAGTAAGGCTTGAAAATGGCATTTTGAAGAGGAGAACAGTGATACACGTGCATATTTATTTGATATTTTCAGCTAGTTTTGCACCTCTTCTTAAATATAATGCTTGGCTCGATCTTTTTGTGCACGATTTCCTTTCCGGGCGGACGGATGAGCGACGGCGGGCGTGTCCGAACTAACTGTCCTCTTCATAGGTGGAAAAAAGAAGGTTCCTTTACTCTGGGTTGAACAGGTCGAAACTTAAACCTAAAAACCCATTTTTTAGTCTCAAAAGATAGAACAATGAATGTAGATGAAGCGCTAATGACGTAATATATAAACGTATTGATGTGGAATGCGCTGCAGCACCTGAAAGTTGGGCAATTTTATATAGAACAAAGAAGGTAAAAACTCGGGTGGGGTCTGACCTCATGTAAAATTTGGTTGGTATTCTGCGTAATTAATGAACTTGCAGGGCGGGGCTTAGCCGTGACGTAATTTGGCGAGTTAACCTTTAACTATTTTGGGTTCCTTGAAAAGTTAGTCGGCAATAATCATGAACGCGTGCAAATAACTGTAACATTAAACCTAAAGGATTCACGTGATTAGAGAGAGTGAACACATTTCATCTTTTGGTTACCAAAGCCTCGTAACTTCAGCTAAATTAAGCTCAAGTTACGAGGATTTGGTTACCAATCTACGATTTAAGGTCTTGAGTTTTTATGTTGACTTTCTGCGGAAGTTAGTTATTTTAAAATAAAGCTGATTTACCTAAACCTTAAGTGCAACGACCCGTACCTTAGGCTCCGCCCTGCCAGGGCATTAACCATGGATTATATCCATCAATTAGGTTCTGAGCCACGCCCATATAAATGTTTTCAATTTCTTCACATTGGCTTTTGAGTCACGTGATGCAGTTTGGAAATTTGATTCGTTGTTGAGATCACATGTCAGATCTTTTCGCATGATTCAGCGCCGCGTTATATCACGTGGCTTATTGATATTCAAAATCAACGCGTGGGTTAGTCATGTGACAGGATAGGAAGAGTTTGATTTGCTCCTGCGGCTTGATTTTATCGTTTTCCCTCATTTCATTTTTTGGGGTTTATCTTTAATCGGTGATAATTTGCCATGGAAAATTTGCTGTTAGGCTTATACTTTTGAGTTTTCGACTTTTTTTTAATCGCATATGACTTATCTAAAAGAAACTCAGATGTCCAACTGTAAGGATTGTCGTTTTTCGACATTTGTTTAAAGAATTATGAAAATTCTTTTCGTGTCTGAATTTGGGATAAAGGCTACTTTGAAATTTTCATTCGATGCGACCCTCGAAATGCCATAGAACTAATCGTTCGAGTAGATACTCGACCGATTAAAAAAGGAAATTAAAGAATATTTAAAATCAGCAAGATATGGTTCAAAATTGCTTAAGACTAGGGAAACGAAACCCCAATTTGTATGTTCACACCCCTTTATAGGAATCCAGGGTCAGCCACTGTTCTGTGACAATAACATAAGCCTCTAGACAAAAATTTGTTACTCTATTGATGAATTTAGGGATACATTAGACTTTTTCGGTCTTGGTTTTTATGTGCAACTGATGAATGTATGTTGTATTTCTGTTTCTACTAAAGCTATTGCTTTTAATATTTGCACACGCTTTTTTGACCAAAATATCAGCCTCAAGACAAAGATTTGTTACTCTGATGTTGAATTTAATGGAATTTACCCTTTCGACTGAAGAATTCTTGGTTAAGTTTTTACGTGCAGCTGATGTAAATCTGTATTATCTCTATTTCTACTAAAGCTATTGCTTTGAAACTTTGCACTTGCTTCTGTGACCTTTATATTAGCCTCTAGAGAAAGATTCCTAGGTCGACATTGATATTCTTTCAGTTTCCAGCACTATTAGACTATGGGCTACTGGGACCCTTGTCCCCCCCAGGGGGAATTTTGTACACTATGATTTTCCGACAGGTATATGTATAAGCAACGTTTGAAGACATATTAGCACCCTGGCGAGTGGGGCTTTTGTGAGATACATTACTTTGCAATGACCCATTCTATATCCTAATAAGATATGTTATGCCTCCACTTTGAGTAAATCCCTATGGCAGATTTAGATTTTAAGCAGTATGTCATGCATGATTCTTGAGTATTAGTGATCAAACAACTACGGATAGGATCTTGTATGGCTAAAAAAAAAAAACAACCCTGAAATATACGTTACAATTACAAAAATGTTCCTCCATAACGCTTATACAAAAATACTGGTCTATTGGCGCCAAAATATTCAAAGCAAATCATTTAACATGATATGATGAATTTGGGTAATTTGGTCTGCATAATACTTGCTTAATACTTAACAATGATAATTATGAGCACATGCCCTTTCAAACTCTCTATACCTTTTAATTTGATATGCGGCTAATTAACGAAAAAAGTAGAATGGCAGCTACAATTTAAGACTCTCATCTGGCAAAACAAAGCAAGAAAAGCATGTGTAAAAGATATCAATATTACAACAATTACATGTACTTTATGACAGAAAGCTGTAACATAAGTCACCTCAAGTATGGTACCAAAATCCATTTTAACTGGTTTATTTTACATCAAAATGGTTTTAAAGTTCTTAAAATTAAACATTTATAGTTCTCAGTTCTGTTTACATTTCACTTATTGTTTCATTCTGTTTAAGATGGATTATTTTTTGGTAATATTGCATGTTTAACCGATTGTTTGTCTGACAAGTTGGCCAAGAGATTGAAATAAAACTTAATTGAAAGTAGAAGAGTCTTGAACTTGTGTACATGAGTATAATTTGAGAATTATGCCCAATAACCATGTACACATAAATTAGAATAGGCCTTGTACAATTAATTATTTCTATTCTAACACAAACTGCATGTACACATATACTAGGACGAAAAAGAAACGCGGGGTAACCTAGAATGATTTTTTAAGGGATAAATTATATTATTTGATTATTATATTTATTTTTGTATGAAATGTCATCTGTATGGAACCAGCTGTTGAAGTTTCCATCGATTTCCGATGCTTTTTTTTTGTGTGAAAAAAGACCCTCTTTTAACGATGACCCATCTTGTTTTGCAAAACAAGGCTGGACATATCAATATCTTGTATGTCCTCCGTGCTCAGCTGTGACAGGCCTGATGCTGTACTGATTTTATGTATGGAATTCAACAGAGTGTTAATCATGGCCATGGAGATGTTATTCCATTCTTCATGCAAGGCATGTGTGCGCTGGACATGATTATGTGGGGCATTTGGACGTCCCCTTACCCTCCTATCCAGTTCGTACTACAAATGTTCAATTGGGGACAAATCTGAACTGAATGCTGACCTATCGAGTGGGTGCAAGCTACCGTTGGCAAGCAAAATTGCTTGCAAACTCTGGCAACGTTTGGCCGGGCATTTTCCTGCTGCAATATCAGGTTCCGCGCTAGCAGGCATGGGACAGCATTTGAGCTGAGGATTTCATATCTATACCTGACGCCGTTTAAATTACCATCAATAATGATCAATGGTGATTTAAACCCATAGGAGATACCGCCCCAAACACATACCAAACCACCACCAAACATATCTCGTTCAAAGACGCACACGTCGGTGTAACATTCCCCGTGCTTGCGTATACCGACATCGGCCGTCCGAACAGTAGAGAGTGAACTGGGATTTGTCCGTGAAGGATACACGTCTCCATTGCCTCATAGGAAAATTTCATAGTGAGTGTGCTTGTAACCAAGCCAAAAGGCGTTTGAGATGCACAGGGGTAAGCGGCAGACCAACATAGGGAAGTCAAGCTCTTAGGCCATTGTTCCCGTAAGCAGTTTCGAACCGTATCGGAATGAATATGGTGATTATCACTTCCTATAGTGTTATCTGCAGTTTCGCTAGCTGTGAGATGGCGATTACAAAAGTGTCATAAACCGATCCTGATTTAACGTCGTGACAAGCGGACGTCCACTTCACGGTTGGTCGTTGACCCTCCGTGACTCGCAGAGTTTGAATAAGACGTTCAATAGTTTGAATATGCACACCAAAATGTGCGGCAACCTGCTGTTGGTCATGACCTGCACAAGCATTGCTATAGCTTGTCCCCTCTCGACTTCCGAAAATCGTGGCATTGATTCAAATTGCTCAATTTGGAGTAGAAAATCAATCTGATTACTTATATAGTATCAAATAGACTGGAAGTTTCCTTGGGCAAAATCAATGACCTTCCCCTGCACCGAATTCTTGCATTTGAGTACGTGCCTCCCATGGTGCGAAGAGATAAGGTATTGTCTAGTTTTAAACGTATGTACTGGTCGACAGCGAACAACACATAAATCTGACCAATTTTCATTATTCTAGGCCAAGCAATAAAATATATGTTGCATATTTTATGTATCCCGGCGCTTCTTTTTCATCCTAGTATATAATGTAGGGGTGACTATTGAGTTCAAAATTAGTATCACGATAGTATTGCGATAGTAAAGTTGCTATTGGAATAGTATTGCAATAGTCAGAAAACTATTGCAATACTATCACAATAGTTGTTTTTACAGAAATTAATGTTAAAGCGTCAACCTTTTATTAAACAGTAACTTTATATTGGTCTTGTAAGATGCTGTTAACCTTGTCAATGGCGAGTAAATGATCAAATCAATTAATTACAGATATTCCCTTAAGAAGAATTTGATTTGAAATCATTCTCTAATAAAAACATGCAGAAAGGCAGCATTGTTACTATATTTTGTTCTACTTTCATTCTCAAAAAAAAACTATTGTAAACTATCGATAGTCAGAGGAACTATTGCGATATCTATTGACTTGAAAAAATGCTATCGACCTATTGCTATTGCAAGGTAAACTATCACGATACAGCGATAGTTCGACCTATTGTTACACCCCTAATATAATGTAGCGATGTCAAACAATGACATCACCAGCTAAATGAGATAGCAGCTGCAGAGAAAATGACTAATGATTTGAACTTAGGGGCCCAGATGTCCTATTTCAATATTTAACATTAGAGGTATAGGCATTTTCCAAAAAAAAATCTAGGGTCCCAGCTCAAAATCTAGGAGCCATGGGCAGTCGGGCCCCTGCTAGTTTTTTTCCCTGAGCTGGGACTAGGAAAGGATGTGATGATTGTACTGGTGCGAGAAATACCAAGAATCCATTGTTAGGTACTCCAGCCACCGCGATATAACTGAAAAAATGTTGAAAGCGGTAAAATGCCATTCAATCAATCAACCAGCCATTTACCCATAAACGCCTAAAAAGCTTTATAAGCATGTGACATTTACATGCAATTTATTTATTCATATGAATTGTATCTTGGGTTATATTGCAATTAGAGCTTGATTTAGATGTAATCATATCATAAGACGACTATTATAATTCATTTATTGATGTAGAATGTAAGATATATCAGAAGCACTAATTCAAACAAACATACATTAAACAAATTCTTTTTGCATAGAAAGTTACTGTATTTCCTCTAATAATAGCGCCCCCCCCCCCTTAATTGTCGCAACCCTCATTTCTTCACAAAGAAAAAAACATTTCAAATGCCTAAATTTTAGGAACTATTTTAGACTTCTTCTCTTATTTGACGAGATGATAGTTTAGGGGAAATTCACCTCAAAATATGACTGTTTAGAGGAAATTCACCTCATTTTAAAGGGAGAAGGGCCTAAAAGACATCAATTATAATGTTGTTTTTTTTTTAAATCAGAAAATACATACTAAATAAAAGCTTTCTGACCAATTGTTTTGTATAGATCCCAGGAGTGTTAATGAGGAGAAATACGGTACAAGTAGTATGTAACCAGTTCAAAGCTATAACATAAGTCAGCCGTTTTTAAGTGTCTTTGTATCACTAAAGCCTAGTATGTGAGTTAGCAGCTGGAGGCTTGGAAAGGATGTGATGGTTAAACTGGTGAGAGAAATACCAGGAATCCATTTTTATGTACTCCAGCCACCACGTTATAACTTGAAAATATGTTGAAAGTGGCGTTAAACTCAATTCAATCAATCATTCAATAAAACCTTAATTTTGTAAGAATTAATCATTCTTATATTGCTTTCAGGAGGTTCACAATTGATGTGGTTCTTATCGTTCTTTTGAAGCAGATACATGTATAATGTTTGATTATCTAGAAACAAATCTATTAACCCTTTCCTGTTTTACAAAATTTTGGACCTGTCCAAATTCAAAGGTTTTGCAGACGAAAATTTAAAGTGGATTTAATTTGAAAAATAACCATGGAGTAGGGTGGAAAATAGTGTGGAAAAAGTAGAAATTGCTTGTCAGAAGCAATTTCTTCTTTTTTCACAATGTTTTCTCAATCATAAAATCACAGGCACATAAAAAGCAGGGATTAAACAGCAAAGGGATAAATATAACAAATCTATTAAATATAACAAATCTATTAAGTAAATTGTTTAAAAGCTGAATCAAAATGTATGTGGTAATGTTTTATTGATTTGAATATGAAATGGCCATACTTTTGTAGATTTTACAGTATTGAACTGACTGTGCAGTTTCAAAGCTTAATTTTTTTTAAGAATCTTGAATTGTCTGCAATGTAATTCACATTCATTTGGAAACACCTAGAACATTGATTTGTTTCAAGGGAATTTCAAGGGAATTTCATGCCATATTAATGGTAAATACACTCTTATCAATGTGGTTGAAGGACCTAACCATGGATTCCTGGTATTTCTCATATTATTTATCACGCAATCCTTTTTTAGCCTCCAACTGTTTATGCAACCAAGGTTTATGATTATCAACCAGTTATTAAAGGCTTATGACACCTAGTCCCCATGACTTAGGAGTCAAATCACTCTTTCTCTATAAGCGGGTGCATTCAAGGGTTAAAAAATATAAAAAAAAAATCTAAAAATTCGACCATCTCAAATCAATACAATTATCTTGGTTTTGAAATTTTCATTTTTTCTATGTGTAATGCACATGAAATGGTAATCAAGAGACAAATGAGGATATACAAGTTTTTGTGTTGAAATAAACAGGTCATCATCGAATTTTGCTGAATAATCTGATGTTCAAGTTTTTAAAACGTATGCTAGACCAATGAAATTATCATATTTTTAAGTTTATGGGTTAGAGGTAATATAGAGTGGCTTTTTGGCCTATTTCTAGTTCAGTTCTAATTGTTTGAACGAAGAGAATAACACTTACAACTCTCTGCGACAGTAAGGAACATGTCATATTGACTGGATTGGCGCAAAATATTTTCTTAGCAAATCATCACTTAGATTTCTCGCTAGATAAACACCTAAAGTATTTTAACCACTTCCTCAAATTTGTCTCTCACCAATGGGTTGTTAATCGTAGACCTATGTGAGATAGCGGCTGGAGGCTAGGAAAGAATGTGGTGGTTGTACTTGTGATAGAAATACCAGGAATCCATTGTTAGGTGCTCCAGCCACCGCGATATAACTGAAATAATGTTGAAAGCGGCGTTAAACTCCATTCAATCAATCAATCCTCAAATTTGTATGCTATTGTAATGACTCTGTTAACACTCAATGCACCAACTTATTGAGATTGAGTGATATGCGTTACCTACCTTTTTGTACTAAAATGGTAAAAATATGAAGAAAAACATTGTTGGAAATTTTGTTTTCATTAGATATTTTGATAATCATTTTTCGCAATGCAAACTATCTCCTATTGTCAGAAGTAACATATATTACTAAAGCGCTTTGTTCTTAAAGAGGGGAAAAGTCGCAAACCATTGAAGTAACTACATGTATTATTCGAGGGCTTGTTGCAAGACTGTAGTAAGTGTATATACACTTACTACAGTCTTGCACCAAACCCTTGATATGCTACCTCAGCATGGTGTTTGGTGCATTTTCTTAAGCAATGATAGCATCTCAATAATAATTATACCAAGAAATCTGTAGTTACATATTTTACAGGCTTTTAAACCACAATGAGTCTTGAAATGATTACAAATTTAAATTGATACCTTAGGAATACTTTAAACAGTAATGGTTCATTGTCATTCAAAACATTGAGGGTTTTTAATACCCATGACAATGAGATTCCTTATGAATCAGCAATTTTAATTGATGGGTAAATTGCTTAATTAAGATTAACGTATTTTGCAGAAGGCTCACCCTTACCAAAATATATTGGCTCTCGCAAACATTTGCTGCAAATTTGCAACAATTTGTTTTTTGTATGCAAATGAGCTTTCTCACAAACAGTTTGCTGGAAGTTTGCAGCAAACTTTTCCTGCAAACACCCCGGCAAACTCTCTGCAACCTTGCCACAAACATTCGGCAAACACCCTGCAACCTTGCCACAAACAATGTTTTCAACAACTCTCTCACTATCAATGAGGTATTTTCCCATTTCTTATACGTAACATTTGTAATCCATGGTTCACAAATGTTTTTTTATGTTCAGTGGTTTGGGTTCTGAAGGTTTTTAGTTTAGAAAAAAACAAGATGTGTTTGTGAAACACGAATGCCCCCGTAACGGCATTTTTTCTCAAAGTTTGACCTTGACAGATGACCTTGACCTTGTCACATGACCTTGACTTTGGTACCAGCAGATGCGGATCATTGAGATCTATCATCATGCCAAATATTAGCTTTGTATCTTGAATAGGCTTGAAGATATTGGCAAGGTTAAGTTTTCGGGTTAAGTTTTCGGACGTTTGACCTTGACAGATGACCTTGACCCTGTCACATGACCTTGACTTTGGTTCCAGCAGATGCGGATCATTGAGATCTATCATCATGCCAAATATTAGCTTTGTATCTTGAATAGGCTTGAAGATATTGGCAAGGTTAAGTTTTCGGGTTAAGTTTTCGGACGTTTGACCTTGACAGATGACCTTGACCTTGTCACATGACCTTGACTTTGGTACCAGCGGATGCGGATCATTAAGATCTATCATCATGCCAAATATTAGCTTTGTATCTTGAATAGGCTTGAAGATATTGGCAAGGTTAAGTTTTCGGACAGAGGGACAGACAGAGGGACGGACAGACAGACGGACAGACGGACATGAGTAAAACAATATGCCCCCGATCTATCGATGCGGGGGCATAAAAATGTGGAGTCTGGAGGACTTGAACTGGGTTTTCTATTTTGAAAGGGTCAAGAAATATTTTATTAATTTGTAAATCTGAGATTGTTTTCTTAAACTTCACCACATTCACTTGTCAGAGTAGACCTATGCTTATAGTCCGTTTGACTACTATATGGACCAACCTTTTCATCAATTATACAAAATTGCGTTTGAATGAAGGATTTGTATGTGGTAAAATCTTAATTTCAGCTTAATACCATTCCAAAAAATATTTTTTGAAAATAAAATGATTTTAAAATAATGATTTTGTCTATCCAGTTAATGTTAATATTTTCGCATTTTCCGCTCTTAAACACGAGGGGTGATGGAGGCTGTTGAGTAATAAGAAATATAAACATATCGTAAAAACACGTGTTTTCATACTAAACATTTGACAGATGAAATGTCCATTATTCCTTATTTGGACATGATAATCAGCATACCGATGTTCACGTCATCTTAAATTTAAATATAACTTGATTTGTACCGTTATTACTTGCCTTCTTATCAAGCTTTCCTCGTGAAATTCCCATCAACTTCGTTGAATAATGCTTTTTGATTGGTCTAAATAAGTGAATATGGGGTTCGTCTCAGAATAGATAAAAAACAATTACAAATTATCTGGTCAAACGGTTTCTGAACAAAGAGAGAATATATTCAGATTTGATATCCGAAGGAAGTAAAAATCTTTGACAAACATAATTTTATAAAAGTACTTGGTTCTATCATAAAACGACTCGCTTACAATCTTACACTTTTGACTCGGCCCCTATGCAAATCAGAACTATATTTGGTTTTACAATTCGCTGTTCCTGTTAATACGTACACCGAGTGGTATGAAAGGCTGTAAGTTAACATGTAGACGGACGGACAAAATCAATATTTTACATTCAAAAATTCTGAAAAGCAGAATTCGTCATGGTATTAGATGGAAAATATTATATGACAAGAAAAAAATACGTTTCATTTATTCATTTCTGAGTTTTTCGGCGAAATGTTGGTCTTTATAGAAGTCAAACGGACTATACCTTCAACTATACCCTAGATCACTTAACTATTATCCTATCTAAGTAGAAATTGATAAATCATACCTTTTTAACTGCTATGCTCAACCACTGGACCACTTAGGCAGATGGTTAAGATGATGTATTTTTTTATAATAATAAAATATGGCTTCTTATCTGCCGCAAACTTTCTGCAAACTGTTTTCGAGAACAGTTTGCAGCAAATTTGCAGCAAACAGTCTGCAGCAACTGTTTGCAGCAAATTTGCTGCACACTGTTCTCGCAAACAGTTTGCAGAAAGTTTGCGGCAATGATGAAGTAGTTAAATTTATATATATGAGCCATTTAGCAAAAAAGAACCATGTTGGGAGGGTGAAAAGTATCAACTTGGGGACGGACAACACTATCTGGGTAGGCTGGCCAGAATCAAAACTTTTTCGGTTTACATTAATTTCTTAATCTAGATTGAATATTCCTTTTAAAACCATATAACAATCTTTTCTGTGTTGAACCTCTGGGTGACCTCTGCTGAATGATCTGATCTCTTTTTTAAATATTCACTTTATACTTACCAAGATTCTTTGAGCTTGTGCTTAAAAATTCATATATAATGAAAATGATAAATTAGAATAAATAGAGTATTGGGCTGCTGTAAACACTATTTTAGTAATAATGAAGTGACTGGATGATATAAGAATAAATTCTCATTATTTCTTCTACCAGTATTTTTACACTTATATACAGTGTATGCTTAGATCAGAATGCACATATATTCAGGCTGATCTCAGTCTATACTGTCTACTTAAGCCTTGTGTAGGCCTACAGCAGGAAATACTTTGATCATCATGGTAAGGGGGAATAATTTCTCAAAATAGCTGTTTACAGTTGGAATGAAACTGAAAGATTTTTTTTCAAAGTTCATCTTCTTGCAGACTTCCTGCTAAGTGCATGATCTTACTAATTAAAAAAATGTGTTCTCGCAAACTTACTGCAAACTTCCTGTTTGCGAATAGTTTGCAGGAACACATTTTTAGCTCGACTATTAGAAGAATAGGGGGGCTATTCTAGTCACCCGGGCATCGGCATCAGTGTCAGCGTAATGCTTTGGTAAAGTTTTTACGTGCAAGTGTTTAAAATCTCTGTTTCTTTTAAAGCTATTGCTTTGAAACTTTGCACTTGCTTCTGTGACCATAATATCAGCATCTAGACAAATATTCATTACTCTGATATTGAATTTAGTGGATTTAACCCTTTTCGGACTTAGAAATCTTGGTTAAGTTTTAACGTGCAAATGTTGTCAATCAGTTATAGCTCTTTTTCAACCTAGGCTTTTGCTTGGAAACTCTACACATGCTACTATTACCATGATATCAGCCACTTGACAAAGATTTATTACTCTGATATTGAATTTAGTGGAATTTTAACCTTTTTCAGACTCAGAAATTCTTGGTTAAGTTTTTACAGGCACATGTTGTACATCAGTTATATCTCTAATTCTATGAATGCTAGAAATTTAGTGGATTTTCAAACCTTTTTGGACTTAGAAATTCTTGGTTTAGTTTTTACGTGCAAATGTTGTATTTCTGTAATATCTCTATTTCTACTATAGCTGTTGCTTGGAAACTTAACACATGCTTCTTTGACGATAATATTAGCCCACAGAAAAAGATTCATTACTCTGATATTGAATCTAGTAGAATTTTAACCCTTTTTGGTCTTAAAAATCTTGGTTATGTTTTTATGTGCAACTGTTTTATGTTAGTTGTATCTCTGTTCCTACTAAAGCTATTTCTTTGAAACTTTGCATATGCTTCTGTGACCATGATATCAGCCTCTAGACAAAGATTCTTTTCTCTTGACTTTCATTTTATTGAATTTCCAATGTCGATATTGATTTGCTGTTACTATCCAGCACTAGGAATAGTCGAGCTTCGCTGTCCTCCAACAGCTCTTGTTTTTATTCAAGAAGTTTGCAGACTGTTTGCAGCAAATGGATTTTCTGCCGCAAACACATGTTAAGTTGCTGCTAACTGTTCTCGAAAACAGATTAGTTTGCGGCAAATTAGCAGCAACTTTGCTGCAAATTTGCATTTAACTTTGTATTTCTGTAATGTTGCAATTGCAAGATGCTTAACAAAACTAACAATCTTTCAAAGAACACAAGCTTTTAGATAAACACCCAGGTGTTGGCTCCGGTGTAGGCGACAGCCTTATGCTTTGGTTAAGTTTTTATGTGCAAATGTTGTGTTTAAAATCTCTGATCTCTGATTCTACTTAAGCTATAGCTTGATAACTTTCACATATCTGTGTGACTATGATATCAGCCTCCATACAAAGATTCCTTACTCTGATATTGAATTTAAGGAATTTTAACCCTTTCCAAACTTAAAAATATCTGGTTAAGCTTTAATATGCAAATGTTGTATATCAGTTATATCTCTATTCTTACTCTAGCTACTGCTTGTAAACTTTGTACATGTTTCTGTGACTATGATTTCAGCCTTCAGACAAATATTCCTTACTCTGATATTGAATTTGAGAAATTTTAACCCTTAATGAACTTAAAAATTCCTGGTTTAGTTTTAACGTGCAAATATTGGATATCAGTTATACCTCTTTTTCTACTTTAGCTATTGCTTGAAAACGTTCACATACCTCTGTGACTATGAATTCAGCCTCTAGACAAAGATTCATTACTTTGATATTGAATTGAAGGAATTTTAACCCTTTGTGGACTTAGAAATTCCTGGTTTAGTTTTTGTGTGCAAATGTTGTATATCAGTTATATCTCTATTTCTACTTAAGCTATTGCTTGTAAACTTTGTACATGTTTCTGTGACTATGATTTCAGCCTCAAGACAAAGATTCATTACTTTGATATTGAATTGAAGGAATTTTAACCCTTTTCGGACTAAGAAATTCTTGGTTAAGTTTTTGCATGCAAATGTTGTATATCAGTGTTATCTCTATTTCTACTTAAGCTATTGTTGGAAACTTTGCATATGCTTCTGTGACAATAATATCAGCCTCTAGACAAAGATTCATTTCTCTGATATTGAATTTAAGGAATTCTAACTCTTTTTGGACTTAAGAATTCCTGGTTAAGTTTTAACTTGCAAATGTTATATATCAGTTAGATATCTATATCTACTTAAGCTATTGTTGGAAACTTTGCATATGCTTCTGTGACAATAATATCAGCCTCTAGACAAAGATTCATTTCCCTGATATTGAATTGAAGGAATTTCAAACCTTTTCCGACTAAAAAATTCCTGATTAAGTGTCTACGTGCAAATGTTGTATATCAGTTATATCTCTATTTCTTCTTTAGTTATTGCTTTGAAACTTTGTACATGTGTCTGTGACGATGATTTCAGCCTCTAGACAAAGATTCATAACTCTGATATTGAACTTAAGGAATTATAACCCTTTATGGACTTAGAAATTCAAGGCTTAGTTTTTGCGTGCAAATGTTGTATATCAGTTATATCTCTATTTCTACTTAAGCTATTGCTTGTAAACTTTGTACATGTTTCTGTAACTATGATTTCAGCCTCTAGACAAATATTCATTTCCCTGATATTGAATTGAAGGAATTTCAACCCTTTTCTGACTAAAAAATTCTTGGTTAAGTTTTTGCATGCAAATGTTGCATAACAGTGTTATCTCTATTCCTACTTAAGCTATTGCTCAGATACTTTGTACATGTTTCTGTGACTATGATTTCAGCCTCTAGACAAAGATTCCTTACTATGATATTGAATTATATGGAATTTTAACCCTTTATGGACTTAAAAATTCCTGGTAAAGGTTTTACGTGCAAATGTTGTATATCAGTTATATCTCTATTTCTACTTTAGCTATTGCTCGTAAACTTTGTACATAATTCTGTGACTATGATTTCAGCCTCTAGACAAATATTCATTTCCCTGATATTGAATTGAAGGAATTTCAACCCTATTCCGGCAAAAAAATTCTTGGTTTAGTTTTTGCATGCAAATGTTGTATTACAATGTTATCTCTATTTCTACTTTATCTATTGCTCAGAAACTTTGTACATGTTTTGTGACTATGATTTCAGCCTCTAGACAAAGATTCCTTACTATGATATTGAATTATGTGGAATTTTTACCCTTTATGGACTCAGAAATTCCTTGTTAAGGTTTTACGTGCAAATGTTGTATATCAGTTATATCTCAATTTCTACTTAAGCTATTGCTCGTAAACTTTGTACATGTTTCTGTAACTATGATCTGAGCCTCTAGACAAATATTCATTTTCCTGATATTGAATTGAAGGAATTTCAACCCTTTTCTCTCATATTGAACTTAAGGTATTTTAACCCTTTATGGACTTAGAAATTCCTGGTTTAGTTTTTGTGTGCAAATGTTGTATATCAGTTATACAGTGATCTCGCGCTATCTCGAGAGGGCGAAAACTCGAATTCATGCGAAAGCTCGAGCTCGCCTTCCGGTCCCGGCGCTCTTTCTCTATTTTCTTGTTAGTTATTACTGCACTAAGTCGAACGCTTGATCGCTCGAGCAGCAATCTCAGTCCCGTGGTCAAAATTTAATGCATTCTCTTGAGCAAAGGGGTTCACACCTTTCTGACATCTATCGTTTTGCATCAAAATTAACTTACAGTGTGTATTTGTTATTTCATCCCATCGTGAAGAATATCTTTAGGCCTTTTCATAGGGTATCCACGATTCAGATAACTTGTTTTCACACCTTTTTGTATGCCACACTTATTCAATTTAAGGGTGTAAATGACAAGAATTTGATGAGTAAAAATGATTTAGAGACTCGGAAACAATCATAGAACAAATAAACATTTGTGTCGAATAAATGCTCTTTATCATTTTGAAAGTCTTTCGAAAATCATCCTCGCGAGTAATTCAGCAAATGATTCATCTTTTTAACTAAAGATAAGGACGATTGCCCAATGAAACAACATAACTACATTTTTTAGATCGGCTATTCGAAGAATAGGGGGGCTATTCCAGTCACCCGGGCGTCGGCCTCGGCGTCGGTGTCAGCGTCGGCATAATGCTTTGGTTAAGTTTTTACGTGCAAGTGTTTAAAATCTCTGTTTCTATGAAAGCTATTGTTTTGAAACTTTGCACATGCTTCTGTGACCATAATATCAGCATCTTGACAAAGATCCATTTCTCTGAAATTGAATTTAGTGGAATTTTAACCCTTTTCGGACTTAGAAATCTTGGTTAAGTTTTTACGTGCAAATGTTGTTTATCTGTAATATTTCTTTTTCTATAAAAGCAATTGCTTTCAAACTTTACACATGGTTCTGTGGCCATGAAATCAGTATCTTGACAAAGATTCATTACTCTGATATTGAATTTAGTGGAATTTTAACCCTTTTCGGACTTAGTAATTCTTGGTTAAGTTTTTATGTGCAAATGTTGTATTTCTGTAATATCTCTATTTCTACTAAAGCTATTACTTTGAAACTTTGCACATGCTTCTGTGACCATTATATCAGCCTCTTGACAAAGATTCATTACTCTGATATTGAATTTAGTGGAATTTTAACCCTTTTCGGACTTAGAAAAACTTGGTTAAGTTTTTACGTGCAAATGTTGTACATCAGTTATATCTCTAATTGTATGAAAGCTATTGCTTTCAAACTTTGCATTTGCTTCAATGATCATAACAACAGCCTCTTGATAAAGATTCAATTCTCTGGTATAGAATTTAGTTGATTTTTAACCCTTTTTGGACTTAGAAATTCTTGGTTAAGTTTTTACGTGCAAATGTTGTATTTCTGTAATATCTCTATTTCTACTATAGCTGTTGCTTGGAAACTTTACGCATGCTTTTTTGACCATAATATTAGCCCGCAGAAAAAGATTCATTACTCTGATATTTAATTTAGTGGAATTCTAACCCTTTTTGGGTATTAAAAATCTTGGATATGTTTTTATGTGCATTTGTTTTATGTTAGTTGTATCTCTGTTCCTACTAAAGCTAAAGCTGTGACCATATTATCAGCCTCTAGACAAAGATTCTTTTCTCTTGACTTTCATTTTATTGAATTTCCAATGTCGATATTGATTTGCTGTTACTATCCAGCACTAGAAATAGTCGAGCTTCGCTGTCCTCCGACAGCTCTTGTTCTCAGTTGTAGTTTCAATGTTTCAGTCACCAATCGACAATGTTTGGCAAAAAAAAGGTGGTTAAAGAAAATGCGTCTATTTTCAATTGTCTTGAATTCCGTTTCACCTTTAATTTTGTTATCTGCTGGACAAAAACTTTGATACATTCCCGAAAAAATCATAAAAAAGTGTGTTAACTTCTTTCGTTGTTTATAGATACCATTTAAGGAAAAACCCATACAATTTAATTATTTGAAGTACCGAGGAAATTAGCTCTAAGGAAAACACTGTGAGAAAAGAAGGAATTGCTTGCAACATCGCCTATCTTCTGACTGATATAACATTTAAAAATTTGTCATTCAGCAACGACAGCTACGAAATATTAAAAGGAAAAAATAATAAGCTTTTCATTGAAATCGCCAAATCTAAACTTTTGTCATTTCAATAGCCTATGTACTGAGAACAGACACTAATAAAATTGGCGCAGACACCTTCATCGATTTTTGTAGATTTTTCTCTTTTCAACCCTTACGATTTGACGAACTAAATCGCCCGATTTAACAAATCGTTTAAAACCAGAGTTATATATTTCGTTAAACTATTCTTCGGGGAGTATTTTACATTGATACTGCATATTTTGAAGGCAAACCATGCAAAGATAGTTTTAAAAAGAAGTGAAACGTCTTCATAGAGGACACTTTTGCTTACTGGCATTACCTCGAATCATGCGATGACTCAAGCAAATTGGTCGGTCCCATGTGTGTTCAAGCTATCGCGAGACCTTTATATCTCTATTTCTACTTAAGCTTTTACCTGGAAACTTTGCACATGCTTCTGTGACCTTAATATATGCCTCTAGACAAAGATTTTTTCTCCAATGTCAATATTGATTTGCTGATACTTTCCAGCACTAGAAATAAAATGTTGAGCTTTGCTGGTCTCCCACAGCTCTTGTTAGTTCATCTTGTCGAGCCAAGGGTTACGAACGTTTTACTTATCTTACCCTTGGCTGATTGAATGGTTATTTTCTGTACGCGTGACGTCACAGAACGGAAAACGCGGCGGACCAATCAGTAACCTTCTTACAAAAAAGTACGAAAGCGGGAGGTATGTTAGGTCAATATGCCCCGCGGTTACATGCCAGATGTGAATTTAACCCTTAGGATGGCGCTTAACCCCTTCAGTTTTAAGTGACACTTAGTAAGACTGAAATACACAATCAAAAAGGCTGTGCGAAATTCCTATATCTTGTCAAAGGACAACTACTGTGACAATTTACTTTTTTAATAATTTGATGGTACATTGAAAGGTTCTCAAATTCAGCTTTTTGGCCTGTGATGTATTACGGTTTTTCAATGTTTATTTGAAATTTTAAGTTATTTAATCCATCAATACCGGTTTAAGTTTGCACTGTATTTAAACCTCATCGAAAGGAAACTCCAATAAAGCAGAATGTTTCTACATTGAAGTGCGCGAAATTTCGGAAATTGAATTGAATTCAATAATTAAGCCGTCTTAAAGAAATAATTTATAGAAATGATATTTAAGTTGAACTTTCATATTCTTTATTTCAGAAAATTTCCTCGTCTTTTCCATCAGGTTTTTCTTTAAGCACCTAAGAGAAAAAAATAAATTTATTAGATATGTATCTATTTTAATTTGAAAGATATCTGTGTTGTAGGTAGTCACAAGGTTTCGATAAATTTGAAATTCAAACTTGCTATGAAACAATTTATTCGCGACGTTTTAAACGAAGCAACACCATGCAATGATCAATAAAAATCAAATTACACTTTTTTTCTAAAAAAAGGGATTATTGGATTTTCATTTCTTATATATTTGATACATTCGTGTATTGTGATTGCGCAGTCAAAAATCTCGTGGCTACAGCTTATTCAAGTTATGATTAAGTAGTTTTGGTCGCCCGTTGACTATGTTCTGTATGTTATGGAAATTTATTTGCTTTCAATGTAAAACAAAAAATTACAAACTGGCCAATTTTTCCTCATATTTTTATGTTATTAATTTTTTTAATAGGGGGGTGGAGGAGGGGGGGGCAAACTTTTCTTTTGTAGAACAATTTTAAGATTTTTTATATTGCTGAAAATAGTTACTTGTTACTTATTCCAAATTACTTCTTCAAATGTCGTAATGATTTTTTTTGTTTTCTTACTCCCAAATATTTTGCGGAATTTGATTTACGACGCGACGGAGTATTGGTGTGTATGTGGGGGTGTTGGTGGTGGAAATAGATAAACTCAAAACCATTTCAAAAAAAGTATAGGGATTAAAAAAACATCACCTAAAATTTCTTGTCTTCTTTTTTTGAAATTAGAGTGTGTTTAAAATTGAAACAGTCTAAGATTTTATCATCTAGTAGTGCCTTAACTTGACCGTTGGGAAGCGCACATATTTTATTTAAGTTTTGATAATAATGCACGACATTGATGACAGGTTGTGATTTAATAACAATACTTTCTTTTTTATATATTGCAAATAGAGTAATTTTAGTTTACATAGAAATATTATAAGAATAAAGACAATGTTCAATAATAATGAAAACAAAAGCTTAGCCTTCGAATAAATTATGATAAAAGGAATTGAATTACATTTTGTTGATTTTATAAATCAACCAGTCACCAAATAAAAACATACACAAAAAGAGCGACGCACTTTCTTTAAACCAGGAATAAAGGGATTATATACACAGTCGTCGGTATTCAAAAGGTTGCCATAGAGATTAAACGGTACAGATGTTGTTTGTAAGAAACTCTCTGATTGGCAGTTACAGAAATCGCGTTTGACCTTTTGATTGGTCGGCTAGAAATAAATCGTACAGAAAATACCTATTCATTCAGTCAAGGGGTATTTGAGAAGATCTTATCGATTCGATACCCCTTGACTCGTGAAGATGTTGTTAGTTGGGTAGTGATGAATATGATAAACCTTTTGCATATCTTCATTTGAACCTTACATGTAACACATTTTACCTCCATACATTGTTTTGAAGTGCTTCAATTTGTTCAAAGTCATGCTCATTATGTAAATTTGCTTCAAATGCCTTGAGAATCATAAATATCACCAACAAAACACGCTTTCAATTAAGTTTTACTTATTTACTGTAACTAGACAAACCACAAAAGTCATAACAGTGGTCTCGCGTTACTTCGAGAGGGCGAAAACTTGGATTCATGCGAAGCCTCGAGCTAGTCTGCCAGTCCCGACGCGTCTTACTCTATTTTCTTGTTGGATATTACTGCACTAACTCAAACACATGATTGCTCGATGGCTCGAGCTTCAATCTCAGTCTGGTGGTCAAATTTTACTGCATTCCCTCAAGCAAAGGGGTTCACACCTTTCTGACATCTATTGTATTGCATCTAAATTAACAAACATTGTGTATTTGTAATATACTCTATAGTAAAGAATACCTTTCGGCCTTTTTCACGGGGTTTTGACGAGTCAGACAATATGTTTTCACACCTTTTTATATGCCACACTTGTTTAATTTTAATGATAAAAAAAATAATTTTGACACTTAGAAACATTCAAACATGTTAAGCAAATGCTCATTTTTAGCTCCACTGGCCGAAGGCCACTGGGGCTATTGTCATGGCGTTATGTCCGTCGTGCGTCCATCCGAGCGTCCGGTCTTAAACTTTTTCTTTATAAATCTTCTCCTCAGAAACTACTTGATGAATTTCAACCAAACTTCACAGGAATGATCCTTGGGTGACCCTCTTTCAAAGATTTTCAAGAAATTTTGATCTGATGAAAAACATGGATTAAATGGGCGTGGCTTATTTCCAAATATGGTAGAAAAGTGAGTTTTCTCAGCTTCTAATAGGTGGATACCAATTAAAGTTTACATGAATGATCCTTGGGTGACCCTTTATCAGTCTACAAAACATTATTGTGATGGGATGAAAAAATAAGTATTTTATGGGCGGAGGTCATTTCTCTATATGTTATATAGTGGAAACTTTGAAAATTATTTTATCAGAATGTGATTGATGGATTTTAACCTTTGAGGAATGATCCTTGAGTGCCCCTTTATCAGTCTACCAAAAATTATTGTGATTGGATGAAAAATATGTATTTTATGGGCGGAGGTCATTTCTCTATATGTTATATAGTGGAAACTTTGAAAATCATTTTCTCAGGATAACTTATGAATATCAATCCGACTTAATTGGTATTATCCTTGGGTGACCAATTATCATGCAGCCAAAACTTGTTGTAAATGGATGAAAAATATGGGTGGAGGTCATTTCTCTATATGTTTTGTATAGTGTAAACTTTGAAAATCATTTTCAACATCAGTAGAACCCAAAATATCTAAAAATATAGTCAAAACTTTGAATTGTTATAAAAGAATTTCAAGCCTGTGGAGGGACTCAAGCCATTTATGGCTTTTTAATTTTTTTTATTTTTTTTTGGGGGGGGGGGGGGGGGGGAATCAGGTTTTCTTGTCAACTTTCTTTACCTAATGTGACGTCAATATAGATTTGTACTGGGGTGGAATGGAACAGCCACTCAGGATTTATTTCGACGATTTGGCTCCCATTTAACTGCAATGCGACTGCATGCTTTGTATAGACATAAAATCACGTGCCATGATAGAATGTTCTATAGACCATTATTAAGGCTTTATGGAAAATATGGTCTACAAAATTCCCCCTGGTGGGGGATGGGGGAGGCAAAACCCTTTCTGGCTCATGGACTATATGAAGAATCGAGCATCGCTGTCCTCTGACAGCTCTTGTAATGAGAGGGGAGTTCAAGCCGTAAAAGATGCAGTAGTATGATCATCCAGCTGGAGTTGGTTTTTATTTCAGTTTTCATAAAAGCATGTGCAAAAAAGTATACCGAAATTTATATTGGCGATTTTGATCCTGACTATGCCTTATTCATCAGACATAACATGAGCAAAAAAATGTGGTAAAGCTATATATGGAGGTATTACTTGTCACCTACAAAAACATAGTTTCATAGGGAAAGGACAAGTTTACATTTTGTCCAAAAATTTCCATAGGTTACAAAAACAGAAACATTGTCCCTTATAATTGCTCAATCAAATGATACTCACGAGTTTCATTTTATAGTTTCAGATTGAAGCTAGGACGATGTAGTGGAGCATGGTAGCCAGAGTGTGGTGAAGTCTGGTAGATGGCAGCCTGGAGGATGTCTTGGAGTGTGGTGCCTGTTGTACCAGATAAGATAAGTGCTTTTTATATATGAACATTTTCAAATCAAATATTGATATAAGTATGTCACAAGTAATCTGTCCTGTCTGCCAGTTTCTTTTCAAAGTCAGTTAATACACTTCTAACTCTATTCTAACCCTAACATTAACTCTTATCCTAACCCTTAAACTAGTCCTTACACTTATCCTAAGTCATACTCTGGTCCTTACCCTCAAACTTAATCTAATCCTTTAAATTACCCTAACCCTAATTCTAGATCTTACGCTTATCCTAACCCTGAAACTAATGCTAACACTAAACCTAATTCTAACCCTAATTCTAGATCTAACTCTAATCATAACCCTAAAAAATAACCCTTATTCTAGATCTAACTCTAATTCTTACCCTAAAACTACAACCATAATTCTAGATCTAACTCTAATTCTAACCCTAAAACTTCAACCATAATTCTAGATCTAACTCTAATTCTAACCCTAAAACTGCAACCATAATTCTAGATCTAACTCTAAACCTAAACCCTTAAACACTAACTCTAATTCTAGATCTAACTCTAATCCTAACCCTAAAAAATAACCCTTATTCTAGATCTAACTCTAATCCTAACCCTAAAACTACAACCATAATTCTAGATCTAACTCTAATTCTAACCCTAAAACTGCAACCGTAATTCTAGATCTAACTCTATTTCTAACCCTAAAACTTCAACCATAATTCTAGATCTAACTCTAATCATAACCCTAAAAAATAACCCTTATTCTAGATCTAAATCTAATCCTAACCCTAAAACTACACCCATAATTCTAGATCTAACTCTATTTCTAACCCTAAAACTACAACCATAATTCTAGATCTAACTCTAATTCTAACCCTAAAACTTCAACCATAATTCTAGATCTAACTCTATTTCTAACCCTAAAACTACAACCATAATTCTAGATCTAACTCTAATTCTTACCCTAAAACTTCAACCATAATTCTAGATCTAACTCTAATTCTAACCCTAAAACTTCAACCATAATTCTAGATCTAACTCTAATCCTAACCCTAAAACTTCAACCATAATTCTAGATCTAACTCTAATTCTAACCCTAAAACTACAACCATAATTCTAGATCTAACTCTAATTCTTACCCTAAAACTTCAACCATAATTCTAGATCTAACTCTAATTCTAACCCTAAAACTACAACCATAATTCTAGATCTAACTCTAATCCTAACCCTAAAACTTCAACCATAATTCTAGATCTAACTCTATTTCTAACCCTAAAACTTCAACCATAATTCTAGATCTAACTCTAATTCTAACCCTAAAACTACAACCATAATTCTAGATCTAAATCTAATCCTAACCCTAAAACTTCAACCATAATTCTAGATCTAACTCTAATTCTTACCCTAAAACTTCAACCATAATTCTAGATCTAACTCTAATCCTAACCCTAAAACTTCAACCATAATTCTAGATCTAACTCTAATTCTAACCCTAAAACTTCAACCATAATTCTAGATGTAACTCTAATCCTAACCCTAAAACTACAACCATAATTCTAGATCTAACTCTAATTCTTACCCTAAAACTTCAACCATAATTCTAGATCTAACTCTAATTCTAACCCTAAAACTTCAACCATAATTCTAGATCTAACTCTATTTCTAACCCTAAAACTACAACCATAATTCTAGATCTAACTCTAATTCTAACCCTAAAACTTCAACCATAATTCTAGATCTAACTCTAATCCTAACCCTAAAACTACAACCATAATTCTAGATCTAACTCTAATTCTTACCCTAAAACTTCAACCATAATTCTAGATCTAACTCTAATTCTATCCCTAAAACTTCAACCATAATTCTAGATCTAACTCTAATTCTATCCCTAAAACTTCAACCATAATTCTAGATCTAACTCTAATTCTAACCCTAAAACTTCAACCATAATTCTAGATCTAACTCTAATTCTAACCCTAAAACTACAACCATAATTCTAGATCTAACTCTAATTCTATCCCTAAAACTTCAACCATAATTCTAGATCTAACTCTATTTCTAACCCTAAAACTACAACCATAATTCTAGATCTAACTCTAATCCTCACCCTAAAACTTCAACCATAATTCTAGATCTAACTCTAATTCTAACCCTAAAACTTCAACCATAATTCTAGATCTAAATCTAATCCTAACCCTAAAACTACACCCATAATTCTAGATCTAACTCTAATCCTAAACCCTTAAACACTAACCATAATTCTAGATCTAACTCTAATCCTTACCATAAAACTAACCTTAACATTAACTCAGTCCTAAAATTAACCCTAACCTTGAAACTAACACTAACCCTTATTATAGATCTAACTCTAATCCTAACCCTAAAACTAATGCTAACACTAGCTCTTACCTTGAAACTAACACTTTTATTAATTCTTATCTAACTCTTATCATAACCTAAAAAATGTATCCTAACACTTAAACTACAGCCATAATTATATCTAGCTCTAATCCTTACCCTTAAACCCTAACCCTAATTCAAGATCTGATCAATAAATAATGATATGAGTTGATGCTAGTATTTAATTAGAGTGGAGCTGATGAGCTTCTAAAGTATTACCTAAAAATGTATTTTGCTTATCATAATCAAAATAAAACTTAAATATTGAATAATCAGACTGAAAAGCAATATGAAAAATAACATAGAGACTAAGCCCAGCTTAAAATGAAACAAAACAATTGCAGAAATATATAGGTACCAATGTACTTCTACAAATTGTTTTGGTTGCTGATTATAGGTGGTGATATTTATGAAATACGAAGAAAAATTAATTTGATGGCTCAGCGCAGAACAGTTATAACTGCCTATATGTTTATAGGCAATTTCAACTGTTTCATACTGAGCCATCGAATTGATTCCTTTACTTATAAGTCACATTCAAGATTAATGTAAAATTTGTTTCGTTAATTATTACATTTTTGACAAATCAAGGGGTCAGCGCAAAACTATGATGTGCCCTACCATCAAAAATACCTAACAATAGATTACTGTTTTAAATAATCAGTCGCACATGCTTGAGCACCTAACAATTGATTCCTGGTTCAAATGATGTGTGGCACCAGCTTGAGCAACTAACAATTGATTTCTTGTTAAAATGATGTGTTGCACTGGCTTAAGCACCTAACAGTGGATTCCTGGTTTAAATGATGTGATGCACCAGCTTGAGCACCTAACAATTGATCCTAGTTTTAATTGATATCTCACACCAGCTTGAGCACCTAACAATTGATTCCTGGTTTGAATAATGTGTGGCACCAGCTAGAGCACCTAACAATGGATTCCTGGTTCATATGATGTGTAGCACCAGTTTGAGCACCTAACAATGGATTCCTGGTTTAAATGGTGTGCCGCACCAGCTTGAGCACCTAACAATTGATTCCGGGTTAAAGTGATGTGTTGCACAAGCTTGAGCACCTATCAATTGATTCCTGGTTAAAAGGATGTGTCGCACCAGCTCAAGCACCTAACAATTAATTTCTGGTTTAAAATGATGTGTCTCACCAGATTGAGCATCTAACAATTGATACTGGTTTAAATGTAAAGCACCGACTCAAGCACTAACAATTGATTCCTGGTTTAAATGATGTGTTGCACTATCTTGAGCACCTAACAATAGATTCCTGGTTAAAATGATGTGTTGCACAAGCTCAAGCACATACAAGTGAGCTCTGGTAAAAATGATGTGTCACACCAGCTTGAGCACCTAACAATTGATTTCTTGTTAAAAAGATGTGTTGCACCGGCTTAAGCACCTAACAATTGATTCCTGGTTAAAATGAACAGTTGCACCAGCTCAAGCACCTAACAATTGATCCTAGTTTAAATGATGTGTGGCACCAGCTTGAGCACCTAACAATTGATTCCTGGTTTAAATGATGTGTGGCACCAGCTAGAGAATGTTACCATGGATTCCTGGTTCAAATGATGAGAAGCACCAGCTTGAGCACCTAACCATTGATTCCTGGTTTAAAAGTTGTGTCACACAAGCTAGAGCACCTAACAATTGATTCCTGGTTAAAATGAATAGTTGCACCAGCTCAAATACCTAACAATTGATCCTGGTTTAAATGATGTGTGGCGCCAGCTTGAGCACTTAACAATGGATTCATTGTTCAAATGATGTGTAGCACCAGTTTGAGCACCTAACAATTGATACTGGTTTAAATGTAAAGCACCCACTCAAGCACCTAACAATTGATTCCTGGTTTAAATGATGTGTTGCACTAGCTTGAGCACCTAACAATAGATTCCTGGTTAAAATGATGTATTGCACAAGCTCAAGCACCTAAAAGTGAGCTATGGTAAAAATGATGTGTCACACAAGCTTGAGCACCTAACAGTTGATTTCTTGTTGAAATGTGTAGCACCAGCTCAAGAACCTAACAATTGATTTCTTGTTAAAATGATGTGTTGCACTGGCTTAAGCACCTAACAATTGATTCCTGGTTTAAATGATGTGATGCACCAGCTTGAGCACCTAACAATTGATCCTAGTTTTAATTGATATCTCACACCAGCTTGAGCACCTAACAATTGATTCCTGGTTTGAATAATGTGTTGCACCAGCTAGAGGACCTAACAATTGATTCCTGGTTCATATGATGTGTAGCACCAGTTTGAGCACCTAACAATGGGATCCTGGTTTAAATGGTGTGCCGCACCAGCTTGAGCACCTAACAATTGATTCCGGGTTAAAATGATGTGTTGCACAAGCTTGAGCACCTAATAATTGATTCCTGGTTAAAATGATGTGTCGCACCAGCTCAAGCACCTAACAATTAATTTCTGGTTTAAAATGATGTGTCTCACCAGCTTGAGCATCTAACAATTGATACTGATTCAAATGTAAAGCACCGACTCAAGCACCTAACAATTGATTCCTGGTTTAAATGATGTGTTGCACTATCTTGAGCACCTAACAATAGATTCCTGGTTAAAATGATGTGTTGCACAAGCTCAAGCACATACAAGTGAGCTCTGGTAAAAATGATGTGTCACACCAGCTTTAGCACCTAACAATTGATTTCTTGTTAAAATGATGTGTTGCACCGGCTTAAGCACCTAACAATTGATTCCTGGTTAAAATGAATAGTTGCACCAGCTCAAGCACCTAACAATTGATCCTGGTTTAAATGATGTGTGCCACCAGCTTGAGCACCTAACAATTGATTCCTGGTTTAAACGATGTATGGCACCAGCTTGAGCACCTAACAATGGATTCCTGGTGCAAATGATGAGAAGCACCAGCTTGAGCACCTTACCATTGATTCCTGGTTTAAAAGTTGTGTCACACCAGCTTGAGCACCTAACAATTGATTCCTGGTTAAAATGAATAGTTGCACCAGCTCAAGCACCTAACAATTGATCCTGGTTTAAATGATGTGTGGCACAAGCTTGAGCACCTAACAATGGATTGCTTGTTCATATGATGTGTAGCACCAGTTTGAGCACCTAACAATGGATTCCTGGTTTAAATGGTGTACCGCACCAGTTTGAGCACCTAACAATTGATTCCTGGTTTAAATGATGTGTCACACAAGCTTGAGCACCTAACAATTGATTCCTGGTTAAAAGTGATGTGTCTCACCAGCTTGAGCACCTAAGGATTGATACTGGTTTAAATGTAAAGCACCCACTCAAGCACCTAACAATTGATTCCTGGTTTAAATGATGTGTTGCACTAGCTTGAGCACCTAACAATAGATTCCTGGTTAAAATGATGTATTGCACAAGCTCAAGCACCTAAAAGTGAGCTATGGAAAAAATGATGTGTCACACAAGCTTGAACACCTAACAGTTGATTTCTTGTTGAAATGTGTAGCACCAGCTCAAGAACCTAACAATTGATTTCTTGTTAAAATGATGTGTTGCACTAGCTTGAGCACCTAACAATAGATTCCGGGTTAAAATGATGTGTTGCACAAGCTCAAGCACCCAAAAGTGAGCTATGGTAAAAATGATGTGTCACACAAGCTTGAGCACCTTATAATTGATTTCTGGTTGAAATGTGTAGCACCAGCTCAAGAACCTAACAATTGATTTCTTGTTAAAATGATGTGTTGCACTGGCTTCAGCACCTAACAATTGATTCCTGGTTAAAATGAATAGTTGCACCAGTTCAAGCACCTTACAATTGATCCTGGTTTAAATGATGTGTGGCACCAGCTTGAGCACCTAACAATGGATTCCTGGTTCAAATGATGTGAAGCACTAGCTTGAGAACCTACTAATTGATTCCTGGTTTAAAAGTAGTGTCACACCAGCTTGAGCACCTAAACAATTGATTCCTGGTTTAAATGATGTGTGGCACCAGCTTGAGCACCTAACAATGAATTTCTGGTTTAAATGTGTAGCACCAGCTCAAGCACCTAACAATGGATTCCTGGTTAAAATGATGTGTTACACCAGCTTGAGCACCTTACAATTGATCCTGGTTTAAATGATGTAAACACCAGCTTGAGCACCTAAACAATTGATTCCTGGTTGAAATGATGTGTTGCACCAGCTTTAGCACCTCGGAATTGATCCTGGTTTTAATTGATATCTCACACCAGCTTCAGCAACCAACAATTGATTCCTGGTTTAAATTATGTGTAGCACCAGTTTATGCACCCAACAATGCATTCCTGGTTTAAATGATGTGTCACACAAGCTTGAGCACCTAACAAATGATTCCTGGTTTAAATGGTATGCCGCAACAGCTTGAGCAGCTAACAATTGATTCCTGGGTAGAATGATGTGTTGCACCAGCTTGAGCACCTAACAATTGATTCCTGGTTAAAATGATGTTACACCAGCTTGAGCATCTAACAATTGATCCTGGTTTAAATGATGTGTCACACCAGCTTGAACACCTAAACAATTGATTCCTGGTTGAAATGATGTGTTGCACCAGCTTTAGCACCTCGGAATTGATCCTGGTTTTAATTGATATCTCACACCAGCTTGAGCAACCAACAATTGATTCCTGGTTTAAAAGGTGTGGCACCAGCTTGAGCACCTAACAATGGATTCCTGGTTAAAATGATGTGTAGCACCAGTTTGAGCACCTAACAATGCATTCCTGGTTCAAATGATGTGTCACACAAGCTTGAGCACCTAAAAAATGATTCATGGTTTAAATGGTATGCCGCACCAGCTTGAGCAGCTAACAATTGATTCCTGGTTTAAATGATGTGTGGCACCAGCTTGAGCATCTAACAATTGATTCCTGGCTAAAATGATGTGTCACACCAGCTTGAGCCCCTATCAATTGATTCCTGGTTGAAATGATGTGTTGCACCAGCTCAAGCACCTAACAATTGATTCCTGGTTAAAATGATGTGTGGCACCAGCTTGAGCACCTAACAATTGATTCCTGGTTAAAATGATGTGTTACACCAGCTTGAGCACCTTACAATTGATCCTGGTTTAAATGATGTGTCACACCAGCTTGAGCACCTAAACAATTGATTCCTGGTTGAAATGATGTGTTGCACCAGCTTGAGCACCTAACAATTGATCCTGGTTTTAATTGATATCTCACACCAGCTTCAGCACCCAACAATTGATTCCTGGTTTAAATGATGTGTGGCACCAGCTTGAGCACCTAACAATGGATTCCTGGTTCAAATGATGTGTAGCACCAGTTTGAGCACCTATCAATGCAATCCTTGTTTAAATGATGTGTCACACAAGCTTGAGCACCTATCAAATGATTCCTGGTTAAAATGGTATGCCGCACCAGCTTGAGCACCTAACAATTGATTCCTGGGTAGAATGATGTGTTGCACCAGCTTGAGCACCTAACAATTGATTCCTGGCTAAAATGATGTGTCACACCAGCTTGAGCCCCTATCAATTGATTCCTGGTTAAAATGATGTGTTGCACCAGCTCAAGCACCTAACAATTGATTTCTAGTTAAAATGATGTGTCGCACCAGCTTGAGCACCTAACAATTTATTCCTGGTTTAAATGGTGTGCCGCACGTGCTTGGGCACCTAACAATGGATCCTGGTTTAAATGATGTGTTGCACCAGCTTGAGCACCTAACTATTGATCCTGGTTTGAAGGATGTGTCACACCAGCTTGAGCACCTAACAATTGATTCTTGGTTTGAATGATTTGTCACACCAGCTTGGGCACCTAACAATTGATCCTGGTTTGAATTAATATGTCACACCAGCTTGAGCAACTTACAATGGATTCCTGGTTCAAATGATGTGTTGCACTGGCTTAAGCACCTAAGAATTGTTTCCTGGTTTAAATGATGTGTGGCACCAGCTTGAGCACCTAACAATGAATTTCTGGTTTAAATGTGTAGCACCAGCTCAAGCACCTAACAATGGATTCCTGGTTCAAATGATGCGAAGCACCATCTTGAGCACCTAACAATGGATTCTTGGTTTAAAAGTTGTGTCACACCAGCTTGAGCACCTAAACAATTGATTCCTGGTTTAAATGATATGCCGCACCAGCTTTAGCACCTAACAATTGATTCCTGGGTAGAATGATGTGTTGCACCAGCTTGAGCATCTAACAATTGATTCCTGGCTAAAATGATGTGTCACACCAGCTTGAGCCCCTATCAATTGATTCCTGGTTAAAATGATGTGTTGCACCAGCTCAAGCACCTAACAATTGATTCCTGGTTAAAATGATGTGTTGCACCAGCTTGAGCACCTATTAAATTGATTCCTGGTTTAAATGGTGTGCAGCACCTGCTTGGGCACCTAACAATGGATTCCTGGTTTAAATGATGTTTTGCACCAGCTTGAGCACCTAACTATTGATCCTGGTTTGAAGGATGTGTCACACCAGCTTGAGCACCTACCAATTGATTTCTTGGTTTGAATTATTTGTCACACCAGCTTGGGCACCTAACAATTGATCCTGGTTTGAATTAATGTCACACCAGCTCGAGCACCTTACAATTCATTCCTGGTTTAATGATGTGTGTTACCAGCTTGGGCATCTAACACTGGATTCCTTGTTCAACTGATGTGTTGCACTGGCTTAAGCACCTAACAATTGATTCCTGGTAAAAATGAATAGTTGCACCAGCCTGTGCACCTAACAATTGATCCTGGTTTGAATGATGAGTGGCACAAGCTTGAGCACCTAACAATGGATTCCTGGTTCAAATGATGCGAAGCACCAGCTTGAGCACCTAACAATTGATTCCTGGTTTAAAAGTTGTGTCACACCAGCTTGAGCACCTAAACAATTGATTCCTGGTTTAAATGATGTGTGGCACCAGCTTTAGCACCTAGCACTTAACAATGGATTCCTGGTTCAAATGATGCGAAGCACCAGCTTGAGCACCTTACAATTGATTCCTAGTTTAAAAGTTGTGTCACACCAGCTTGAGCACCTAAACAATTGATTCCTGGTTTAAATGATGTGTGGCACCAGCTTGAGCACCTAACAATAGATTCCTGGTTAAAATGATGTGTTGCACCAGCTCAAGCACCTAACAATTGATTCCTGGTTTAAATGATGTGTTACACCAGCTTGAGCACCTAACAATTGATCCTGGTTTAAATGATGTGTCACACCAGCTTGAGCACCTTAACAATTGATTCCTGGTTGAAATGATTTGTTGCGCCAGCTTGAGCACCTAACAATTGATCCTGGTTTTAATTGATATCTCACACCAGCTTGAGCAGCCAACAATTGATTCCTGGTTTAAATGATGTGTGGCACCACCTTGAGCACCTACAAATGGATTCCTGGTTCAAATGATGTGTAGCACCAGCTTGAGCACCTAACAATGCATTCCTGGTTTAAATGATGTGTCACACCAGCTTGAGCACCTAACAAATGAATCCTGGTTTAAATGGTGTGCCGCACCAGCTTGAGCACCTAACAATTGATACCTGGGTAGAATGATGTGTTGCACCAGCTTGAGCACCTAATAATTGTTTCCTGGCTAAAATGATGTGTGGCACCAGCTTGAGCACCTATCAATTGATTCCTGCTTAAAATGATGTGTTGCTTTAGTTCAAGCACCTATCAATTGATTCCTGGTTTAAATGATGTGTTGCACCAGCTTGAGCACCTAACAATTGATTCCTGGTTTAAATGGTGTGCTGCACCTGCTTGGGCACCTAATAATGGATTCCCGGTTTAAATGATGTGTTGCACCAGCTTGAGCACCTAACAATTGATCCTGGATTGAAGGATGTGTCACACTAGCTTGAGCACCGAACAATTGATTCTTGGTTTGAATGATTTGTCACACCAGCTTGGGCACCTAACAATTGATCCTGGTTTGAATTTATATGTCACACCAGCTCGAGCACCTTACAATTGATTCCTGGTTTAATGATGTGTGGCACCAGCTTGAGCACCTAACAATGGATTCTTGGTTCAAATGATGTGTCACACAAGCTTGAGCACCTAACAATTGATTCCTGGTTAGAATGGTGTGTCACACAAGCTTGAGCACCTAACAAATGATTCCTGGTTAAAATGGTGTGCCGCACAAGCTTGAGCACCTAACAATTGATTCCTGGGTAGAATGATGTGTTGCACCAGCTTGAGCACCTAACAATTGATTCCTGGCTAAAATGATGTGTCACACCAGCTTGAGCCCCTATCAATTGTTTCCTGGTTAAAATGATGTGTTGCACCAGCTCAAGCACCTAACAATTGGTTCCTGATTTAAATGATGTGTCGCACCCGGTTTAAGCGCCTAACAATTGATACCTGGTTTGAATGGTGTGCCGCACCTGCTTGGGCACCTTACAATGGATTCCTGGTTTAAATGATGTGTTGCACCAGCTTGAGCACCTAACTATTGATCCTGGTTTGAATGATATGTCACACCAGCTTGAGCACCTAACAATTGATTCTTGGTTTGAATGATTTGTCACACCAGCTTGGGCACCTAAAAATTGATCCTGGTTTGAATTAATATGTCACAACAGCTCGAGCACCTTACAATTGATTCCTGGTTTAATGATGTGTAGCACCAGCTTGAGCATCTAACAATGGATTCCTGGTTCAAATGATGTGTTGCACTGGCTTAAGCACCTAAGAATTGATTCCTGGTTTAAATGATGTAGCACCAGCTCAAGCACCTAACAATGGATTCCTGGTTCAAATGATGCGAAGCACCAGCTTGAGCACCTAACAATTGATTCCTGGTTTAAAAGTTGTGTCACACCAGCTTGAGCACCTAAACAATTGATTCCTGGTTTAAATGGTATGCCGCACCAGCTTGAGTAGCTAACAATTGATTCCTGGGTAAAATGATGTGTTGCACCAGCTTGAGCACCTAACAATTGATTCCTGGCTAAAATGATGTGTCACACCAGCTTGAGCCCCTATCAATTGATTCCTGGTTAAAATGATGTGTTGCACCAGCTCAAGCACCTAACAATTGATTCCTGGTTAAAATGATGTGTTGCACCAGCTTGAGCACCTAACAATTGATTCCTGGATTAAATGGTGTGCCGCACCTGCTTGGACACCTAACAAGGGATTCCTGGTTTAAATGATGTGTTGCACCAGCTTGAGCACCTAACTATTGATCCTGGTTTGAAGGATGTGTCACACCAGCTTTAGCACCTAACAATTGATTCTTGGTTTGAATTATTTGTCACACCAGCTTGGGCACCTAACAATTGATCCTGGTTTGAATTAATGTCACACCAGCTCGAGCACCTTACAATTGATTCCTGGTTTAATGATGTGTGTTACCAGCTTGAGCATCTAACACTGGATTCCTGGTTCAACTGATGTGTTGCACTGGCTTAAGCACCTTACAATTGATTCCTGGTAAAAATGATGCGAAGCACCAGCTTGAGCACCTAACAATTGTTTCTGGTTTAAAGTTGTGTCACAAGCTTGAGCACCTAACAATGGATTCCTGGTTCAAATGATGCGAAGCACCAGCTTGAGCACCTAACAATTGATTCCTGGTTTAAAAGTTGTGTCACACCAGCTTGAGCACCTAAACAATTGATTCCTGGTTTAAATGATGTGTGGCACCAGCTTGAGCACCTAACAATGGATTCCTGGTTCAAATGATGCCAAGCACCAGCTTGAGCACCTTACAATTGATTCCTGGTTTAAAAGTTGTGTCACACCAGCTTGAGCACCTAAACGATTGATTCTTGGTTTAAATGATGTGTGGCACAAGGTTGAGCACCTAACAATTGATTCCTGGTTCAAATGATGCGAAGCACCAGCTTGAGCACCTAACAATTGATTCCTGGTTTAAAAGTTGTGTCACACCAGCTTGAGCACCTAAACAATGGATTCCTGGTTTAAATGATGTGTGGCACCAGCTTGAGCACCAAACAATGGATTCCTGGTTCAAATGATGTGTCGCACCAGCTCAAGCACCTAACAATGCATTCCTGGTTTAAATGATGTGTCACACAAGCTTGAGCACCTAACAAATGAATCCTGGTTTAAATGGTGTGCCGCACCAGCTTGAGCACCTAACAATTGATACCTGATTTAAATGATGTGTGGCACCAGCTTGAGCACCTAATAATCGATTCCTGGCTAAAATGATGTGTGGCACCAGCTTGAGCACCTATCAATTGAATCCTGCTTAAAATGATGTGTTGCTTTAGTTCAAGCACCTAACAATGGATTCCTGGTTTAAATGATATGTTGCACCAGCTTGAGCACCTAACAATTGATTCCTGGTTTAAATGGTGTGCCGCACCTGCTTGGGCACCTAACAATGGATTCCTGGTTTAAATGATGTGTTGCACCAGCTTGAGCACCTAACAATTGATCCTGGTTTGAATGATGTGTCACACCAGCTTGAGCACCTAACAACTGATTCTTGGTTTGAATGATTTGTCACACCAGCTTGGGCACCTAACAATTGATCCTGGTTTGAATTTATATGTCACACCAGCTCGAGCACCTTACAATTGATTCCTGGTTTAATGATGTGTGGCACCAGCTTGAGCACCAAACAATGGATTCCTGTTTCAAATGATGTGTCGCACCAGCTTGAGCACCTAACAATTGATTCCTGGTTAGAATGGTGTGTCACACAAGCTTGAGCACCTAACAATTGATTCCTGGTTAAAATGATGTGTCACACCGGCTCAAGCACCTAACAATCATTTCTGGTCAAAATGAAGTGTCTCACCAGCTTGAGCACCTAACAATTGATCCTGATTTAAATGATGTGTCACACTACCTTGAGCACCTAGCAATTGATGCTGGTTTAAATGATGTGTTGCACCAGCTTGAGCACCTAACAATGGATTCCTGGTTCAAATGATGTGTAGCACCAGCTTCAGCACCTTACAATGGATTCCTGGTTTTAATGATGTGTCACAAGCTTGAGCACCAAACTATTGAGCGCCTAACAATTGATACCTGGTTTGCATGATGTGTGGCACCAGTTTGAGCATCTAACAATGGATTTCTGGTTCAAATGATGCGAAGCACCAGCTTGATCACCTTACAATTGATTCCTGGTTTAAAAGTTGTGTCACAAGCTTGAGCACCAAACTATTGATTCCCCGAATAAAATGATGTGTCACACCAGCTTGAGCACCTAACAATGGATTTCTGGTTTAAAAGTGTAGCACCAGCTCAAGCACCTAACAATGGATTCCTGGTTTAAATGATGTGTCACACCAGCTTGAGCACCTTACAATTGATTCCTGGTTTAAATGATGTCTCACACCAGCTTGAGCACCTAACAATTGATTCCTGGTTTAAATGATGTGTCGCACTTGTATTGATCACCTAACATGATGGGAAATGTTAACATTTTTTTTCTTTTTGTAATTTTTTTAATTGACTTTTAATGATAACTCCATATAATGGAGTTTATCATTGATTTATTTAATAATATCAGTAAAAACAAATGATAGAATTCTCGGTAAATATGTATTTCTCGGTCAGCTCGTGTATCGTCCGTTGTTTTGACCATCATCGTCTTCGCACTGGCGTTTCATCTCGTGATTTTTTGGCAGCTAGATATGTAAGTTTACTGAAGTTATGGTCCTGTTTGTGCACATTTTGATAGCTCAGCACCAAACAGTGGTAACTACCTATAAACATATAGGCAGTTACAACTGTTTAGCACTGAGCAATTGATTTATCCACTTTACAGTTTTCTTGTTGTAATGTATGTCTTTACCTTATAATAATTGTTATCTTTGTATTAACAAACTAATACTACACATGTAAATTTTAGGTGTTAAGTGTTTTTAAGTTATTTGTTAAGTGTTAAGATTTATTGTCAATATGCTTGTTATAAGAGTCATTAATCTTTGTACATGTATTAACAAAATTACAATACTCATGTAAATTTTAGGCGCTAAGTATTTACTATTTGTTAAGTGTTAAGATTTGTTGTCAATATGTTTGTTATAAAAGTCATTAATCTTTGTACATGTATTAACAAACTTACAATACTCATGTAAATTTTAGGCGCTAAGTATTTACTATTTGTTTAGTGTTAAGATTTGTTGTCAATATGTTTGTTATAAAAGTCATTAATCTTTGTACATTTATTAACAAACTTACAATACTCATGTAAATTTTAGGCACTAAGTATTTACTATTTGTTGAGTGTTAAGATTTGTTGTCAATATACAGTCAAACTTGTCTTAAGCAAGCACCAAAGGGACATTCAAAAAATGCTTGCTTAAGACAGGTGCTTGCTTAATACAGGTCAATTTCAGTACAAATGGTTTATTTGGAAACTTGGTGGCCGCTTGCTTAAGACAGGTTGCTTGCTGAATACAGGTGGCCGCTAAGACAGGTTTGACTGTATTTGTTATGATAATCATTAATCTTTGTATTAACAAACTTATAATTCTCATGTAAATTTTAGGCGCTAAGTAGTTAAGGTAATTGTTTAGTGTTAGGATTTGTTGTCAATATGTTTGTTATGAATACCATTTATCTTTGTATCAACAAACCTACAATTGTCTGTAAATAATTGGGTGCTAAGTAGTTTGCTATTTGTAATAAGTGTTAAGATTTTTTTCAATAATATGTTTGTCTATATGATATATAAGTACAGTATAGTTAATTTCACATAATAAATTTATGATTATATAATGCTCTGATTGTTTAAGTTCAATTTCAATATTAATTTATGTCATCTGTCTATATCGACGACTCAGCGCAAACCATTTGTAAATGCCTATATGTTTAAAGGCAGTTACAACTGTTTTGTGCTGAGCCAGCAATATGTTTTTCAATAAGCAATGAATAACTTTAAATGACTTTATTATTCAATTCAATTATCATCGTAATTTCCATAGCTTAATCTGTGGCTTAGTTCCATGTAAAAAATTGTCAGTTTTATTAAAAAAATGTGTAACTTTAGCTTTAGCCTACAAGGTTCTTGAACTAAAGCAGCAAATATTCATGAAAATGTTTTATTCTACAAGCACTCCATCTACAACTCGTTCTACCTTGAACCTCACTAATAATTTTAATGTAGATTTGTTTATTTTACATGCTGAGTATTCAAGTTATGTAATATATGTTATAGTCCAACCGCGGTATTCGAAAACGCAGGAAAATGTGGTAAAGCCAGCAGTAGGGGTGGACTGAACTGGAATATAACAAGCATGAGATAATGGTACTCAATCACAAATGTAATCACCTATATACTGATAAAGTAAAGAAACTCATCAAATATGACATATGAGGCTTACAGTTGTAATTCAAAGGATGGTTAAAATACCAGTGGTTTTGTGTTTCTGTGACCTATCAATATAGTTAAAAGACCATGACAGAAAAAAAATTGTTGGCCCCATTTTTCCTATATTAAACTCGTTGAAAATCTGTTTATAAACATTCAGATAGCATGGTTTACCTATAAATGTTTGGATGTTTTTTGTCACTATGTTTGTCAATAAGATATAAGTATATTGATAACCAATTTAGAGTGAGGCTGGCAAAGATAAATTTTACATTTAAAATGATAGGTGATAACAAGATTTGATACTCACTTATACTTGCAGATCTATAGTTTATTCTAACTTAATACTAATGATGATTTGTTAATTGTTTGAGCACTCTTTCTATCACTAATAATCTATCTTTATTTGTTTATTTTAGATACTGCTTATTTTAGTGATATATTTAGATGTTTTTGTCAATATATCTGTCAATTATTAAGATATTTTAGTACATGTATTGATTATTTTGTTATAAAAATCATTTAATCTTCATATTTCTCTCCGTAGATTAGTCTGCTGTAGGTTCACATAACAATGGCTCAGAGTGAAACAGTTGTAACTGCCTATAAATATATAGGCAGTTACAACTGTTTCATACTGAGCCAATGACAAGAAATACTAATGAAAATTCATTTCTTGTAAAGACACTCTAACTTCAGCTGATTCTCACTGGGGTCTCACTTATAAATTCAATATTTATTTAATTAAGATGCTGAGTACCCTGTATTTGTACATAAATCCTTGTTTGTTTTACAACAGCTTAATCATAATAGTTTATTTTAACCAAATCTATATGAAAGTTTGTTTATTTTAGAGTCAAACTATATGTAGCTTAGTCTGTCTGAAGCCTAACTAATAATATTGATGTGAATTTGTTTATTTCAGAAGCTAAATATTTAAGTTATTTTTTTAGTGTTAAAATGTTTATGTCAAAAGGATATGTATTGTAACCCTTGCGAAAAATAGCCGGCTAAAAGCCGGCTATTTAGCTGCGTAAAAGCCGGCTTTTAGCCGGCTAAAAGCCGGTGGTATTGGCACCTGCGTAAAAGCCGGCTTTTACGCATAGCTGCGTAAACGCAGCTTAATAAGAATTCAAATAGAATTAGCTAGAAAAACGCAGAAATTGTACAGCTTTTAAGCAGCTAGCTGCGTTTTTATTAAGATACTGCGTTTTTTTACGCAGCACTGCGTTTTTTCTAATACATCTTTCTATACAATTCCTTAGAAAGCTGCGTATTTTCTGCGTTTTTCAGAGAAAACTGCGTTAAAGCTGCGTTTTTTCTGCGTAAACGCAGCTTTTACGCAGGTGCCAATACCGCCGGCTTTTACGCAGCTATTATCCAGCTTTAACGCAGCTTTGCGTTTGTTATAAGAAAGCTGCGTTTTTTAAGTGCAGCCCTGCCTATTTTTTACTCAGCTCAATTTTAAAATACGCAGCTCTTAAATTTTAGTGCTAAAGGTTAAAATATTTCTCCCTTCTAATGCCTAAGCCACATAGACAACAAAAAAGTAATGAAAATGACTTGACTTTTTGTTCCAAAACATCTGAGCTCTAACAACATATATTTTTAGTATTTTACAGTTTTTACAACATTTCAATACGATGATTAAGAATCCCTGTCCTGTTTCCACAACAAAAATCTAGTCAGTCCCTTACCTTTTGGGCTGTCAAATCTAGTGATGTGAGTGTGTCCTCTTATCACAGCCATCTTTCATTTGATAAAAGTTAATATGACAACAGTCATTTCTTTCCTTACAATCAGGGATTGATAAGTAGTTCACCTAAATAGGATGAGCACTGGAGGTCAGACTGAAATGATGTAGTTGTGCTGGTGTGAAAAATGCAGGAAATCATATGAAGGTACACCAGTCCCTGTATTATGACTGCAATGATGCTAAAAGTGGCAAAGCGACAAGCAAAAAACACAACTAGAGGTGCTTAAGTTACTGATTTCACCCAAAGGCCTGAATGTAATCGAAATTATTGAAAGAGAATAGTTTGAAATAAAACTTGCATACATCAAGTTATTCAACAATTTTACTTGATTGCCAAATATAACAAGAGGCCAATGACAGCCTTAGAAGCTCATCTGGCTATCAAGTTATCTCTCAATTTAATCTTACATTTCAGGAACTTTTTGTTTAAAAAGAATGAATAAATGATAAATCAACTTAGCCAATTTTCTCTCCTTCAATTAGTTTTAAACAACAATCCTTTTGGCTCTATTTATATTGTTTTCATTATAAGTCACATAGAACCTGAATCTTCCTTCAAATGCTAATATCATCCTGTGAAAGTTTCGAGACAATTTGGAAATATTTGTTGACTAAATTGCTTAACTTAGAATGAGCCGCGGCAATAGTGCAGTTGGTAGCGCGCCAGACTTCTAATCCAGGGGTCTATATTCGCATGGGCTTGATCCCCTGCCGCGGCACTTATCCTTTCCGACATATGACTTCCACCAATGGGTAGATAATCGTAAACCTATGTGGAATAGCAACTGGAGGCTAGGAAAGGGATATGTTGGTAGTACTGGTGTGAGAAATAACAGGAATCCATCGTTGGGTACTCCAGTCGTCGCAATATAACTGAGAGATTGTGTAAAGCGACGTAAAACCCCAATTCAAATCAAATTAACTTAGAATGATTTGAACAAAATCCATTAGACCCCACTTTCCCATCAGATAAGCCTCATTTACTAAAGAAACCTTCATTATGGCCCTACAATCATCCTGTGAAATTTTTAAGGAAATCCTATAATATTTGTGGATTTTATTGTGCAAATAAGAATATTCTGAGCAAAATTCCATAAGAACCCTTTTCCTTTGTTTTCAAACAGATCAGCCTCACATTTTAAAGGAACCTTCCTTGTTTTTCATCTATCATCCTGTGAAAGTTTAATGGAAATCTGATTATATTTGTAGTTTATGGATTGATTGAATGTGTTTTTATGCTGCTTTTGAAAATCTTTCCATTATTTTGCGGCGGCTCGAGCACCGAACAATGGTATTTTTCACCAGTACTACCATTACATCCTTTCCTAGCCTTCAGCTGCTATCTCACATAGGTCTATTCGATGGCTCAGCGCGAAACAGTTGTAACTCCCTATATGTTTATAGGGAGTTACAACGGTTTCGCGCTGAGCCATCATATTAATATCAACCCATTGGTGAGAGATAAATAGTCTGAAAGCATGAGTGCTGCCATCGGGGATCAAACCCAGGACCTCTAGATTGACAGTCTGATGCGCTACCAACTGTGCTATGACAGTTGTGATAATATCTGTAGATTTGCTATGATAGGGCAATGGTGATGGTAGCACGTTGGACTATCATTCAAAAGGTCTAGGGTTCTATTCCCAACAGTGGGCTGATTATTAGTAGACCTAAGTGGGATAGCAGCTGGAAAGAACGTAATGGAAGTACTGTTGTGGGAAATACCAAGAATCCATTGTTATGTGCTCCAGCTGCTGCGATATAATTGAAAGATTTTAAAGATTAAACCCAATTCAAATAAACAATTTGTTGTAAACAAGCATAATTGAGAAAAATCCATTCCAAATCGTTAGATCCCTTTCCCTCTGTTTCTAACGGATCAGCCCCATTTTCAAAGGGATTTCTTGTGGCCTCCTCTGAGAGAATACAGAAATTTTGATAATACTTGAGCACTTTATCCCATAAATGAGAATATTTTGAGCAAAAATCCACAAGGCCCCTTTTTCCATGTTTTCCGACAGATCAGCCCCATGTTTGAAAGGAAACTTCCTTAGGCTCTTACAATCATCCTGTGAAGATGTCGAGGAAATTCTTAAATATTTGTGGCATTTTTTTCTTGTTAACAAGAACATTCTGAGCAAAATTCCATAAGGCCCTTTTCCTGTGTTTTAAAATAGACTAGCCCTATTTTCAATTGGAACCTTCACTGTAACTCTTCAATCATCCTGTTATAGTTTTAAGGAAATCCAACACAATTTATGAAACTTGGTTGAAAGCCATCCTTTATGTTCTAAGAAAATGTAAAGCAGTATGATTTCTGATAGCTTTGCATTGTAATTGGAAAAAAAACTCATTTTTGTTGCAATTTCAATTCCAGTTCTTTTAATTATTTCTGAGGAGATTTCTAATGGTAAATTTTGTTGATGCACAGACACAAAACCATGATAACAGCCAAAATGGCCTTAAGCCGAAGGCACTTCGTGATATTTCCTGTTGAGACACCACACATGTTTACCCTAAAAATGTGTTACCTAGAGTTGTGGCCATGACCTTTAACTTACATACAGTCCTAATGTATTTTTAAAAAGTTTCAGTTAAATTCACCTTGAGTGTTGCCTTCACCTTAAAGTCAGAGATACTGAAAAAGTTTCTTCCAAGAGCAAATATCATTATGGGATACAATTGTTTGAAATAAGTTCCATCAGGTCATTTATCTTCCAAGGCAGTCATCATCTTTCTTTGACTATCCTCCAGATGTTGAATGTAACAGTAATAACTTTCCTAAAACAGAAACAAGGTTTGTAAGAGAAACACCAATACCCAAGAAATGCCCTTGTTGAGCGTAATCCAGAAACAGTTGAGTAAGATTCATTGAAACTCTTCATTTTTTGTTTATTAGCTCCACTGGCTGAAAGCCACTGGGGCTATTGTCATGGCGTTGTGTCCGTTGTGCGTCCGTCCGTCCGTCCGTGCGTCCGGTCGTAAACTTTTCTTTAAAAATCTTCTCCTCAGAAACTACTGAATGGATTTCAACCAAACTTCACAGGAATGATCCTTGGGTGACCCTCTTTCAAAGTTGTTCAAGAAATTTTGATCCAATGAAAAACTTGGATTTAATGGGCGTGGCTAATTTCCAAATATGGTAAAAAGTTAGTTTTCTCAGATTCTAATCAATGGCTACCAATGAAATTTTACATGAATGATCCTTGGCTGACCTTTTATCAGTCTACAAAAAATTATTGTGATCGAATGAAAAATATGCATTTTATGGGTGGAGGTCATTTCTCTATATGTTATATAGTGGAAACTTTAAAAATCATTTTCTCAGAATGTAACGGATGGATATCAACCAAATTTCACTTGAATGATCCTTGGGTGACCCTTTATCAGTCTACAAAAAATTATTGTGATCGAATGAAAAATATGCATTTTATGGGTGGAGGTCATTTCTCTATATGTTATATAGTGGAAACTTTAAAAATCATTTTCTCAGAATGTAATGGATGGATATCAACCAAATTTCACTGGAATGATCCTTGAGTGAATTTTTTTCATGCAGCAAAAAATTATTGTTATTGGATGAAAAATATGTCTTTTATGGACGGAGGTCATTTCTCTATATGTTATATAGTAGAAACTTTGAAAATCATTTCAACATCAGTAGAACCCAAAATATCTTAAAATCCAGTCAAACCTTAGATTAGCTATTTCAAGAATTTCAAGCCTGTGGAGCGACTCAAGCCATTCATGGCTTTCTAGTTTATTTACTGTTGCTGAGTTTGACCTCAATTGATGACCTTGGTATCTGCAGATGGGCCCACGTCATTTTGTCAACTATGACATGTTGTCAAATACAAAAATTTTGTAATGTGACATTTCATGGTATTGGTCAAAATTTTTAATGTAATTTCGACCAATTGACATATCTACGAGCCGCAGCAATAGCGCAGTTGGTAGCGCGTCGGACTTCTAATCCAGGGGTCTATATTCGCACGGGTTCGATCCCCGGCCGCGGCACTTATCCTTTCCGACATTTGTCTTCCACCAATGGGTAGATAATCGTAAACCTATGTGGAATAGCAACTGGAGGCTAGGAAAGGGACGTGGTGGTAGTACTGGTGTGAGAAATACCAGGAATCCATCGTTAGGTGCTCCAGTCGTCGCGATATAACTGAGAGATTGTTGAAAGCGACGTAAAACCCCAATTCAAATCAAATCAAATTGACATATCTACACATAATTACGATAATTGGTTCTTTTCAATAATTACTTAATAGTCAAAGCTTGCTTGTAACTACAGAAATAGATCAATTTAGTTCTAATCTTAACGAACAAGGGCACTTGAGCGCCTAATTTACTCCACAGGCCTAAATATTCTAATTATGATAGTACCTGCAGTCAGTCTCCTCTGCATGGATATGTGTACACAGCCTCAGTGTACATGGTAAATTAAGTTTGTGACTTGAGGCTTATTGAAATCATTAAATCCAGTGCATGAAAATTATTCGAATGACATTTAGTCATACAACATTTTCGTAAAAGGAAAGCCTAATATGACATACTTAGATGATAAGCCTAAAACATTTGTTCCTTATAGTTTATACAAGTTCTTTTTGTTGACAATATCTGACAAAATTTCATTTTCGACAATGTCAATTGGATATTTTGTTGCATTTTACAGAGATTACAATGGCAAAAATTGAATTTTGCAAATTCGTTTTCCATGAAATATCACAGACCCATTAAATTAATATGCCTAAGATATTATATATGCATGTCAATCAAAATAATTTTAGGTAACAATATTTATTAATGACCTTTTCTTTACAAATAAATTGAAAGATATAGGCCTTATTTCTTCATCTGGATTCCGAATTCATAGTAAGACAGAAACAAAAATTATTGAAACTTGTATACTTGAGTTTTTATGGCAAAGGGAGATAATCTTTGAATTATTTATCTACCTTGAATCAAGGCAATGGAATTAGACAATTAAATGGATTTAGAATATACTTTTCTAATAAACAAATGTATTCTGGTTATTGTGTTTTAATTACTGTATTTCACAACAAACCTTACATAAGATTGCCTTGTAACTTTAATTGATTTCAAAAGAGAATAAATTAAACTAGGAATAAATAAAGAGAGAGAGGGGTCTTGATAACCCAACACTGATAATTTCTTTGTTTTCAACTAATTATATATATATTGATTGAAATGGAGAAAGATACATATTTAATCTTCTTTTCACAAAATGTTTTCCAATAGTAAATGAAATGGTTCTGAACATTCTACATACAAACTATTTTTGTTGCCATGTGCCTTTCAGCAATGTTTGTTTTTTGTCTATGAATAGATTTAGTTAAATAAAATGTTACTGATATATTTAAATCGTTGACTCTTCTAAGAATTAAATATATTACCCATACTCCATCAGTCCATTGCTCATCCTATGACCAGTGGGTTAAGGGTAGATTGAGCATTCCATTGTAGTTTTCCTGTATACAACAATCTTCTAAGTATTTAGCACCTGACTGAAATTAAAGGAGCAAATATTAAAATGAATTTTTAAATTTAAAAAAAAATATTCTTTTTCCTTACAAAATTTCAAGGAAAAATGAGATAAACATTAATTTGTTGAACTGCATTTAATAAAGAAAGTGTGATGAAATGATATTGATGATATAAATCATATCTATCTTATACAAACAAATTGATTTTAGTGATTGTGTTTATGACTTGAGCTAGTGTTTGAAATTAAGGAGTCATTCATTCTTAATAGGCCAAAACAACCGGAAAGGCAAAGTGCTTAATCATGAGGAGTAGTTTTCATGTTTCAGTTTGAATCGACCTTTTCTAGTAATCAAATGAAGGGAAACTTCAATAATTAGAATCATACATCGTTGAAAGTTTCAGTGCTAAACCAAGTTTTGACAACTAAAATTTTCTTTGCAGTGTATCAAAATGACCACTTGGAAGAAATTTCTTTGAGTCAAAACAGGATATTTTCAGCTTTTTCAGGGTCATAACCCTGGTTTAAGGGTCAATCACAATCCGTGTGTGTTCCTATGTCACTTATTCACACCTGTCAACAGATTGATTACCTTGACACTTTAACAGATACTTGACTTCAAAAGGCAATTAATTAGGTATACATTTAACTAATTAAGAAGTCCTACTAACCCAACACTGAACATGAACCTTGTTGATTTATTGGTGTAAATGGAGAAAGATACAAGGGGTTCTTCTTTTCACACAATATTTTCCAACAGATCATTAAATTTGATGGTTCTGATATTTTTTTTTCATACAAGCTAATTTAGTTGTCTTTTGGCTTCCAAACTAGTAGGTTTTTGTCTAGGAATAGGTTTAGTTAAATAAAAATATAATTAATGTATTCTTTTACTATTCTAATAATTCAATATTTTAATTACCCATACTGCAATATTACATTGCTTTTCCTTTGACCAGTGGGTTAGGGGTAGATTGAATGAACATTCCATTGTTCATTTCCTGTATACAACAATCATCTAATAAGTATTTAGCACCTGCCTGAAATTTAAAGGAGCAAATATTCAGATATGTTTTAGTTTTTTTTGATTATATTAAACTTTTTTTTTCATTCAAAATAATAAACAAGGGTTACAAAAAATCATTTATTCACATCTTTTCAAATATCTCTGTAAAAGAAAATATGAAGAAAGTACTACACAGTTAAATATTACTTGAGATTGCCTTTGAAAAAGGAAATGCATTGATGATAATAATTTCCATGTGTGAAATCACTTTCAAAATGTGTCCTCAATTTTGTCCTCCATTTTATGGGATTGTGTATTGAGTCAGCCACTTACATAAAAGTATTGAAGGTGAATCTATCCCAATTCTAACTTTCATAGAACCTATACTGACAAACAATAATAAAATTAGCATTTATCTTTTACTGTTTGATAATGAAATATTAGAAAGATTACCTGTAAGGTGCTAATACATTTTTTATGTCATGATTCCTTTTTGGAGCCATTTTTCAAATGGTGCCAGTTAGCTTGGAAATAATAGTTTCTGATTGGCTAATAAAGTCACATGATCTTTTAAATCAGGTACTCCAAGGGAGATAAATTTATTCCTTTATTTTAGGCATCCTTATATACTAAGAAAAACACATTTGAAAAATAAATGTAAAAATTACCCCTTTTTTATTTTAGATTTTTTAGAGATAAATTTATTCCTTTATTTTAGGCATCCTTATATACTAAGAAAAACACATTTGAAAAATAAATGGAAAAATTACCCCTTTTTTATTTTAGATTTTTTTAAAAGTGTACCTTTGATCAGCATTTCAAAACTAAATTTACTATCTTGGAACCAGTAAAAAAACCAAAGAATACCAAGGAATTATTTTGAAATGAGACATAGGTATTGAAACATTTTGTAAAATTGATTGTTTGATGGATGGATGGATGGATGGATGGATGGATGGATGGATGGATGGATGGATGGATGGATGGATGGACGGACGGACGGATGGACGGACGGACGGACGGACGGACGGACGGACGGATGGATGGATGGATGGATGGAGGTCGGGAGAGAGGGAGGGATGGGATGAATGGTTAGGTGGGTGGGTAGATGGATGGATGGGTGGGTAAATTGAGAGAGACAAACATACAGACAGATGGTGGGTTAGGAGAAAGATAGTTTGGTTTGGTTTTAGTTAGTAGTTAGGATCAATGAATGGCTAGGAGAAAGGGTGAGATAAAGGGAAGGTTGTCTATTGGTTTTGCTTCATCTATGACTTAGCTATAAGAAGGTTGTATATCAAAGGCTTTTTGTCTTAACTCTGGCACCCTGGGGGGATATAATTGGTGATAACCAATGCATGACAAAGGGCATTATGATTGGTTAACACCTATAATGCACTATGTTTGAGCATAAGTCTTTTCATATATGATTGACAAACTAGATAAATGCACAGATATGCAGTCTGATCTCAGCTTACATTACCTGATATCTTCTAAATCATTGTTGGAAAAACAAAACTTTCACTGGTTGGAAGTTAAAAAAAGGCAATTTGTTTCAACACTATAAACAACAACAGGATTTTAAGGGTTTAAATCAATATTCATTATTGTAACTTAAGGTGATATAAAAGTTTCAATTCATTCAAATATCTGGTTAATATTTAATATATTTTGTAATATGGTGATTTACACAAAACTGCTACTTTTTATATATTCACAAGCAATTAAAAGGGTAAAATAAAAAGTGCCATTTTTTTCTATGTCTATCAAAGTTTGATTTATTTGTCTTCACTTAAAACAAATACGCACCTTTGAAAGCTGCGTAAAAGCTGCGTATTTACTTTTCAAGATGTCAAATTTTACCTTCGTTAAATACGCAGCTTCTGCACAGCTTCCTTGAACTGGGTAATTTATAATTGAAACCTGAAAGAAGAATACGCAGCTTGTAAAGAAAAAGATTCAGCTTTTACGCAGCTCTTTCATAAAAGACGCAGCTCTTTCATAAAAGACGCAGCTCTTTCATAAAAGACGCAGCTTCTGTACAGCTTCAAATAATAAAACGCAGCTTAAGCGCAGCTTTCTGAAAACTTTTCAAAAATACGCAGCTCTTGTGCTGTTTTTCTGTATTTACGCAGAAAAGCTGGATAAAAGCCGGCTTTTATCCAGCTTTTACGCAGAGCTGCGTTTATTTTTCGCACGGGAAGTATAGTGAAACTAATGTCTTTATAATAATAATCATTTATCTCTCAATTTTTATCCAATATAGCATAGTATGCTAAAATTCCACTAAGATAATTTTTATGCTCCTGTATCGAGAGATCGGGGGCATATTGTTTAACTCATGTCCGTCTGTCCGTCCATCTGTCCATCCGTCTGTCCGAAAACTTAACCAAACTTAACCTTTGCCTTTTCTCCAAAAGTATTTGACATACAAAGCTGTACACCAAAGCTAAGGTCATGTGACAAGGTCAAGGTCATCTGTCAAGGTCGTCAAGGTCATGTGACAAGGTCAAACTTTAAAAAAAATGCTATTACGGGGGCATTTGTGTTTCAAAAAGACACATCTTATTTTTTATTCATTGTATAGTTGCTCTTTTTTGTAGCCAAGTCTGCCTGAAACCTTACTAATAATTTATTATAAATCCTTTTATTCAAGGCACTGATTACTTAAGTGATGTGGTTGGTGGTAGGATAATTTTTGTCAGTATAATGTTTGTAAATAAGTAATATAAATAAAGTAAAAATGCTACATTTATCTTTATGTTCCCCAAAGTTTAGTCTGCTAGCTTTGTAGTTCTACCGAAACAGTTATACTAATGATAATTTGTTTATTTTAGGCGCTGCATATTTAAGGCATATGTTAAGTGTTAGTTGTTGGTTTTTTTTATCAATATGTGTGTCAATAAGATATATAAGTAAAGCCTAATTTGTCTTAACAATCATAACCATCAATTTCTATATTTCCCCTCATAGTTTAGTCTTCTTAAGCATTATATACTTCCATTTGATCAATACTAATGAAAATTAGACGCTAATTATTTAAGTTATATATTATACTGTCAATCTTTTGGTCAATAAGAAGTATTAGTATAGTTTGATTTATATCATTTTACAAGTATGAGACTAATCATCAATCTTTACATTTTCTGTCATAGCTTTGTCTGCTTTTTTTTCGTTTAACCTTTTCTTGTTATACAAAATTTTGGACCTGTCCAAAATCAAAGGTTTTGCAGACGAAAATTTGAAGTGGATTTAATTTGAAAAACAAGCATTCAGTAGGGTAGAAAATAGTGTGGAAAAAGAAGAAATTGCTTGTCAGAAGCAATTTCTTCTTTTTTCACAATGTTTTCTCAATCATAAAATCACAGGCACGTAAAGAGCAGGGATTAAACAGCAAAGGGCTAAAGAATACCAATGGAATAATTAATGTTAATATTGATGTCTGTAAATAAGATTTTTAAGAAAAGTATAATTAATGTATTTATAATTGAATTCATTAATCTTAGTATTCTCCTCATAGCTAAGTTCCACTTAAACAATATTGATAATTTTATTTTCATTCTAGACAATCTTTCTATAGCCGAGTCTGTCTTTAGCCTCACTAATAATTCTAATGTATATTCCTGGAAGGTACTGGGTATTTGAGTTATATATGAATTTTTTGGGTGTTTTCATCAATATGTTTGTGAATAGGATGTATAAATATAAAGTATAATTCATCTCTTATAATGATATTCATTTAAGAGATGAAGAGAATAATATTTGTTGATATCATACCAATCAACAAATATTCTCTTCATCTAATGTAATTTAATATCATGAAGCAAAATCTGTAAAAATTTCTCTAGAATGAAACAAATTTTTTTATGGGACTACTTTGAGCAAAAGCTTTCATAATAATTGTGTACTCAATTTTTTTTTCAATGAGAAATAATGTCTATTTTTAAACCAATCATAGTGCAAAAATCTTGATAGACACAACTAGAATTCAGTCATAAATTCTTCCATTTTTCGGTGTAGCATAGTCTACCTTCTAGCTTCACTGGTAACATTAATGAAATCCAGCCCAGCGCTCATGATGACAAAATGGTGCAAACTGTTTGTCAGTTATACCCAGCTTTGCATGCATATGCACATGCAAAGCAGGGTATAAATGACAAACATTTTGCATCATTGTTTGTCATCCTGACCGCCGGGATGTTTATTGTATTGTATTGTTTATTGTATAGGCAAGCTTGTGGTTGTTGTGCTGCTATGTACGCCCTGCGTTCAGGACGCTCAGGACTTTGCAACTGTTTGCAAATTATGCCCTGATTCACTTTCACTTGCGAGCAAAGAAAGGTATAATTTGCAAACAATTTGCATCATTTTGGTATCCTGAATGCTGGGAATATCTAAAAGAAACTTTGGTTGGAGGACAAATGGTGGTTGGTCTACTGATGTTATCTTGACATGGTTGTTGGAAGAAGATGCTGTGTGATGGGATGTGGTTTAATGCAGTAAACTGTGAGGTGGTACATCGTTCAACGTCCGAACCTGAGAGATTGTATGTGGTTCAGCCCAGGATGTTGTGAGATGGTACGTGATTCAACACCCCATGCTGTGAGATGGCTCGAGGTTCAACAGCCAATGCAGAGAGATGGTACGTGGTTCAACAGCCGATGCTGTTAGATGGTACATAGTTCATAGACGATGCTGTAAGATGGTATGTAGAAACTTTTTGCTGCTGTAATGGGATTTTAGAAAAACATCAGTGTTGTAAATTGAAAATTACATGTAAACCTTTTTTTTTCTTAAATAACTATGATGTGATTAATACTTTTTACAAAGAAAATAATGGAATCTAATGACACTCCATTAACTTTCTCTGTAAACCCTTGTCATGTTGAATAAAAACCTTGATAAATTGCATTAAAATCAAAGTTCTGAAAGCAATGGATGCACTAATAATGAGTCAGTATTTTTTTAAGAAATAAAGTTTACTTTTCCCTGGTACAAAAAGAAAAAACAGATGGTTTGGACTAAGATCAGACTGCAGGCTGATCTTTGTTTACAGCCACTGCTAAAGTAGTGATACTCAGGGGTTCGGTACTACAACGGTTTAAAACTATGAGAACTGCGTGCAGAGATTAATAGGCTCTTATAATATGACCTACATCGCGGGAGTGAAATAACCCTGTTGATTATTTTTTATATTAAACGGGTGATATTACAAAATATGCAAATTAGCTAAGATTTGACACCAATGTTACATTTTTGTTGAGAAAATGATGCCATAATTTGATAAGAATTAGTTGTCATTATACTGAATTTATTAAACTCGTCATCTAAAACAGATAAAAACTGGGCACAGCCTAGTTTTTATCTGTTTTATAATAGATGACTCTTTTAACAAATTCGGTATCCCATGACTACTCATTCAATATTCTCTATTTACACCACTTTTATATCAAATCTTCATTCTTTCAGCAGAGAATAAAGGATTTCTGTAAAAGATCAGGATTCGAATATACAATAAGGGGCTTCAGGTAGTGGACCTGTACTAGTTACGCCACCTTTCAGAAGTCATGAACTTTAACAGTGATTAGGAAGCCTCGGTTAACATTGTTAAAGATCAGAAGTTCCAAAATGTTGCGGAACTATTACGGGTCCACTACCTTAATTCATTTTCTGCCTATTACATTTTCTATTGCATTTCTGTCGTTTTACCTCTTGCTTAGAATGGTGAGCAAAAGTTTTTCTTTTGCAAAACTTGATAGCCAGAACTTATATCAATAGGACCTCAGCACTTTTTGTCCTTAAGCAGCTAAAGTTTTGATTATAAAATAAACAATTAAATTTAGTAAAGAGTGTTATGGGTAAGAATTGCGATAATTTTGCTTTATCAATTCTTCAATCAAAGCCTAGCTACTAAAGAGAAATGAAGTGTTTTGGTTTACTCTATTTCAGATGTCCAAGGCACATAATCAACCAAGCATCAAGTTCCTGCCCCAGTTTAGAAATCATTGTCATAGTCATATAAAATGGTAAGATTTATCCTACTTTGCACATCTAGGGGTCAGTGCTGAGCTATTGTAAGTGCCTATATATTTATATGCACTTACAATAGCTTTATACTGAACCCTTGACATGTATTTAATAAAATCAAAAGAATGATTTGAATAATATCATAATGCCTTTACTCTCCAAAGCACAGAACTAGGATGGTCAAGATGCTAATTAATTATGCATAAGAAATTACGGCTCAATTTGCCGAAAAATGAGTTTTTAGCAGCAATTACATCATTTTGCTGCAAAATTTTAGGGTCATAGATTTAAAACAAAAAGAAATCATGGAAGGATAAATCTTAATTTTGTAACAACCACTTATATCACCTGTGGTTACGACATGTAATATATCCTTTTTTAGCTCGGCTGTTTTCAGAGAAAACCCGAGGTATTGCTATAGCCTCCGTGTTGTTGTCGTCGTCGTCGTGTGAAAACTTTGACATTTTGTTATATCTCTGGTTCTACTGAAGGCATTCACTTGAAACTTGGCACACTTGTTCACCATCAAAAGAGCAGCCTATACTATCAAAGGGGATAACTCTAGATGCATTTTGTGCAAATTATGCCCCTTTTTCGACTTAGTTTTTTTTTCACGACATCCAGCACTCGACAGCCGAGCGTAGGCACCTGTAGGCGGTGCTCTTGTACAAAAATATTTAATAGCTACTTAGGACAAATGGTGTGTTTTGGTTTAACTAACTTTATTTCAGATGTCCAAAGAACAGATTTTAATTCAGCATCAAGTTCCTGCCCCAGTTTAGAAATCATAGTCAGAGTCATATAAAATGGTAAGATTTATCCTACTTTGTGCCCATCAGCGCCGAACTATTTTAAGTGCCAATATATTTATAGGCATTTACAATAGTTTTGTGCTGACCCCCTTGACATGTATTTAATTAAATCAAAATGATTTTAAAAAATTCTACCGTAATTCTTCTAACATATGCTCCTAAGAGCTATACTTTACATAGTTGGGCCAAGCTTTATATATAGAATGCACTTACTGATTAAAATCAAAGTGCTGTCAGCACTGTAAATCAGGCATCATTGAGAGGCTGGGATAGTGCAATAGTTTGTCAAGCAAAAAGGCTCAAATTTGGACAATAAAAGTTGGTAAAATATTTGCCCAATTTTTTAGTTTTTTGTCTCAACACTCCATCTTTTCGAGGACATCGCCAGCTCATCCAATTGGAGTTTACAGAATTATATCTACCCAACTTGAGAGATATGTCACAAAACATTTCCATTCAACTTGGGACTGAACCCAGTTCATCTTAGATTGATTATCCAACATGCTACCATCTGCCCTATACGGTCAGGCGTCAAGCAGGTAGAACCGGCATCAATTTGATGCCTGAGGGAAGCATTTTTATAGAGGCAGATAATGGCAAACCCCGGTCATGTCTCTGCAGTGATTAGGCACAGTAGCAGTAGAGATGCCAAAATTGCACATGAAATTTCAACAAAATTATTTAGCCTTGGTCGAGTGGACTGGAAAAGCATGAATTTTGTTACTATAGCTTATTCCAGCTGTTGTTATGATGTTTATATAAAAATCTTCATTTACAAACATTTGAAATCTGCTTAGGACAAAATAAAGTGTTTTGGTTTACTATATTTCAGCTGTCCAGTTAGGAACAGATTTTATCTCTTCACCAAGTTCCTGTTAAAGGTTTATCGGCTACAAAAACATGGTAAGATTTATACCACTTCAAATGCACATTCTAGGGATCAGCACTAAACTATTGTAAGTGCCTATATATTAATAGGCCCTTGAAATAGTTTTGTACTCCTCAAAATGTCTCAAATAAAATTAATCAAAAGAAATAAATGATTGTATACCCCTAAATTATTACAGACTAAGATAATGTCAAAAGCTAGTTTGAACATATTTGAAAAAAAGGTTCAATGCACTTAAAGAAGACTTTACCTTAACTTTGTTTTTGAATTTGGAGATTTTTCATTTAACTGTATAAGATCTCTAGTAAAGAGGAATCTTTAATGATTTTCTATTTACTAAAAGAATTATTCAAGCTTCTGCATTGCTATGAAAGTTAGGTAGAAATTTATATTGGCTTTGCTTCAGTGCATGATCATGGTGTTAGATGGTATATTGTTCATTGAAGATGCTGTGAGATGGTATGTGGCTCAGCACCTGATGTTTTGAGATGATATGGGGTTCAGCGCCCAATGCTTTCAGATGGTTAATGGCTCAGTACCTGATGCTGTGAGATATGGTCCATGCTTCAGTACTCAATGCTTTGAGATGGTATGTTGGTCATAGAAAATGCTGTGGGATGGTACATGGTTCAGGGCCCAATGCTGTGAGATGGTATGTGGTTCAGCACCTTGATATTTTGAGATGGTTCATGGTTCAGCGTTCTATGCTGTGAGATGGTATGTGGTTCAGGGCCAGAGTCTGTGAGATGGTACGTTGGTTAGCTGCAAATGCTGTGAGATGATATGTGGTTCAGGGCCCAATTCTGTTAGATGGTGTGTTAGTCATTGAAGATGATGTGAGATAGGCAAGGAAGCTTTTTGCTGGTTTTTTTTTTTATTCTAAAACCTGGTAAATACAGCTTAAATCAATTAAATTAGTTATCTGTAGATTTTAGAAATACACTGACAAAATAATATTTAAAAATAATAGATGCCAAACTCTATGAAAGAAAAAGTACATTTTTTCTAGACACAGAAAACCACCCCTGTTGCATACAAGGGTAGATAAAGACCCTTTTCTTTGGGAGACTGTTGCCAAAAAACTTTCTCATTTATGCAATACCAATTTTGATTTTCAGTTTTCATGCTGATTAAAATGCCTTGTATTGGAACCAAAGTGCTGAGGGGTCAGGGCAATACTATTGTAAGTGCCGCCTATAAATATATAAGAACTTTCAATAGTATTTACCTGACCCCTTGACATGTGCAGGCTAATCTTTGTCTATACTTTCTGCTAAAGAAGGAATATTTTGGGATCAGCGTGGCAAGGTTGTCCGCTAGCCCCAATGACCAAATGAAATCCAATTTAGCTGAGTCCAGTTAGCTTAGTTAGTAATGTCTTAAATAGACTTTCAATCTGGCGATTGTTAGTTCAATAAAAAGTATGTCAAAACGTTAAATTGATGGCTCAGCACAAAACAGTTGTAATTGCCTATAAACATATAGGCAGTTACAACTGTTTTGTGCTCAAACATTGAAAAGTGAATTGAACATCATAATAAATTTGACTGGACGCATAAGCAAGCACCAAATTTCCTTTTTATCATTTAACCTGGTAAATGCTATTTTTATTATGTAGTCCAAAGCTACAAATACAGTAAAACTTGTGTTAAGCGACCACCTAAGGGACCATAAAAAAGCGGTTGTTTATGGGAATGGTTGCTTTATACAAAATATTATAAAAAATATGACAGTTCATTTTGATCGCATTTAGAGATTGTCGGTCAAGTTGTACTGAATCCTATGATGTTTAAACGCATTAGAATTGTCTTATTGAGACGATTCTAATGGGTTCAAACAACATAAGATCCAACAATACCAAACAATACCTATTTTTAGTTAAGAATATCCCCTTTTTCAGAGAGTTTGCTTATGGTGAAGGGACTTTTCATGATGGTCGCTTAATACACATGGTTGCTCGAGCAATGTCGACTGTACTACTCAGAGAGAGTAATGAGAATATTGATGACATAGCCAGAAGCAACAGAATACCCAGCTTTAATTACAGACACCACAAACTACCGAAAAACCTCAACAACAGGACTTGGGTAAGCTGAATAAAGTCAATCTTGCTTGAGCCACCATGTCTATTAAGCAGCCATTTTCATTCAGCTATTGTTTTCAAATTCCATTCTTTGAATAGAAAATATAACTATAAAAGGAGATATCAATAGTATAAAAATTATTATAAATGAATCTTGTGTTGTTAAAACTCAACTCAATGAGACGATTCTTTTGAGTTTTAACAGCATATGATTATTTAGAATTTTGCAATGATATATAGGTAAATTTTGCATGGTGAGCCGTGAAATCTACTTTTATCGGGTAAATTCCCGTGCTATTTTTTCAAAACAGAAAATTCAGGTTTAAGCAATACCTAAAAAAGATACAAATTGGCTTTCACGATGAAAGTTATAGCTTGTCTTTGCTTGCAAGGTTTACTCATTCAAATACTTTCAAAGTTGAAAAGGAGGATCACATTCAATTCCTATTAAATGCTTTTTAACCCTTGACATGCTGAATAAAAATCTTTGCAAAATAAATGTAAAATCAAAGTGCTAAAAGCACTGGAAGTTAGCAAATGTGAGTGAGTATTGATTTCAGAAATACATTGTTTTACACCTTTCTGGTTTAAAAAATGAAATTCAGGTGGTATGAACTAAGATCAGACTGCACATATGTGCAGTCTGATGTTTGTCTATAGCTCCTGCCAAAGCAGGAATATCCTGGGTTCAGCATGACAAGGATTAAATATACCCAATATACCTATGGAAATAGACTCAACATATGTTAGAGCTCAGTTTTGAAAACACACCTATACATATTTAATCATAATTATGATTCTTATTTGTAAATAAAATGTTTATTCAGCGACCATTTTCTTAAAAAAACACTTTTTTTGAGATCCTGTTCCTGGTCACTTAATACAAGTTTTACTGTATATGGAAACTGTATATTAATGTTTCTCTGAACAAGTATTTTGGTCAAACAAGACAAACAGGATGTGTAGACTAAGATAAGACTGCAATTATGTGCAGGCTGATCTTTAGTTATACTCCCTGCCAAAGCAGAAATTTTCTGGGTTCAGCTTGACAAGGGTTAATAGAGGTTTTAGCAAGTTGATGTTATAGCAAGAGACAATTATTTGTTCCCTATATGTTTTAACTATCCTTAAGATAAGCAATATGAATATTTTCTTATGTACAATCATGCGATTTCTAATATTGGCAAAAATAATACTCCCGAATGAAACCTGCTGTGCATTCAGGATCACAAAACGGTACAAATTGTTCGCAAATTATACCCAGCTTTTCACACAAGGGCAGGTGCAAAGCAGGGTACAATTGGCAAACAGTTTGCACAGTATTGTCATCCTGAATGCAAGGCTGATTTATAGTAATATGATCATAACTAAAACTTGTGCAAAATCATACAAATAGCTACATGTATACTGGTAATCATAAAATTTCAAGTGAGATTTGTAACAAACTTTTCCACTAAATCTAAGTTTATCCTCTTTCATTTACAGTCGATATTGCTCGAGCGACCACGTCTATTAAACAACAAATTCTATTAAGCGACCACCATTAAAATTCCCTTCACTGTAAGCAAAATCTCTGAAAAAGAGGACATTCTTAACGAAAAATATGTTATTATTGAATCGTATGATGTTGGAACCCATTAGAATCGTCTCAATAAGACGATTCTAATGGGTTCGAACATCATACGATTCACTACGACTTGACCGACAATCTATAAATGCTATCAAATGAAATTGATATAATTTATCATTATATTTTGTATTAAGCGACCATTCCAATAAACGACTACTTTTTGGCGGTCCCCTTAGTGGTCGCTTAACACAAGTTTTACTGTTTATATTTCTTTGATTGCAGATGTTCAATAAATGAAGCAGAACAGTTATTAGAGATCCACTAAGTCTGAATGAAACTAGATTGATGGAAATAGAGGGTTAATAACCTTTATATAGAGCTAGTCCCAAAAGTAACAGACAACGAAACACACATTGACAAGCTTGGTACTACAAAAAGAGAAAAAGAACCGAGTTGAAAGAACAAAGACCATAAAGAGATGAGATTCGGGTCTCTGTAACCCTGAAGACAATTAAAGTAAGTTGATATTATTTTTCAGTGCAATAATTCGTATAATTGATAAGTTTCTAGAAGATAATAAAGAAATGTGATCTATCAGGTAAAAAGGGACCATTTGAGTGGTGCATAAAATGTCACTGACTGTGTTGCATCGAGAGATCGGGGGCATATTGTTTTACTCATGTCCGTCTGTCTGTCTGTCTGTCCATCTGTCTGTCCATCCGTCCGTCCATCTGTCCGAAAACTTAACCCGAAAACTCAACCTTTGCCTTTTCTCCAAAAGTATTTGACATACAAAGCTGAACACCAAAGTCAAGGTCATGTGACAAGGTCAAGGTCATGTGACAAGGTCAAGGTCATCTGTCAAGGTCAAACTTTAAAAAAAAATGCTGTTCCGGGGGCATATGTGTTTCACAAACACATCTTGTTAAAATAAAGGTGTTGGTGCCAAACCATTGTGATTGGCATTATTATTACCATAGTTTGGCTCCAACCTAGAAAAGCTACATTGTATATTGATAAACTACAAGAAAAAAATAATTGATTTGCGCCTTTTGTAGAGTCTAATAGTAAGGTAAAGAATTCATCACATCCTCCAAAGACTCCAAAGATATACAAGGATCTATCCAAATGAACAACAACATATGCCAACAACTAGGCATCGCAGGCTGATAAGCTCGGCTCTAGAAAAGAGACAAGTTGGTAGGAGTTGATTCTATTAACTGTTAACCCTTGTCAAGCTGAATAAAAACCTTGGCCAAATTGGATCAAATTATCAAAGCGCATAAGGCACTGGATGTTCTTATTGTGAGTCTTTGTCTATACATTCTGCTGAAGCAGGAACATTTTGGGTTCAGCATGACAGGGGTTAATATTTCTGGTGCATAAAAAGTTGCTTTAACCCTTTCCTGTTTTACAAAATTTTGGACCTGTCCAAATTCAACGGTTTTCCAGACGAAAATTTAAAGTGGATTTAATTTGAAAAATAACCATTCAGCAGGGTAGAAAATAGTGTGGAAAAAGAATAAATTGCTTGTCAGAAGCAATTTATTATTTTTTCACAATGTTTTCTCAATCATAAAATCACAGGCACGTAAAAAGCAGGGATTAAACAGCAAAGGGTTAAAAGAAGATAAAATGATTTCCAGACAAGTCAAAGTCTACAGAGAGTAAAGATATTAAAATCACATAATTTTTGGAAAAAACATTAGGTATTACTATAGCCTTTGGCATCATTGTTGTTGGGTATTTCTAAAAGTTCACTTAAAATATATGTTAACCATCGAAAGAGCAACCTATACTATTAACCCTTTGCTGTTTAATCCCTGCTATTGTGTGACGGATATCATTTCGATGACTCAGCGCGAAACGGTTGTAACTCCCTATAAACATATAGGGAGTTACAACTGTTTCGCGCTGAGCCATCGATTTTGTTTTCTTTTAGTTAAAGACCCTATCAGTGCCATGACACAGAGGATCCTGGATTTTGAAGAGATAAGTTTTTTGATGACAGACTCGTGGATATATAGATCCAACCAATAGTACCGCATGGTTGAAGATTGGTAGGCTGATGCGCTACGGATACTTGATCTTTTGTTCCAAGTAAATTTTGGTCAAAGTTTACAATTTAAATGCTTCCTTCAGACTAAACGACTTTGATATTCTGCCGAAACATTGTTGCGTCGTGATAACATTATCACTGCAATTATATTTACATCGTAGTCCTATACGTTGCTCTCTTACATGTACGATTTGCTTTTTTAAATTTATCTCCCATTTTATCTAAAAAATGGAATATATTGTCTCTGTCTCTGAATAAATTCAGACAGTGCAAATCTTCAAAGTGACTGAGCCACACTAGAAGAGTGGGAAACACAAAGGCGTATATTAACTTTCATCCTAAAAGTGTTATCAATTAGCATAAAAAGGGGAAAAATGATATCAAAGACATTAACAAAACATCCATCAGAACGATTGTTTTAACCCCTTGAAAGGATTTATCAATCAAACAGAAAATTATAGATACTGCCGCTTCCATTGGACAAACTTCTGAAGACAAAGAGTGAAAGTAAAATTGAGACAGCAAAGAAAACATAAACAAAAGGCATTGATCAACTCTTCAATGGCCCTACTAGAGACTGCGTGTTAGGTGTGACCAAGATATCTTTATAATCATTACCTAAACAAAATAAAGACTTGGAAAAATGCAAGTGATTTGTGTATGCATATTGTATTCATAATCACGCATTCAAACAGTGTGATTAGATTTTTATTTTCATATGTTAATGAAATCAAAGATACTCTCTTCTTCTCTTTCTCTTAACCCTTGTCATGCTGAACCCGAAATAGTTCTGCTTTTACAGGAGGTATAGACAAAGATCAGCCTGCACATATGTGCATTCTGATCTTAGTTCATACCACCTGAATTTCAATTTTAAACCAGAAAGGTGTTTAACAATGCATTTACGAAATCAATACTTGCTCACATTTGGTAACTTCCAGTGCTTTTAGCACTTTGATTTTACATTAATTTTGAAAAGATTTTTATTCAGCATGACATATATTTTGATTTCAATTTCTGTAAGGCAGGGCAAGATGTCTGTAAACTGTTTTGAGATTTTGGTTTAATTATGGCTGTGAATATTGGCTATTTCTGTAAGGCAGGGCAAGGAGTCAGTAAACTGTTTTGAAATTTTGGTTTAATTATGGCTGTGAATGTTGGTTATTTCTGTAAGGCAGGGAAAGGAGTCATTAACTGTTTTGAGATTTTGGTTTAATTATGGCTGTGAATGTTGGCTATCAAAACCAAGTAACTGCAATTTTCATAAAGCTTTAGTGAGGAGATTCTGGTTGCTAACCAATGTATACCATAAAATGTAGTAATTATGTAATATGCATATAGGCAGTTACAACTTTTTCAAGCTGAGTCATGGAAATAAGTGGATTTCAATTTCAAGGGTCAGCGTAAAACCATATTTAGATTATATATATATATCTATATTGAGGGGTAAGCGCAAGACTATTGTAAGTGCCTATATATTTATAGGCACTTACAATAGTGTTGCACTGACCCCTTGATATGTACTTGAAATACTTTTTTATTAACCCTGCATCTTTTAGATCAGTGGAATTATGTCTTACCATTGTCTGTCTATCTGCCCATGTATCTGTCTGTCTATTTCTTTGTCTGCAAAACTTTTACCAATAACTTCAAGACTATTCAAGATGCAATTTCATATAAGTTACCATGATGATAGATTTAAATAATAGACATCTGCTGGTACAAAGATCAAGGTCATGTGACAAGGTCAGATCAACTTTCAAGGTCAAATTTCTGAAAAATTTGCTGTTTGGGGGGAATTTATGTTTCACAAACACATCTTGTTTCAAAATTATTTCACTCGTACATATAAGGCTTTACACAACATTTAGATATTTAACCCTTATCCTGCTGAATTTTATACTTTTGTTTCAATGTTTATGCACTTGCAACAATAAGATAAGGAGCATATTGATTTTTTTTACCGTTGTCCGTCTGTCTGCAAAACACTTTTACCAAAAAAAATGACATTGCCAATTACGCAAAGATTATTTGAGATACAATGTTGATATTTAGCATAATGATAGCTCTCATTAATATGCATCTGCTGATCTTAAGGTCAAGGTCATCTGACAAGGTCAAGGCCATCTATCAAGGTCAAACTTGTGAAAAATTGCTGTTTTGGAAAGAGGGGTGGGCAAAAGTGTTTCACAAATATATCTTTGTTGCACATATTTCAGCCAGTCTGTTTTTCAAGCATTAATTAAATATTAAATTCATCATGCATACACACAAAAAAAGTGTTGTTGTTTTATTTACTATGAGGGAGATTATTTGTTTAAATGGGGTTTCACGCTGCTTTCAACAATGTTTGAGCCATATCGCAACTGCTGGAGCACCTAACAATGGATTCCTGGTACCAATTGGTGGAAGACACATAGTCGGTAAGGATTAGCTGTCAGGACATTTTGAATAATAGTGTGACGCGCTAACACTGCGCTATGAAGGCTGCAAAAGACCATGGTAAAAGAATTTATCCCCATTCTTTAGGTGCAGCAGCATAAAAAATCAATTTAAACACCAACTTGAGAGACAAATGATTGGAAAGGATGAGTGCCATCGTCGGGGATCAAACCCGAGACCACTAGATTGATAGTCCAACTCGCTACCAACTGCGCTAACTGCAACTGCGCTATGACAGCGGCTTTTAAAAGTCGCATTGAGGTAGTTGGCCCGTAATAGTCTCGCAACTTTTTGGTGGTTATGATATTTAACAGTGTCAAGCGAGGTACCCTAATGATTTCATAAGAAAACATCGGTTAACATTGTAAAACAGCACGAGTTCCAAAATATTGTGAAATATACGGGTCCACTACCTTAATTGAATTCGATAGTTTGGAAGGTGCACTTGTTCGACTGGTGCGTATGATCAATCAGTTACTGGCTGATAGTACAAGGGAGGAAATACTGCATAGACCACTTAAAAATACCTATTTTTATCTCTCTTCTTTGGCGGAGATGACTTTCTTTTGCATGGAAGTTAAAAGCTTATAAAACTTTTTATACCCCCGTATCGAGAGATCGGGGGCATATTTGTTGTACTCATATCCATCTGTCTGTCTGTCCGTCTGTCTGTTCGTCCGTCCGTCTGTCTGTCCGAAAACTTAACTCGAAAACTTAACCTTTGCCTTTTCTCCAAAAGTATTTGACATACAAAGCTGTACACCAAAGTCAAGGTCATGTGACAAGGTCAAGGTCATGTGACAAGATCAAGGTCATCTGTCAAGGTCAAACTTTAGAAAAAATGCTGTTCCGGGGGCATTCGTGTTTCACAAACACATCTTGTTTTTTTAATAAACTAGCACCAAAATATAGAACCTATGTCTGCAACTATTTTCATTTGATACCGTCCAATAGACCCATAAAAAGTTATCGTAAGTTATTACGTTTCACACAACCTTCGCGATTCAGACATTTGACCAGCCCTTAGTTCAGGATGTAAAAGCGTTTCCCGAGCGCATTGGGATGATACCCCGCTTTGCACATGCACCTATGTGCAAAGTGGGGTATCATTTCGAAAGCGTCCAATAGACCCATCAAAAGTTATCGTATGTTATTACGTTTCACACAACCTTTGTGATTCAGACATTTGACCGGCCATTTGTTCAGGATGTAAAAGCTTTTCGCTAGCGCATCGGGATGATACCCCGCTTTGCACATGCACTTATGTGCAAAGTGGGGTATCATTTCGAAAGCACTTCGCTAACGTTTAAATCCTTAACGCAGGGATACCCTGTATTCAGGATGACCAGACAGTGCAAACAGTTTTCCAATTATACACCGCTTTGCATGTGCACTTGCGTGCAAATCGGGGTATAATTGAAAAACTGATTGCACTGTTTTGTGATCCTGGCGCAGGGCAGGTTCATGTATTGACAGAAAGTAATCAGTGTTTACGTTTTCAAGTGGAGCTTTTAGGATCACCCTGAGTCAGTCGTGCGTAGTTAACAATCTTAAAACCTCTTGAACCGCTGGGTGAATCCAATGAAACTCTGCCAGGAAATTCCTGTAGTGACTCTCTTCAAAAATTGTTTGTTAAGTTCTGATTAGCACCCAAATAAGGGCATGGCAGGGCGCGGCTGTTTTAAACCCTAAAACCTTTAAACGTTTTCTCCTTAGTATGCAATGGGCATATTTCAACCTGTGAACTTCTCAGAATAGTTCCATGGGTGACCCTTTTCAAAAAATTGATCTTTAAATTTTGATTGACCCGCAAAGATGGACGTGACAGGGCGGGGCTTTCAGTTGATTCTGAAATCTTTAAACATCTTATTTAAAGTAACCAATAAGTGGGTTCAACCAAGCTTGGCAAAAATTGATCCTTAGCAGACCCTTTTTAAACACTGACTGTTCATGAATTTTTTATTTAGCCCCAAATATGGAGTGACAGGGTGAGGGCTCAACTAGACTTTTAAATATTTAAACTCTTTTTTTCTCAGTAACCAATGGGCGAATTCAAGCTCATCTTGGCAGAATTATGACTTGGGTGACTCTTCATAAAAACGCTCATTCAATTTTGATTGGACGTGAAATATTTGCATGGTAGGGTGGGGTTTATTTTGGCCTTCTTTTCTTTATTGATTATTGTGATTCTTCTTATATTATTCAGGTGACTGATTAAGGGCCATTCTGTTCATCTTCTTAATAACACTGTCACGGCTTAAGCTAATATTTAAATCAATAAGTAGTCATTATGAGAGTGACTGAACTTGAATCATTGAGGGGGGGACTTTCCGTTTAGCGGTCAACTCCCGTATGCGGCCGACTTTGCCTAGTCCCGTGGGTGGCCGTTTCATACTGCACAACTGTGCAGACTGATCTTAGTCTATTCTGTCCCTCAACGCTTTGTTTCCAACAGAAATATTTAGTGAACAGCAGGAAAATGGTTAGTATAAATATAAATCAAACGTGTATTAAGCGCCTCTTTATGGGACCACGAAGACTCTGAAGTGGTAATGGTCGCTTACCACACATTTAATTTACAAATTAGAAACATTATCTTCATGGAGTGTGGATGCAATCAGTATTTCGTCATAATTTTGTGTTGTCAAACCTCAACAGATTCTAGTGAGTTTTAACAATATTTTCAAACCGTGATTTCACGAAAAAAAAAAACCGCTTCACCCGTTCTCTTTTGAATTTATACAGATGATTGTTTTTGTCCTGTCTACTGTTTCCCTTTATCCTGTTCGTGCACTAAAAGTTATTCATTGACTGTCACTGTGACTGGGATGTAAAGATATGAGGCGTGCGTGATTTGACGTCACTCTCACCCTTCTTCCATATGCGTAACAAGAAATTTGAAATATTTACGCACTCAGAAGGCGACCACCAAAGAATATATAGGATAAAGGCGAAATGTGGACTGTGACTAAAGATGAATGTCCTCCGTCCGCTACCCTATTTTATGATTTGAGCGTTGGTGAATAATCAAAGCATCGTAACAACAGCTTAAATAAGATGTAGTTTCGCTGTAATGATCATTCATCAACGACATTTTTCGAAAGAGGATTTATTTCTATTACGCACTTGCATAATGTGCATAATGGAAGCTACGCCGATGCTTCTCACCTTTTTGTTGGAATGTCAAGTGTAGAGTAGTTGTAAGTGGATTAATTGCGGATCCCGGGGCCCGTTTTACTTAACTAACGATCATTTTTTGCGTAAGCAAAAAATTAAGTTGCTTCTACAGTAGTAACTAAATATGGAATTCTGCAATGCAATATCTCATAAGAATCGTCTTCTAAAGACGATTCCAATGAGACATTGCAAGGCAGAATCTATAACCGTGAATGAATGAAAGCAACATGTACGATTTGTGATTTTGACTTACGATCCATTTTTTCGTAAGAAGTTTAGTAAAACGGGCCCCTGGATTTCTGTAAAGGTGTTCAAACATTCAAATTAGACAGGGCTAGTCCGAGACTAATGAACACCATGATAAATAGCCCTGAACTCTCAACTACGTTTTAACCCTTTCCTGTTTTACACAATTTTGGACCTGTCCAAATTCAAAGTTTTTCCAGACGAAAATTTAAAGTGGATTTAATTTGAAAAATAACCATTCAGTAGGATAGAAAATAGTGTGGAAAAAGAAGAAATTGCTTGTCACAATGTTTTCTCCATCATAACATCACAGGCATGTAAAAAGCAGGGATTAAACAGCAAAGGGTTAATGTAACTCCGTGGGAACCTCTGGATAAGCATCAGAAACTGAAGAATCGGAAGACTGTTGTTTTAAACAGTCTTTCTATTCTTTTCTGAAGTTGATCAAAAAAGGGAACGTTTCTTTTAGTAACACCTTGTGAAGCTAATCAGGAATTATTTCAATATAAGAATCACAACAAAAAAAAAATACAAGCATAGATAAAATGAACTTGATAAGATGGCCTCAGTCGGGATTCATGTGTACTCCCCAAACACCCTCTGGATCCGCCAACTCTTGAATTGAAATTCAAGGAGAAATCATTTGTACACTGCAAGGGTTCGGGTCCAAAGTTCTGAGGTGCGTTCGTTAGAGCAAGATGAAAAATCCATCTGAGATTTTTAAGGCGTCGTAATGAACGATTTTCGATAATTTGAGTGAAAATATTCGACGTCGTCATGACTACTCGTTTTAAGCCAATGCAAAACCATCTTCGTTTCCTTATTGAGATGTCTTAAGATTCTTATTGAGCCGCTTAAAAATCTCGCTCTACCGAACGCTTTGTCTTTAAAATCTTAATAAGAATCTTAAGAATCTCGCTCTAACGAACGCACCTCTGTTTTCCTTTGCAATTATAGCGATAACTTTTTAACACGTTTTACGTACTTTACAAAAATTTTATTATTCTAGACCACAAGTTTCCGTAGTTTCCGGTGCCAATTCAAGTATTATTCTAGATTCAGGAAATAAGCATGGTGCAAAAAGTTTCGATCCTAGTCAGTCTTTGCAGTCTGACAAGGGTCGACACTTAAATTACCCAGATGGTCCCTTTTCACGTGACGGGTCACATTTAAATTCAACAATTAGTTCCTATTATTGTCAAATTTTTCGTAATGATGCGACCAAATCAGTTGAAGGAAGTCATTCTGTAATGTGCGAAAGGTATCCATCAGCGCAGACTTTTTAAAGGTAGTGGAACTGTAATAGTTCCACAACATTTCGGAAGTCATGAACTTTAACATAATTAACCGAGGTTTCCTAATGATTTCATTAGGAAACCTCGGTTAACAATGTGAAAAACAATGAGTTCCGAAATGTTGCGGAAATATTACGAGCCCACTGCCGTAATAAATAGTAAATCGCACAGAAACGTTCCCAGTTGACGGTTGTAAATTTGACAGAGACATCGCCGTGACAATATCGCGTTTGCCTTTCGGTCGATGGGTAATCATGCAAATATTTAGATGCCGGTCAGACGGACCAAAATGGGTTTGCGGAAGCCCGCTCGACCGACAATTCGCACTGATAAAAGCTCGCTAGTGTTTCAGCCAGTTGAGCTAACAAAGGAATAGATCCTGTATGAGCCTTTGCGTGACATTTCCAACAATTTGAAATTTGTGCAAAGCATAGACTCTTGTCAGTCTGTGCATCTGTTCACTTACGTTTCGTAGAAAAAAATAAAGTCTCAAAGAATCTGTAGATAGTTAGGCAATCTTCTAATTTCACTATGTATCTGTCTAGTCTTTTAAATATTTCACCTTTTGCACATGTCAAATTGTTGGAAATGTCACGCACAGGCTCATATATAATATAACAGACCAGGTAAAAAAAAGCTTAAGTGCTACTTTACAAAACCCTTCATGGGAAATTTCATGTATTTTAATTAAAAAATTAGGTCAAGGGTTAAGATTTGGCAATAATCGCGTGTTAATCAGGACAATTATACGGGCTTCTACCCCACTTCGATCTTGACAATTTAAACAAAGTGTTCATTTGGTTATAGATTCAACGTTGAATAGTTGACAAAAATCTTATCTCGGCTTTGTGACATTCTTGTGTGCAAAACCCGATATACTTTAGGCATTTCATTGACATGGATTTAAATGGGGGAAAATGCCTATTAGGTTGAATCGTGCACGTTCCTTTTCTGTTGAAATTGCCTATTAAGTACACCAGAATTCCACGAACTTGATAACTATGGAAACAGTTTTAGGAGAAGTAAGTTTTTATCTATTTGTTAAACATTTTGTTCACCCAGGGGCCTATTTTACTTAACATCTTACGATCATTTTTTTTCGCGCAAGTCAAAAATCAAAGTTGCTACTACAGTAGTATCTAGATATGGAATTTTGCCATGCATCATCTAATTGGAATCTAACAATGAATGAAAACACCATAAACGATTTGTGATTTTGACATTTTTTCGTAAAAAAATAGTAAAATGGCCCCCTGATTTTAACGTTTGCCACGGCTCAAGCTGAATATCCCCGGTTTTTTTTTCTTTTTTATGGTGGGGGGGGGGGTGTTTGGGGTTGTTGTTGTCTACTTTTATCATTTTTACAATTTTAATAATCATTATTATCTTTAATTCGTCTAATCCCTTCCACCACAAACAAATTTATTACGTCGCCAAAGAGGGACCAACCATATACATGACGTCGTAGCGTTATCGGAAAGGAAGCGCTTTACCACATTTACCCTAAAAAGTCAGATTTCGACTTATATTGAAGTACGAGAAAGAGAGAGAGAGAGAATGAGAGAGAGAGAGAAAGAGAAAGAAAGAGAGAGAGAGAGGGATAAGTCAATCTCATCCTTTCATACCTTGTTACATTCTACCTCGCAATATCTCAATGGAATCGTCTGTAGAAGACGATTATAATGAGATGATGATGCATGGCGCAATTCCATATTAAGTTACTACTGTAGAAGCATTTTTTTTTTAATTTTTGACTTACGCAAAAATTTATCGTAAGATGATAAGTAAAACTGGCCCCAAGGTCTCTCTGTGCAATTAGCGCAGACTGGCTATGCTCGATACTCTTCCAAATTTCCGGATATTCCTTTTACGCGTTGCCATCATAATCAAATTCAAACACAAAAGTAACATCTCGTAGACTGTCATCTTTTCCCCGAAATATTCCATTGAAATAAAATACTATTTCTTAGTCTAATAAGTATACGGAGACAATCCTGGGTTAACGGTCACTAAATTGTCGCGAAAAGTTGAAATTTGTTCAAATTATGAAATGTTTCCTGAACGGTTTTATCTAGAATTCAACTGGCATATTTGGGGTTAGACTGTAAGCCTGTCCCATCTACGCTACCCTCCGATACTGTATCGATCGATTGAGACAGGCTCTCAGTCAAATTAGGGGTCAATTTGCAAATACCTTAGCAAACTTCCGGGACAAAGTTTTGCGCGTAAGTAGGCTGCAAAGGCGTAATTAGGATTTTGAAATTTATAGGTACTCAGAAGTCGACCAACATAGAATTTATAAGATAAATGCGATATGTGGACTGTGACAAAAGATAAATGTCCTCCGTCTGCGCCCCTTTTCTATGATTTGAGCGTTGGTGAACAATCAAAACATCGTAACTACAGCTTGAATAAGCTGTAGTTCCGATGTTATGATCATTCGTCGACGACATTTTTTCGAGAGATGATTTATTTCCAGTACGCACTTGCGTAATTGCATAATAGTAGAAACGTCCTTGGGCTACACGTTCAAAGCGAGTCCATATATCTTAAACGCATTGCGAAGGTTTTGTCTTGAGCACAAGACAGATTGAATTTTTTCAATAATCTTGAAGATCGACCTTTCTTGATGGCTCATTTACGATTTCCATTTATCGGCGCTGGTATTTACTTAAGGAACCATTTGCGAGCCGTATACGCTTTGTAAGTTTCCTATTTACACTCAAATCAGAATATATTGAATGAAAAGAAAATATTTGATGAAAAGTTTAAACCATTTATGAGCGTTTAGTTATGTTAATTGTTGTATATTTTGAAAATGTGTGAGTTGTAAGGACTATTGACAATATAGTTTGGGGACTAAATGAATTCATAAAACGCGTCACAAAAAAGACCATCGATAAGCCGACAGTCTCTCTGGGTGAATTACTCGAAGGAATAATGCATATGAGACCCGTCACGCAAAAATAGACCATCTGGGAACTTCGTAAAATGAACATTTGTGAAAAAGATTGGTTCTACTACAGGCCAAGAAGAGCACGAATTTCAAAAATGCTTTCACAGTAAGGAAGATGGATTATTCGAGATTCAGAAAATTAGTAAAGTGCGAAAAGTTTCGACCCAAGTCAGTCCGCGCAGTCTGACTCGGGTCGACACTTAATACGCAACTACCCAGATTGGCCCATTTCGCGTGACGGGTCACAATAAGTGAGTTATCGCATATCCCAATTAATTAGAGTTTCAAGAAAACTGCCTCCTTTCAATAACGAACAGCCAAACAAGTTATAGAGGATATTGAATGAGTGGTAATGGAATACCGAATTTATTAAACAAGTCGTCTAAGAACAGATAAAAACGAGGGCGCGCCGAGTTTTTATCTGTTTATAGATGACTCGTTTGATAAAAAGTGTATTTTATGAACATAAATTTTATATTCTATATATAATATGACCCGAATTTTTGCGAAAAGTTGTCAAAATTCTTGAAATTCTATATTTCAATTTTCCACGAAACTTATAACGCCGTTTTGAAACTGACGTCACAATATATACATTTAACGTCATTTTCGCGGTTACAAAATAGCGTTGCTATTTGCTCTCAGCTCATTTGCATAGTCATTTGACTAGAGTAATAACAGCCGTGTAATATCAAAAATATTCAACGAGGTTGTTTCTCTCTCGCGACGTAGGTCATATTATACAAAGATAAGTTTTTTGTTCAAGACACACTGATCTAAGGTAGTGGACCCATAAAAGTTCTGCAATGTTTCAGATGTAATGAACTTTAATAGTGTTAACCGGTGTTTCCTAGTGATTTTCATTAGGAAACCTCTGTCAACATTGTGAAAGTTCATAAGGTCCGAAATGTTGCGGAATTATTATGGGTCCACTAAATCTCCCTCAACAAAGTCTTGGATAGAATTTGATGAAGAGCGCCTTGGCGAGCTTAATATATATATATTTATATATTTTTTTTCCTTTTGAGACAAGGCTAAGATCATTTAGTTCAAACAAAAGCGAGTGACGGATTATTTCTCACATTATAGCAGATTTTGCTCATCCATTTATATTCATAAGAAAAGCCACATAAATGTTCTTTAAATGTTCTTTAAGATATAACATAAGACAAGGATATCTCTACCTATTTGTTGCTTTGACAAAAAAAAAAAAAGAAGTTAAATCGGTGTAACTACCGTTACGCACATTACGCAAGTGCGTGTGAGAGATGAATCGCCTTTCTAAAAGTATCGTTGGTAAGGATCATGACATCGAAACTACCGCTAATTCAAGCTGTAGTTACGATGTCTTGATTATTCACAACGCTCAAATCATAGAAAGGGGGGGCGATATGTGGACTGAGACAATTTTAAGATGAATGAACTCCGTCCGCTACCTTAGTAAAATTTGAGCGTTGGTAAATAATCAAAACATCGCAACTACAGCTTAAATATATGTTATGATCATTCATCAACGATATTTTTCAACAGATGATTATTTCTTTTACGCACTTGCGCAAATTGCGTAATGGGGGCTACGCACTTGAATCATTCATCTTTTGTCACATAAGTATCCATCTGAAAGCGTATAAAATTCAAAATCCTAGTTATGCATATGAGTTATGTGGGAAAAAATATCGTGATTATTTAAAAAAAATAGCCGAATAAATCAAACTTCAAAGAATCCGTAAAATTTTATATAGGTGACACTCGCTCGATTCGGTTGACACTCGCTGATTTTTTATTTTTATTTTTTTTTATTACATTGTATTTTAGAATGACCCATCTACATACCATTGAAAGAGTTTTTGACGTGCGACCTTCGGTTGACCTTTACTGGGACCAATACTGTTTTCTTTTCTTTTTTTCAAGAAAATGAGTACTGGGAGTTCAAAGATCGTACTTTTCACATTATGGATTACAATATCTTAATTTTGAATGAGCCAATGTCGACATTGCCACTTTCTTCCTAGATTGAGGGAGGGTGTGGCCTGATATTATCTGCTATTATATTACAAGAAAGCAAGCCAATTGACGAAAGAGAAAAACTAGAAAAGGAATGGCAACTACCTTTATAATAACTTAACTACCATGTTTTAGAATCAGCAAACATGTGTATGTTGGGCAATTTGAAATGAGCCTGTGCGTGACATTTCCAACAATTTCAAATATCTGCAAAGCAAAGACTCTGGCCAGCCTGTGCATCTGCACAGTCTGACCAGAGACATCACTATGCGTTTTGTAGATAGAAAAGAGAAAAGGTCTCAAAGTATCTGTAGTCTGTCAGACAAATTAATATTTAAAGTTTGTGGCTGTCTACGCTTCTCAATATTTGGATCTCACAAACCGTTAAAATCGTTGGAAATGTCACATACAGCTTCAAATGTTTTTTTTTTTAAAAAGGCAATCTTACTCTGCTAAAATTTCGAAAATTTTAGTATCCTACCTTCAGTGCGATTTAAAAGGTAAATTACTTTTAGTCAACAGATAACAGTCCTGAGTTCCAGATGCAAAAACATTTGCAAGCGTTTACATCCCACTTTCAGGTAGGAATGCGTGAAAAGCGACGAACAATTTCTGCAGCGTTTATGGAAATTTGCCATCTTGAACGTAGGGAAGGTTTTTGTTATGTCGTGATTTTGATTTTTTCCGACTACGGATTACAAAAGTAAATTAATAGTTTGTTTAAAGTAAGAAAAAAATAGTTTGTTGTTCGTATGCCGAAAATCCTCGATGTGTGCAGAATAGAAATGTTAAAGAAATGGTATTCCGTTTTGCAAGTGTTCTTACGTGAAAAAGCAGAGTTTAATTTCTAAAAACGTTTGCAAACGTTTTGGAATCCTGATTGCTGGACTCTTTTGGCGCTCTTGGGGCAGAACTAGGGAGCGGTACCAGGCATGTTTCATTTATATGCGATCCGTCACGCGAAAAGAGACCATCCTGGAATTCTGTAAAAAAAATATTTAAAAAGAGATTTGATCCAGCAAAGGTCAACCAGGGGTCGCATTTCAAAAATTCTTTCACTGGAAGGTAGATTGATCATTCTAGATTCAGAAAATAACCGCGGTGCAAAATGTTTCGACCCTAGTCAGTCTGCGCGATCCGCGCAGTCTGACAAGGGTCGACACTTTACGCACTTCCCAGGTGTCCCTTTTCGCGTGACGGGTCACATATTTATCATTATCACAAGAAGACCCACGACTAGCCACGAAATTAAGATATTTTGATAGGCGGCACCGACAGCATTTTTGGCAACTCTTAAAAGCTTTGCATAGTTCTGTTTTTTATCGTTTCATAACTTTTGGCCGAAATGCAATTTGTTGAATGGGCAATCAAGTCAGACATTTATTTCATATAACAACGGTTATGTTATTTGTTGTAACGCTTGCGATAATAAAAGAGTTGATCCTGATAGACGAAAAGAAAAAAAAATCTAGTAATTTCGAAAAGTGTCGACCCTGGTCCGAAAAAGAGGGAGAAGAAGAGAGCTCATTCTATAACTGAGCTTGTGCGTGATATTTCCAGCAATTTCACATTTGCGCATTGCAAAGCCTACGGTAAGCCTGTGCATCTGCACAGTCTGACCATAGTCTTCACCATAGGCGAAACTAGGATTTTGAAATTTATACGCACTCAGAAGGCGAGCAACAAAGAATATATAGGATAAAGGCGGTATGTGGACTGTGACAAATAGATAAATGTCCTCCGTCTGCTCCCCTTTTCTATCATTTGAGCGTTTATGAATAATAAAAAATCGCAACTGCAGTTTGAATAAGCTGTAATTTCGATGTTATGATCATTCGTCAACGACATTTTTCGGATGAGGATTTATTTCTATTACGCACTTGCGTAGTGTACTTAATGGTAGTTAGGCCCTTGTTCACTATGTGCTTTGTCGATAGGGAAGGTCTTGACCTTTCCTCTGACAGTCGACGAAACTTTCTTCTTGCATTGTGTGGCTGTCTAGGCTACTCAAAATTCGTGCCGCCTCGCGCACATGTGAAATTGTTGGAAATGTCACACGCAGGCTCAATTGATGTATGTGTCATTTCAACATAGAATATATGTGATTCGTTTAATAGGAAGGACTTTCGGGAAACTGCGTGAAAAAAAATAAAGATATTAGCTCCAGCACTGGAAAACCGGGTGTCACACTTTACAAATTGATACACGAAGATAGAATGATAATTTATGATAATTTTAGTACCAGAAATTCAGTCAAGTGCGATAAGCTATGACTCTCCAAGAAGGGTTGAAACTGTACGCACTACCCAAATGATCCATTTTTGCTTGACGAAAAACACTTAGAAAAAAATACCAACAGTTCAAGTGTTCAAAATGGTCTATTACTTAGGCAGGTTATTCTTCGTTATTAATTATCCGTGACGTAGGTTGGCGAGTTAACTTTTAAATATTTTGGGTTCATTGAAAAGTTAGTCGGCGATTATCGTGAACGCGTGCAAATTACTGTATCCTAAAAAGGGATTCACGTTCTTAGAGCAAGTGAACCGTGACATTTCATCGTTAGGTTACCAAAGCCTTGTAACTTCAGCTTGGACAAGCTGAAGTTACGAGGGTTTGGTTACCAACCTACATTGTATGGTCTCAAGTTAATTATGTCGACTATCTTTAGAAGTAAAAGATAATGAATAAAGGCTGATTTACTTCAACCTTAAATGCATCGATCCGTAGGCTCCGCCCTGCCAGGGGAAAAATCATGGATTATATATATCAAGATCCAAGTCGAGCCTTGTGCAGGTGATAGCCTGATTAAAACAGACGAACTTGGGCTCTATAAGGTGATATTTTGACTCCTCTGGTCAGTGGCCAATACCAAATATGGAGCCAGTCAGACCGATATTTTGATACAATACAATACAATACAATACAATATCTTTTATTTTTCTCAGTTCCTTAACAGAAAGCATGCTGAATAACATGTATAAATGTGACAGTATGAAGGTAAAATAAAATGAGTTATGGTCAGTACAATTTGTGCATAACCGATATAGTCAATGTATGGCCTGGAACGAGCGAATTTGACAATAAAGGGTTTCCCTCTTTGCTTATGAGCGGCGCCTTTCCAGTTGAAACATGGGCTCATCCATTCCCAATTCATTTGTGACTGGGAAATCACCCATCAACTACTTACAATTGCCTCCTTTTGCACTTTATTTGGATTTTGTTCTATAGAAGCATTTTGTCACTGATATGCCTGTTATTAAAAAACGCGATTTATGCATTGAGAATTACTTCATTATCAAATTCCCAAATTAATTGGAAAAGCGCGCTAAATTCCTGGATTGAGTAGGCTCTCGTAACAGTTTTTGGAAAAAAGCCGCGGATCTCTATCGAATAATGCAAGTTTTTTTTTTTTCTTTTTCATTCTTATTTTCTCACTATCAATATAGAAAGATAGCATGTATACATGTATTTTAAACAAAAAATAGTATTAAATAGGCGGGTACCTTATATGAAAAAACAACAACTTGGTTAAAATAATAAAGATACAAGATACAAGATACAAGAATTTATTCAGAAAACTCACATAACATAGTGGGTGTCCTCCAATAAATTAGGAAAGTACATGTACAAGAACCATACATTTCACAACTAAAAAGAAAAACCAAAATAAATGAATCAACTTGACTATCGAAAACTGATGTTCTTTGAATATAATATAATAAAATTGATTTTTTTGCGTGTTTCTATTTCCGCTGCCGAAAATAAAGTAGGCTAAAAAATATTGCGACATGTGATTATTACGTGGTGATTTCCAACTATCCTATTTATAGTAACCCGATTAATTATGACGGTCGACTTGTGCATTTCGGAAGTTCCTCATTAACGAATCGAGTAGTTTTCCGCGTGTTTTACGCAGGATTTCGAAGAGCATGTTGGCCTATGAGTTGACATTAAGCTACCAACCATTGAAAAAAAGGTAAGTGTTTTCATGATAAGCTTAATCATACCCAACTCTTAACAATTTATGCGGTTAAAATCAGAAAAAGGCGCATGCGACAAATTTGAATGCGGTTGTATGATTGATTGTCATAATTGGTCGACAAAAACCCATTACGATTCGCTAACTACACCTTGAATAAACTTGTAGATACGAAGTTTTTTTTGTCCAGGCGAGTTTATATTACTTGACTAGTATTTAACAACATCATGTCGATTTTCTTATAGAATATTGTAACTACAACTTTATAAAAGATATAATTTCGAGATTAAGAACAAAATAAAGTTTAGATATAAGCAAACCGATTCTATATGAGCCTTGCAAGTTGCATTTGAATATGCTAGTCACGACTTTATAATCATATTTTAATCGAATAAATGAAGATTTGAAATCCGAGAAGATGTGCTTTGAGATCATAGATAATAAATATTTTACACTTGAATTTCGTCTTTCAATTTCATGCAGTTTGTCCTACGTTCAGGATGATAACGGACGCGAAACGGTTTAGAAATAATACCCAGTTTTGCACGTGAACTTACGTGAAAAGCGGGGTATCACTTCTTAAACATTCATAAAGTGATCGGGTTAAGTTTCAAACTATTTTGTTGACCTACGCACCGTGACTTTATCGTGTGAATGTGACCCATCGCGCAAAAAGGGACCATCTGGGAACTCTGTAAAATGACTATTTGAAAAAGAGATTGGATCCAGCTTAGGTCAACCAGAGGTCGCATTTCAAAGTTTCTTTCACTGGAAGGTAGATTGATCATTCTAGATTCAGAAAATAAGCAAAGTGCGAAAAGTTGGGATCCTAGTCAGTCTGTGCAACCCGCGCAGTCTGACTAGGGTTGACACTTTACGAACTACCCAGATGGTCCCTTTTCGCGTGACGGGTCACAAATGTGACTCGTCACGCGAAAAAGGGACCAGCTGGGTAAATGCGTAAAGCGTTGACCCTAGTCAGACTGCGCGAACGCGAATTGCGCAGACTGACCAGGGTCGAAACGTTTCGCTTTTATACAATTCTCTGAATCTAGAATGATCAATCTGCCTTCTTGTGAGAGAATTTTTTAAGTGACATCTGGTAAATCTGAAAAAGAATAAATATCTTCTTCAAATATTTATTTTACAGAATTCCCAGATGTTCCTTTTCCCAAGACGGTTCACAAATATCACAAAAATTGCCTTTATTTCATTGGAAGTTTTTTTTCGCTGGGTATCAATTAACTTTGGGGATGAGATGCAGATATTGTTGTTTAATGAAAGTATGGAATTAAAAACGGAATCACACATGGATCCGCTTCGTGTATTCATTTAGTGTTATTTTAAACTTTAAGTTTCATACTTCAAGTCGTCAGTGAACTAAAAAAAAATATATATATATATATTCCTTCCCCCCTCTTGAATTCAATCATGTTACTTTTGTATGAGAATTTGAAATTAAAAAGAAATCATTCTACACCCCTTTATAATGTGTATAATTAGACTTTCAGGTTCAAAACTTCGTGAAAACACAAAGATCTCCTCAACTAACTAGGTATTGTGAAAAATTGTTGACCTGTCACTCATTATTTTTCGTAAACGTTCGTTTACATCCGCGAGGTTATTTAAGGAATTTTATTTTAAGATCAAGTTAAGTACCTCAATTATTATGACTGGATCCGTAGCGCAGTGGTCTAAACCGTTTGCCATGTAGAGTCAATGATCTGACAGACCTGGTTCGAATACGCACACAGTCCATCAAGCATTTTATTTCTCATTTTTTTAAACTTTATTTTTATTATCAAATGAGGGAACAGTTTTATTGTTTCTTAAATTTCTTGTTTGTAATATTCTATATTCGCAGTTTTTTACTTATTCAAATCTCTCATTACTTTATATTCATGGGAATAATATGCTTAATAATCACCTATTCAAGCTGAGGTCACGAGGCTTTTGACCGTCAACTTAGCCCTTTTTGTTTCTCTAACGCAGCACCTAAGCGACATAATTGAATTATCTTCTTTGGGCCATCATCTTATCATGCGATACATTTTATTGCTTGTCGTTACTTCTGTTAATTCTGTTAACGGAATTCTTTATCCATTTTTTATTTTATTTTGAGGAGTGTGATAAATTCTTCCTGTATTTTTCTAAAAAAAAAAATGTTGTGCATAGGCTACTGAGCAATAGGAAATCATTTGATGCAGAATATCAAACTTATCACCCAAAACAGAACCATGAACAAAATTAAGTAAACAGTGTCGTGCTTTTTTATATACAAAGAATCACAGCAATTAAAAGTAATATCGTATTTTCAAAATAAAAAAAATCAAAATAAATAAATAAAAAAGATTAGACGAGAGTGAGATTCGATCATTGGACCTCTGCTCTTCAAGTTCCTGACTTTTCACCTATAGCTGTGTCTGGTCATTTATCACGAACTGGTATATTTTGTTATTTGAATGTACTGTTCGCGTATTTTTAATCTATATTAGGAAGTGGGTTCCGAATATCAATGAAGGTCAACAGGAATATTAAATGAGCGACAGGTCAACAATGTTTCACAATATCGTGATGTAACGTTTAGATAACGGGTATAACGCAACAATTTTTATTAAAAATACCATTATTTAGCCAAAAATTCTGCAAACCTTTCCTTTCACGAAAATATTGTCCTGTATTCAGGATGCAAAAATGTAAACAACGTTAAGAAATTGCACCCGGCTTTGCACGTGAATACACGTGCAAAGCGGGATACCATTTCTCAAACATTGCTCAATCGTTTTCATCCTAAACCCAAGACTGTTCCGTGCTTCTCGTGGCAGAAATTTTACACCGTAGTTAGAAAAATGTAAAAAATATATATTACAAGGACATTGCAAGATTTTGTGCAATTTACGCGCTAATTTATTATATGATTTATGCTGGATGACACTGTTAAGTTTTAAGCAAAATGACATACACATATTACGATTTATTGTCGTACGATTTATGTGTAAATGACATAGTGAATCAAAAAATAATAAGCCATTGTACGATTAATGTTGTGTGACATTGTACGATTTATGAGTTTTGTATGGAAGCTTGTTTCAAAGTTCAGTCATTCTAGCCGCGATGTTCTCGACAAATTCCTGATGCACAAAGAAATTTGACACACACTGTAAACTAAGACCGGCCTGCACAGACTTGCAGTCTGATCTGAGCCTTTTCCGCTTTCCATTCGATTGTTCGGGTTAATATTGAGCTTAACTGGTTGAGGTACATGTTAACCAAAATTGACATTTGTAAAATAATATAATAAAACACAAAACAAAACAAAATAAAATAAACAAAAAGAAATAATAAAAATAATAATAACCAACGACGAACAAAAACTAGCTTTTATTGGGTTTCACCATCATTTGTTAATGGCTTTGTCCATTCGTCTGTCCGCTCTGAACGCCTTGGGGCACGAATAGACCTTCTTTACCACTAACACGGTTTGAATCCGCAACCCTATACTTCGAAGGTTCGAGACCGCCGCGTTAGCCACTGTCCAACACAGTACCTCTAAGAAATAAATATATTTAATTTTTCTCGTAAATCAAAGAAATAATATGTGTGCTTATTGAAAAACAAAGTACAATACGGTATGTGCAAACCCTTCAAATAAATATTCATGAACATAGAATCATAAATCGATAGTACAAAAACAAGAGTCGAATTATTTCTATGAAAAAAGCAGTTTCATTTTACACGTTTATACCCGGGTTACTCAAAAGATTAAATCCCATGATTTATAAATATTGGGTTTTACAAGAATTCTGATACAGTCTTTCAAAGCTTATTACTTTGTCATGCTCTATAAATACAAATCATTACAGGGATTGGCACAAATCATTTTTGACATCATCCTATAAGCTGTAAGTGTTGAAGTCCTCCCGGAGCCGCCGTCATAGCGCAGTTGGTAGCGCGTCGGACTGTCAATCAAGAGGTCCCGGGTACGATCCCCGACGGCGGCACTCATTCTTTCCGACTATTTGTCTCTCACCAATGGGATGATAATCTTAGACCTATGTGAGATAGCAGCTGGAGGCTAGGAAAGGATGTGGTGGTTGTACTGGTGGGAGAAATACCAGGAAACCATTGTTGGGTGCTCCAGGCGCCGCGATATACTGAAAAAATGTTGAAAGCGGCGTTTAACTCCATGCAATCAATAGATCAATTGAAGGTCCTCTCGGATAATAACAGGTCCTCCAAGAAAAAAATTTCTCTCAAGCAAGAGTAAGTTTTAAGTAAAATAGTGAAGGAGAAGTAGAGAGATCTAGAAATTTCTTCTTTTTGACAATTTTTTTACAGAGTAATGAATTTTTTTTTTATGAAAATGCAAGTAATTTTTTTCAAAACTTGACTGATTAGAAATAAAATGACCATTAACAAGAGACTCGAAGGACCTGGGGCCCGTTTTACTAAACGTCTTGACGTCGCGCACGGAAATGCGGCACTTTTTAATAAACGTCACCCTCTGTGTTTTAAAACTTATCATAACAAGACTCCTTGGTCTCACCATCCATATACCTTATATCTAAATAACGCCTAAACCATGGCCAATATATAAATGAAACTTTTATTGCAAACTATTTACGTATGATTTCGTAAAAAGGAGTTTCAAATTGTAATTTAAGCGAAAAAACGCATGTAACATGTAACAAAAAAGCATCACCGGAAGATACACATCTTATATTTTATACAGTTTAATAATGTTTAAACTGCTTGAAAGTGCATCAAATCTAAACTGGCAAGACATCCAACAATTTTACCAACGGAAATCGAAATTTAACCTCAAATAAGAAAAATACCGCTTTATATATAACAAAAAGTGAAGCGTAACATCAAACTTTAAGAGGCCGAAAAAATGACGGTTTTCTTTTATATTTTAATTAAAAATGGTTCAATTGCAACCAATTTTAAAATTAAAAATATCATTCTTCTGTTTTTCTAAAATATGTAAATAGATATCAATTTGAGTTTCAATCGGAAATTTGATTAGCCGAAATTCATGTGGAACGAAATCTTTTTAGGCTGTTATAAAACTTTTTTTCCCATTCTTAATACGCTTAAAAAAGCAGTTCCTTTATTCATACGATAATTTTATGAAAGCTAAGAAATATTATTTTTCTCTTATAAATCATATCAAAATTTCATGAAAAAAATATTTACAAATAAAAGAGATATTGATATTAGTTCGTGTGGAACGATTTCTAAACAAACGCGCATTTTCTTACAACGACGTTATGTTTGATTCGTTGAATTATAAAACCGACGCGCCTTTAGACGAATACAGAGTAGATTAAATCCGCAAAGGGGAGAAAAAAAAAAGAAAGCGTAATATTATGCGAGAAGAATATTTGTGTGGAAGTGTCGATGTGAGTAGGGTAGGGAAGAACTAGATATAAACAAGAGGGCCAATATTGCCCGAAATCGATCATGTTAATTTCGGATAGCAAAAAAGAATATTTGATACATTTTTCGCAAAGACTTGTATTCTCGGAATGTAACTTGTTGTTCTAAAGACCCAAGAATAGTGATTTCGAAGCAAACTTAGCAAAATGTAATAACTTTTTTCGAACATTCATAAAGAAGTGGGGGGGGGGGCGTCATATTCCTTTTACAAAAATGCATTTATTGATGACATCACTTTTTATGAACAAGCTGCTGTTGGTTCGAATTGATCATTGCAAAAAAAAATAGGGTGAATATTTCATAATGTCAGATTTACCTCTACATTATAACATAAATAATGTTTAAAAAAGCGTCTAGCCAAATACCTTTTCATATTAAGAGTGGAAATAAGCCTAACTCTACAAAGGGCTTAATCCAGTATTCGCATGTCTAAACATTTATGCGAAGTTGAAAATAATATGACATTTTGCATTCTTCGCGAGGGACAGGGGCGAGTTATGATTTTTTAATGATGACTATATATTCTGACATTGCTATAGCTGTAGAAAGAGTGAACAATATAATGATAATGTGAACTTTTTGCTGACAGAAAAAAAGAAAAAAAAATATTAGACGCTATACAATCGACGTTCGCTTTTTAGCTCACCTGAGCACGAAGTGCTCAAGGGAGCTATTGTGATCAATCGTTGTCCGGCGTCCGTCTGTCCATCTGTCCGTCTGTCCGTCACGGCGTCAACTTTTTCTTTAAATGACATCTCCTCCTAAACTTAGGGGTCAAAATCAACCAAACTTGGCAGAAATATTCCTTGGGTGGTCCCTTATGAAAATTGCTCAAATGGAAAGGATCCGTGCCATATCACGGGAAAAGGGGCCTTAATGACAAATTTCTTGTTTTCACTCTAGAAGCCACAAATATGGTCCAATCTTCATGAAACTTGGTCAGAATGTTTGTTAGGTCATGAGGATGAAGTCTATTGAAAATGGGAAGGATCCGTGCCATTTCACAGAAAAAGGCACCTTAATGACAATTTTGTCAACAATATCTTTAAACGACATCTCCTCCTAAACTTAGGGGTCAAAATCAACCAAACTTGGCAGAAATATTCCTTGGGTGGTCCCTTATGAAATTTGCTCAAATGGAAAGGATCCGTGCCATATCACGGGAAAAGGGGCCTTAATGACAAATTTCTTGTTTTCACTCTAGAAGCCACAAATATGGTCCAATCTTCATGAAACTTGGTCAGAATGTTTGTTAGGTCATGAGGATGAAGTCTATTGAAAATGGGAAGGATCCGTGCCATTTCACAGAAAAAGGCGCCTTAATGACAATTTTGTCAACAATATCTTTAAACGACATCTCCTCCTAAACTTAGGGGTCAAAATCAACCAAACTTGGCAGAAATATTCCTTGGGTGGTCCCTTATGAAAATTGCTCAAATGGAAAGGATCCGTGCCATATCACGGGAAAAGGGGCCTTAATGACAAATTTCTTGTTTTCACTCTAGAAGCCACAAATATGGTCCAATCTTCATGAAACTTGGTCAGAATGTTTGTTAGGTCATGAGGATGAAGTCTATTGAAAATGGGAAGGATCCGTGCCATTTCACAGAAAAAGGCGCCTTAATGACAATTTTGTCAACAATATCTTTAAACAACATCTCCTCCTAAACTTAGGGGTCAAAATCAACCAAACTTGGCAGAAATATTCCTTGGGTGGTCCCTTATGAAAATTGCTCAAATGGAAAGGATCCGTGCCATATCACGGGAAAAGGGGCCTTAATGACAAATTTCTTGTTTTCACTGTAGAAGCCACAAATATGGTCCAATCTTCATGAAACTTGGTCAGAATGTTTGTTAGGTCATGAGGATGAAGTCTATTGAAAATGGGAAGGATCCGTGCCATTTCACAGAAAAAGGCGCCTTAATGACAATTTTGTCAACAATATCTTTAAACGACATCTCCTCCTAAACTTAGGGGTCAAAATCAACCAAACTTGGCAGAAATATTCCTTGGGTGGTCCCTTATAAAAATTGCTCAAATGGAAAGGATCCGTGCCATATCACGGGAAAAGGAGCCTTAATGACAAATTTCTTGTTTTCACTCTAGAAGCCACAAATATGGTCCAATCTTCATGAAACTTGGTCAGAATGTTTGTTAGGTCATGAGGATGAAGTCTATTGAAAATGGGAAGGATCCGTGCCATTTCACAGAAAAAGGCGCCTTAATGACAATTTTGTCAACAATATCTTTAAACGACATCTCCTCCTAAACTTAGGGGTCAAAATCAACCAAACTTGGCAGAAATATTCCTTGGGTGGTCCCTTATGAAAATTGCTCAAATGGAAAGGATCCGTGCCATATCATAGGAAAAGGGGCCTTAATGACAAATTTCTTGTTTTCACTCTAGAAGCCACAAATATGGTCCAATCTTCATGAAACTTGGTCAGAATGTTTGTTAGGTCATGAGGATGAAGTCTATTGAAAATGGGAAGGATCCGTGCCATTTCACAGAAAAAGGTGCCTTAATGACAATTTTGTCAACAATATCTTTAAACGACATCTCCTCCTAAACTTAGGGGTCAAAATCAACCAAACTTGGCAGAAATATTCCTTGGGTGGTCCCTTATAAAAATTGCTCAAATGGAAAGGATCCGTGCCATATCATGGGAAAAGGGGCCTTAATGACAAATTTCTTGTTTTCACTCTAGAAGCCACAAATATGGTCCAATCTTCATGAAACTTGGTCAGAATGTTTGTTAGGTCATGAGGATGAAGTCTATTGAAAATGGGAAGGATCCGTGCCATTTCACAGAAAAAGGCGCCTTAATGACAATTTTGTCAACAATATCTTTAAACGACATCTCCTCCTAAACTTAGGGGTCAAAATCAACCAAACTTGGCAGAAATATTCATTGGGTGGTCCCTTATGAAAATTGCTCAAATGGAAAGGATCCGTGCCATATCATGGGAAAAGGGGCCTTAATGACAAATTTCTTGTTTTCACTCTAGAAGCCACAAATATGGTCCAATCTTCATGAAACTTGGTCAGAATGTTTGTTAGGTCATGAGGATGAAGTCTATTGAAAATGGGAAGGATCTGTGCCATTTCACAGAAAAAGGCGCCTTAATGACAATTTTGTCAACAATATCTTTAAACGACATCTCCTCCTAAACTTAGGGGTCAAAATCAACCAAACTTGGCAGAAATATTCCTTGGGTGGTTCCTTATGAAAATTGCTCAAATGGAAAGGATCCGTGCCATATCATGGGAAAAGGGGCCTTAATGACAAATTTCTTGTTTTCACTCTAGAAGCCACAAATATGGTCCAATCTTCATGAAACTTGGTCAGAATGTTTGTTAGGTCATGAGGATGAAGTCTATTGAAAATGGGAAGGATCCGTGCCATTTCACAGGAAAAGGCGCCTTAATGACAATTTTGTCAACAATATCTTTAAACGACATCTCCTCCTAAACTTAGGGGTCAAAATCAACCAAACTTGGCAGAAATATTCCTTGGGTGGTCCCATATGAAAATTGCTCAAATGGAAAGGATCCGTGCCATATCACGAGAAAAGGGGCCTTAATGACAAATTTCTTGTTTTCACTCTAGAAGCCACAAATATGGTCCAATCTTCATGAAACTTGGTCAGAATGTTTGTTAGGTCATGAGGATGAAGTCTATTGAAAATGGGAAGGATCCGTGCCATTTTACAGAAAAAGGCGCCTTAATAATAATTTTGTCAACAATATCTTTAAACGACATCTCCTCCTAAACTTAGGGGTCAAAATCAACCAAACTTGGCAGAAATATTCCTTGGGTGGTCCCTTATGAAAATTGCTCAAATGGAAAGGATCCGTGCCATATCATGGGAAAAGGGGCCTTAATGACAAATTTCTTGTTTTCACTCTAGAAGCCACAAATATGGTCCAATCTTCATGAAACTTGGTCAGAATGTTTGTTAGGTCATGAGGATGAAGTCTATTGAAAATAGGAAGGATCTGTGCCATTTTACAGAAAAAGGCGCCTTAATGACAATTTTGTCAACAATATCTTTAAACGACATCTCCTCCTAAACTTAGGGGTCAAAATCAACCAAACTTGGCAGAAATATTCCTTGGGTGGTTCCTTATGAAAATTGCTCAAATGGAAAGGATCCGTACCATATCACAGGAAAATGGGCCTTAATGACAAATTTCTTGTTTTCACTCTAGAAGCCACAAATATGGTCCAATCTTCATGAAACTTGGTCAGAATGTTTGTTAGGTCATGAGGATGAAGTCTATTGAAAATGGGAAGGATCCGTGCCATTTCACAGAAAAAGGCGCCTTAATGACAATTTTGTCAACAATATCTTTAAACGACATCTCCTCCTAAACTTAGGGGTCAAAATCAACCAAACTTGGCAGAAATATTCCTTGGGTGGTCCCTTATGAAAATTGCTCAAATGGAAAGGATCCGTGCCATATCACGGGAAAAGGGGCCTTGATGACAAATTTCTTGTTTTCACTCTAGAAGCCACAAATATGGTCCAATCTTCATGAAACTTGGTCAGAATGTTTGTTAGGTCATGAGGATGAAGTCTATTGAAAATGGGAAGGATCCGTGCCATTTCACAGAAAAAGGCGCCTTAATGACAATTTTGTCAACAATATCTTTAAACGACATCTCCTAAACTTAGGGGTCAAAATCAACCAAATTTGGCAGAAATATTCCTTGGGTGGTCCCTTATGAAAATTGCTCAAATGGAAAGGATCCGTGCCATATCACGGGAAAAGGGGCCTTAATGACAAATTTCTTGTTTTCACTCTAGAAGCCACAAATATGGTCCAAACTTCATGATACTTGGTCAGAATGTTTGTTAGGTCATGAGGATGAAGTCTATTGAAAATGGGAAGGATCCGTGCCATTTCACAGAAAAAGGCGCCTTAATGACAATTTTGTCAACAATATCTTTAAACGACATCTCCTCCTAAACTTAGGGGTCAAAATCAACCAAACTTGGCAGAAATATTCCTTGGGTGGTCCCTTATGAAAATTGCTCAAATGGAAAGGATCCGTGCCATATCACGGGAAAAGGGGCCTTAATGACAAATTTCTTGTTTTCACTGTAGAAGCCACAAATATGGTCCAATCTTCATGAAACTTGGTCAGAATGTTTGTTAGGTCATGAGGATGAAGTCTATTGAAAATTGGAAGGATCGGTGCCATATCACAGGAAAAGGTGTCTTAATGACAATTTTTTGTTTACTCTCTGGAAGCCACAAATATGGTCCAATCATCATGAAACTTTGTTAGAATGTTTGTTAGGTCATGAAGATGAACTCATTTGAAAATGGGAAGTATACATGCCATATCACAGGAAAAGGGGCCTAAATGACAATTTTCTTGAAGAGCTCCAAACGCCACAAATATAGTCCAATCTTCATGAAACTTGATCAAAATGTTTGCCAGGTCACTAGAATGAACTCTGTTGAAAATGGGAAGGTTCATGCCATATCATAGGAAATGGAGTCTTAATGATAATTTACTTGAAATATCAGGTGAGCGATTTAGGGCCCTCAGGGTCCTCTTGTTTGACGTTACATTTTAGTGCCGCATTACCGTGCGCGACGTCCTTACGAACAAATTGATCGTAAGTCGAAATCACAAATCGTATCTGGCGTTTTCATTCATCGATAGATTTTGCCTTGCAATATCTCATTGGAATCGTCTTTAGAAGACGATTCCAATGAGGTTATGCATGGCAGAATTCCATATTCAGTAACTACTGTAGAAGAAACTTCAGTTTTTGACTTACGCAAATAATGATCGTAAGATGCTTAGTAAAACGGGCCCCTGTAGTATGGCATCTTATTCCATTTCTCCCTGAAATCATTCACAGGTCTCTGGCCAGGGGACTTACTGGTGTTATGGTCGATCCCTGCATTATCTTAAATGAGGTGGTTAGTTGGCGACCAAAGTTTCGTAACTACAGCTTGAACAAATTAGGACATTAGGTCGCATACCTGTAATCATGTTCAATATCACTAACGCGTTAAAATTTGAGATAAATTATTGCATGTTCTTAAATGCTTTTCGGTGGTTTATCGAGAAATAACGAGAGATTATCACTTGACAATCTCACCACAAAAGCAGTGATATTATCAAAAACATATACCCTAGTTTTTTGCATTTTATACTATTCGACGTCATCTATGCGGTTCGAAATAACTGACGTAACAATGGACTTTGCATAGCAATCACGTGCAAAATGACGCGCTTTACGAATATATGTAATAGAAATGTCTCATTTTGTCTCATTTTTGCAATAAAGAAATAGAATAATCGTTTGTTTTTCGGGTAAGATCGATTAATATTTCATGTCGTGAACAACAAAAGCTATATTTCACTCGTGGCTCCGTCGCTCTTAAAAATATAGCTTTTATTGTTCACTCAATGAATATGAATCGACCTTACACTGAAACAAACGATTATCTTCTTTTTATTTTATACATCAACACAGTGCATTCAACACTAAAGAATTGTGACAGTTCAATTTTTCTACCATTTGACTGAAAAACTGGCTTTACAAGCGACAAAGATTAGGACAGCAAGAATGTGCTGGCTTTGTTTTGGTAAGAACGTATTTAGTAGCAAGTTCTTAGGGGTCATGTACAAAAAACTGTTGTAAAAAGATTACGGATCCAGAGCGAGCAAAAGACAGAGAGCGAGCGACCTTTTGACAAATCTTTGAGGATTTTTAGAAGGAACTTTTATATCAGGGTTTTTTGTGCTTAAACATCGAAAATAGCTGCCCTTTTAATCTTCTGTTCGTTGAGGAATGAAACAAAAAAATCGGCTTATCAGTATGCTCATTGAAAAAAAAGCGAACGAATTACACTATGATTAAGTAGGGCCATGAAGTAAACTGTCTGTCACTTTGGTACATTTGAAAGCATCCCTTCAAATTAGCCATACTTTTTATTACATTTACAGAACTGAAAGATGAACGAACGACAAAGAGCCATTCTAAGACAAAACCGAGTTCAAATAGTCACAGATCTAGACCCTAGAGATGGTGTGTTAGACTTTTTAATTGAAGAAGAAATACTAACCGAAAACGATGCTGAGGAAATTGACGCTGCTTCTACAAGAAAAGAACGCTGTCAGGCTCTCTTACGGATATTGCCGAGACGGGGTCCAGCCGCGTATGGAGCTTTTAAACACGCTCTTGTGAAAAACTCCCTACATCATATCGTCGAAAAACTATCCTCTGACTCTGAAGAAAAAGAACCTTATAGAACAACAGTCACCAGCGTATCTCCCTGTCACAATTGTAAAAAGTTTTTGGCAGGAATTACTGAAAACAACACACACAAAAGATTCAATTTCAAATCAAATGACATTTTTAGTGCGCATGTCTGTGATGTCATCGAAAACGTTGACCCACGTGACATTATTGACCAACTTTTCCAGGACGATGTGTTGACCGAGGACGATATTGAGGAAGTCAAATCATTCAATGTGAGGAGAAAACGGTGTGAAAAACTGATTCAGATTCTGCTACAAAATCACAAAGACTCATTCGTGTACCTCGTTAAGAGCTTAAGAAAGAAATACAAATATATAGCCGATGCTATCGATAAAGATATAAAAGGAAATTGTGATGAAGCGAATGAAATAATGACAAAACAGATATCCACGGTAGCTCCACAACGTCAGAGCCAAAAGTTGGTACTGGCATTTAACTATTTGAGCACTCTCGTTAACCAAGGAGATTTCACGAAATTTGCAGAAACAACTTCCACGTTGAAGCAGCGGTGTAACCAGAACGCAGACTTGTTGTGTATAATTGGATATTTACATGCATGTAGAGATTTATTTCAAGCGAATTTTGATTCAGCCAAAAAGGAGATTAAATCTACCCTGGAACTGGTCCCCAAAACTAGTAACCCGCGGTACTTCACCCTGGAGATCTTGACCGCAAAGATTCGACTATATGTGATACAGAAACGAATAGGTAAATTAGAGAGTACCCAAGATGATGCGATGATGTTACTTGAGACTGATCCAGAGGGTTGCTCGGGCAGGGCTGCTGGCTGGCTCTGCATAAATCGGGCAAGGACCATGACCACACAAATGTCTTGTCTTAATCTGAGCAAAACAGAATCTCTGAGAGCGTATGACAATTTGTTCCAACGTGCCAAAACGAATCTACAAAGATCCATGACAAATTTTAACAAAGATGGCGGAAAAGATGGTCCGTTCGGTTTCGGATTCGCTGTAACTAGAATGGTAGTTCTCCTAATGCGATGCGGGGATAATGGAAAAACAATGGATGTTCTTCAGCCTCCGCAAGAAGATATAGAAATAGCAAGCAAGTATATCAATCGTCTGGAAGACTCAGATATCGAAATGTCCGCCATTCTCAACATGCATTTTTCTCTCGCGAGATGTGATTACCAATTTCGACGTCATAACTTCAGAAGGGCACGTGAGCATGCGCAGTGCGCACTGAAATTTGCTTGCGAGTTAAACATCCTTGAATTCAAAGAACACGTGTCAAATCGAATGAATTTTCTTGAAATGAAAATATCAAGCATTCAAATTGATTTTGAAGCGGAGTTCGTCAAGACATTCTTACTAAATGACAGCGCAAGCGACTCATTTGAAACTGAATCTCTTTAATGAATGTCATACAGGGCCCATTAAGTTTACAAATTTTAGATCAACTGACTGAAGGCTTACGGACCATTGTCATGGCGCTTGGTCCGCCGGGTGTCCGTGTGTGCCTGCGATGGCTAAAGTCTTAGCTACCAATGGATCTCAACAACTTGTGTACACATAATAGTGGGGGTGACCTTTTATAACAATACTTTGTATAACTTAACCTTTTTCTTAGGAGTAAATAGGATTATGAAGTTATACACTCAGAAGGCGATGTGTGTAGATACATTAAGAAACTACTGCCAAGATCCATTGTTATTTAACCTTTCTCGGTGTAAAGCGCCGTCACACTGGATCCCGATTTAATAAAGTCTCATCCGAAAGACAATTAGATTGTTAGTGCGCGAGTCCAGGAATCGAGCTTCAACTTGGTAGACTCTGTCGATAAGGCATACCACTAGCCATTTATCTTATGAATAGAATTTATAATTTGTTTATAAAACGTAATTACTTCCCTTTAAACTGTTACAAATCCATGCACCAGGTGGATCGTTCGGACATGTAGACAAAATCATCGTCCTTACGTATGAATCTTGATCAGGGCCCGAAGATATAAAACTTTTCTCAGACTCAACTGAGAATTATCTCAAATTTTAAATTCAAATAAATGTATGAACATAAAAGATGATATTTATAAATTGTTATTTTTAACAACTTATTAATATTATCTTATATGTTAATACATTAAAATGAGTATTAAAACAGAATTTCGGCTTTAATCTCAAATTGAAAATTGAGAAAATTTTGAATTGAGAATGAGAAAGGTTTTATAACCTCGGGCCCAGATAAGCGTGTGTAAAAGGGCCTCCCTAGTAGACCATGAGGCAAATCTCTTATAGGCTATAAAGTTATAGTCCACTGTAAATAACCTGAGTAATTTGCATATGCAATGACCCCGCCTCATTTGTGTTGTCATAAGACGCTCAACGAACGGGGTTTGCCGAAACAAAAATGATTTGTCCCTCGTTGGTATTTGTGGACTAAAAGCGTATAATTATGATCAGGTGATTATTTTTATTGTTGTACAAAATTTACTGTCTGTTGTTGCAATTTTAGCGTGATATTATTTATGCAAGTTGAATATTTATAATCAAAATAAATAGGGCTTATTATCAAAAATTGTTATTTCTTGCGATGTCTCTATTCAGTCCCAGTACGGAACTTCATTATACGCATGATAGCAATTCCTTTTTATGCCCCCGCATCGATAGATCGTGTGCATATTGTTTTACCGTTGTCCGTCTGTCTGTCCGTCCGTCCGTCCGCCCGCCCGCCCGTCCGTCTGTCTGTCTGCAAAAGTTAGCCAAAAAACTTAACATTGCCAATGTCTTCAAGCCTATTCAAGATACAAGGCTAATATTTGGCATGATGATAGATCTCAATGATCTGCATCTACTGATACCAAAGTCAAGGTCATGTGACAAGGTCAAGGTCATGGGTAGTAAATATACTTAACTCAAAAAGAAACGTCCACAAAATATAATTTGAAATATTCAAAAACTTAAATACGAGTTTCTTTTTTGCTACTTTTGGTAGAACAACCAAATAGCCACAAGTATTGGATGAAATAAAGATGCTACCTGAGACCTTTGTTCAACAGTTGCGCCTCGTTTGACAACACCATCAAAAATAAGTTCACAATGATACAAATGGTACTTTCATCATGAATTTGAAAACCCATTTCGCAAATGAGCTACTACGCAATGCCCACATAAATCGGTATCAAAAAGCTTTGTATTATGTCTGATAAATCTGAAGTAATCTACTCACACTGCATCGTTAGAGAGTGGGTGGGGTAAGCATTCATCCTGTGATCATGATGAAAACCTGAATGTAAAAGGATAGACTTGGACATTAATGCTTAACCCTTGTCATGCTGAATAAATTTCGGCTAAAATTTCATCAAAATCAAAGGGCAAAAAGCACTGAAAGTACCAACTGTAGGTCAATTTTTTATTTGAAAAATAAATCTATCGACAATTCTGGTCAGAAAGTGAGAAACAGGTGATGTAGGCTAACATCAGACTGCACATATGTGCAGGCTGATGTTTGTCTATGGCGCCTGCCAAAGTAGGAATATTCCGGGTTCAGCATGACAATGGCTAAGGACGCTTGACGAGTTTCAGCAGATTCAGCAATAATTACGCGTGCTTGCAAATAGCCATTTTCATTTAGAAAATTGGGCTAATAAAACGCAATTTTGAGCGTTTTACATGAGAAATTACGCCAACCAGATTTGTAAATCGTCTGTGTGCTAATGCTAAACAGATCGTCCGCTATTGTCAAACATCAATACGACTTGATGTCGGTAACTTGAGTGCGCAGTTACGAGCAAAGGCTAAAGCACGTGTTACGTTGCATCAGTTTTTGAAATTCTTTCTGAAAATCGTCCAAAGCAGCTAAACGTTTTAAAAACCCATCATTTACGTTTCAAGCATAGTTTAAAACTTGTATTAATAGCGCGACGCCTATTGGCTAGCCTCCAAAGATTCAATTTTGGCTTATAACGTTCTTACGTACATTTGACGTCAGCGAAAATTTGAAGATTTTGAAACGTTATATTGCAGTTACGTAGGCTCCGTCCTGCCAGTGCAAAAATCACGGATTATCACATCGTTTCAACACTGATTACATAGTTTGATTACCTTTTCCTGCAGTTCATAACGCTGTATCCTTTTCCATCTATTTGGTGCCATAATCCCACCGATTGTTCTTTATTGATGACATTGTCGTTTTCATTTTCTTGCAAAATTACGGCTATTTTAATTGCTGTAACGATATGTCAGGTTTAGAAGGAAAATCTGGGCTATGCAACCGTGCCAGAGACATAGAATAAGTCTCTGGTGCAGCCTAAAACATTTGTTGGTCCGCTTATATTGGGGCCTGTGCGTGAGATTTTCAACAGTTCAGAAATGCGCAAAGCAAAGACTCTGACCAGCCTGCGCATCCGCACAGTCTGACCAGAGTCTTAACTATGCGTATAATTGATAATTAAAGTCTCAAAGTATCGATAGGCAATCAGGTAACTCTATGTTTATAGTGTGTGGCTGCCAATACTGCTCTCTGTTCGCCCCTCACGAACATTTCAAATTGTTGGAAATGTCACGCACAGGCTCATTTTTTTTTAGATTCAATATATGATAATTCAGTCTATAGTCTATATCATCATATACATAATAAAGAATTGGCCGGCCAGGTCCTTATCGCATTTGATATACAAACATTTTCACCTTTTAATGTTGACAAACATATCTAACGGACAATATTAATAAAAAAGATCTTAGACATGTATTTCGAGATAACTGTTAAATTTCGTAATCACATTGCGTCAACACGGCGGCGTTGGCTTTGCCGCGCCTGTGGTTGCTAAGTCTACTGCCTTAATAAACAGTATCTTATTTCTGCAGTAAACACATTCGGAACATCGCTCGGACTCTTCCGTAAACTGGGAAGTACCTCGGACGTAAGTGTAGTAACTTCTGGTCATTTTATCGGTGATTCGGCTCCTGGTGGTACTTTGGTTAATACGCTCGAAGAAAAGTACATTCCTCTAATGTTTTTCGATCCGATTTGTGGAGATCGTTTTGACATGTTATAATTTGAAAGCAAAACACAGTAAACACTGCGATTTAGTTTCAAATTATAATATGCAAAAAAAATTATAACCTTACGTTGATTTTTTTTCGCAACGTCATCCTTTTTTATGTTTGTGACGTCATATAAACCCACGTGCGATATGATGCGCTTTCGTGACATCACCCTTATTATTCCCGAGATCTACTCCGTAGAATCGCCGAGGGTTCCCGAGTGCAGGAAACCATGCCAAGAATATCCTGTACCAAAACTCCCTTTTAAGAAATAATAGCAAAAAGACCCTATCTCTCTGATTGTCCGTTAATATCCCATTAAAATTGTCAGAGAACAGTAGACCGTCTCGTCTTTGTTATGTATGCGGTTTTAATTACCCTGATGGGCACCGAGAAGCCATAAATTTATTCAGTCGGATTGTTGGACACATTTTCATTGTCTGCCTGGTCTTTCACTTTGTCATTGCTTACAAATGGCCAGTTTAAAGTAGAAAAAGTTGTGTTACTTTGTTTTCTTTATGGTATTCGATTCTATTTCTTAAACTTAGTTAAATAACAATTATACGTTACTTCAGGAATACACAGAAATAAAAAAAAAAAAAAAAAAAAAAAAACCAAAAAAAAAAAAAACACCATAAATTCTTGCTTTCGTCACAAATTTTTCAATACGTAGGTCTAGTATTGAACTTTAGTTGTAAAGTTTTATATTAAACCTTAAAAATAAGACAATTTGGGAAAATAAAAAAATGCCCAAAAGATTGGATTGGATCGATCAAAGGTTGATTAGAAATGCAGTCGGGAAATACCGTCTTCAAAATTCCTTTTTTTTTTTCAATTAACAACGTGCAAAGATTTTTTTTTCAATAACACTATTTCTGCGAAAGAGATCATGTTAAAGCAGTAAGGCATTGGAATATTGTAATATGGTATTGGGTTATGGTAAAAGGGACGATTAAACATTATTCTTTCCCGTGCTGATTTCTGGAACAATCCGAGATCGATCGTTCACTTTGAAATTTGTCATCTTCTATCGTTTTGTTGAAAAAAAATAAAAAAAAATCCTAACCAATCTTCTCCTCTAACTGTCTGAATTTATCTTTTCCTGTCTCTTTTCTTTTTCTGTCTCTCTTTCTTTTTCCGCCTCTCTGTCTGTCTGTCTCACTCTCTGTCTGTCTGTTTGTCTGCATGCCCTCTCTCTTTCTTGTTCTCTCTCTCACTTTTCATCCCTCTCTATTTCTCTCTCTCTCTCTCTCTCTCTCTTTCCCTCCCTCCGTCCCCCCCCCTCTCTCTCTCTCTCTCTCTCTCTCTCTCTCTCTCTCTCTCTCTCTCTCTCTCTCTCTATCTCTCTCTCTCTCGCTCTCCACATTTTTGTTCCGAAAGTTTCTGATTATGTAGTTAAACTTGTAGTAGAGTTTATTTTATAAAACTAGAAATAACAAAAAAACATTAAAACAGAAGATTTATTGTATACAAATAGAGTAAAAAAAATCCTCTACGAATCCTCTACGAAATTGACTTGTTTGTTTTTATAAGGTTAAATGCCATTTTTAACACTATCACAGTTATATTGCGGCGGCTGGTGGCCATCACATGATTTTCTTTCGTTTCTCACACCAGCGGAAGATTAACAATATTACGTCCGAGTCATCAACTGCTTATTCCTCTTAAGAATACTACTTATCAAACGTGCTAGGTTGGAGAATAATGACTCGTGTCACAACGACTTTTGTTGATTTTGCCGTATGAATCTTGCCAAGTCGTTGTTCGAACTCTCAACCCAGGATTTGCAGCCAAAATCGTTACCGTTGAGCTAGCCTGACTCGACTCTCTTAAAAGTTCGGTATTTTATTTAACAAGCTAAGATGTTACACTAGTTGGGAAAAATAAAAGCATCTTCCACTGTAACCATAGCAACGCAATCAAAATTTGATATGTCCAACAATTAATTACATGCAATGGTCATTTCATTCCCATAAATAACACATCTGGAACCATGTTTGCGGCTCGAATTAAACATGTGGCCTTAGAGTCTTTTGGAAAGAAAACAAAATTTGAAGTAAATAGAACAGAGAAGGAGAAGGAAATGCGCCCCGTGGAAGCTCTACGATCTTTCTTTTTGGAAAGATGAGTTGGGGGTGGGGTGGGGGTTCAGAGATATGATGATGCGTTGTTGAATGCTTTCACGCCTAAACTTCTATAAATGATAATGCAGAACATTAGTCAATGTCTCGCTTCCTTTCATACACAAGATTATACATTTCATCATTTACGCAAAATATGTTACTTTAACGTTCGAAGGCTCTTATTTAAAAAATGTTTACAAATCCTGACTAGACTGTGCAAAATGATCGGACTGACCAAGATTAGACTTTTTACTTTTGGAAAATGTTCTAAATCTATTCAGTATTCATGTATTGAAATGCAAACGATGATTGGCGCGCGACATGCTGAGTATAGAAAACAAATATGGCAGATTTTTTTTTCTGTCATGGTTTATGATGAAACATTGAAGCATTTATCTATTTAATTTAAAATATCAGTTTTAAAACGCCAACGTCCGGTATGTTCAAGATAGGCCGCACGCTATCCTGAACACTGTTTATGTTTAAGGTTTTCTATTTCCTGAATGTTCAGCAAACTTTCAGCTCACCTGAGCACATGGTGTTTCATGGGGACGAGCCTCTTTGATCATTGAATGTCTGTCGTCGTAATTGATCTTATTCTGCAACGGTCGAAAAAGCTACCTCGAGAATATGATTTCTATAGACGGTGCAACTAAGGTTGGTTTTTTTTTTATATTTTTATCATGTATAACATGACAGTTGGAGCACCCAACATTATATTCCTGGTATTTCTCCCATCAGCACTACCATTAAAAATTACTTCCTTTCCTGGCCTTCAGGTGGGAGATGAATGTAAGAAAAGATATGTGCCGCCGTTTCGGTCATATTTAGACTACCGTTCACATTTCACTGAATAGTGTCAAGTCATAGATAAAATCAAAACATTGCCTGGGAAATTTCGAAACCACCCATGTTGCAATTCTTAAAGTAGTAAAATTGGTATATCGTAAGCGGAAGGCTTAAACCTCGTATCTACAGCTTGAAAGAACGTGAGTTACGAGGTTTTTGTCGTACATTGGTAATATTGTTTTCGAGACTTTATAATACAGTTTCGTGCTTATATGTTCATTCACCTTTTTTTCTATGGAGGTAGGTATACTATTTCCGAAATGGAAATGTCACAAAGTCGAATTATTTGAGCATATTTCTACAAAAAGGAGATATAGTACTATAAAAGGTTAAAAAAAGGTATCAGCTAATTTCTGTGAGTACTTGGGTATTTACGAATAAGATTTTTTTTATATATATTGCACAATTTAGGCCACCGAAACAATATTACAAAAAGCGTTTACAAAAACATATAAGAGAATAGCGATCAAACTTAGTTAAATTATTGCACTGAAATGTTCAACATCATGGTTTAAGTTCTTGTAACAATAAATTTTGGTATATCGACAGCTAGAGACTTAAACCTCGTTTTTACGGCTTGAATACACTGGGGCTATATGAGATTTTGGTCGCTCACAGACGATATGATTTAATAGAGTCCCGGTAATAACCGGTTGAGTATCATGCTAAGGTTTTCATATAGTATTTAAAATAACATAACCAAAATAGACTGCATTTGCAATAGTTGGGCGATCCGTTAATTATATTATGCAGGTCAGCAAGAACATGGATGTCGATTAAGGGGGCATCAAACCATTACCTGGTATCCCCATTTTTTCTCAAGTTTGCGGAATTTGCAAATACATATTCTACATTTAATAACTGAGTAACACTAAAGCATTTCTTCTTCTTCTCTGCTTTAAGCCTAGTTTACATTTGCCACGATCGCCTTACGATATTGCCACGATTCACAAATCGTGCGGTGTCCGCACGGGTTTCATAAAGCTGTCACAAGAATCATTGAGGTACCCTTGCGGCCATCGCAAGGTAAATGTGCGACCCCGCTTCGAGAATTGTGCGATTTGACAACTTTTTACACTGTAGACAGTGCAGCCGCCGTACAACCATCGTGCGGAACCCGCGCGGGGACCCTAGGATAATCCGTTCTATACATATAGACAAAACATCATACGGTAGCCTTTCGATGTCCGTGCGGCGATCGTGCGATGCCTAGACGACGTGTCTACGGACTACGCTCTCCGTACGGTCTTGCAATTTTAAAAATTTGTATTCCTATTTTTTATAAAAAATCGCAAGGTTCTGCGACACCCGTAAAACCATGCGATGATCGCATGGACACCGTATGTCGCCGCACAGGCGTCGCACGATTTTTGAATTGTGGCGAGTTACGGGCGCCGTACGGGCTCCTTAATCCAAATGTAAACTAGGCTTTACGGACACATACCGGTATAAGAAATTGTCAAAATAGAAATATGTCTTAAATATGACCATGGTTTTAAGATGAGCAGTTTTTTCGAGTCCGAGACTCCCATATGGTTATTATGACTCGCAAAACTATCCGATAAAGTGCCAGGAACCCTCTTTTTTATGACTCTTGTCTGCTTTGTACTAGTCGACTTACAAAATTCTGTTCTGCTCTGTTGGTTAAAAAAGATACGCAATTCTAAGCACAATGTATTGGTTAAATAACGAATCTATGGAAATATTAAGAAAAAGAAAGGAAAGCAAGAAAAATATATGATCAGAAATTTTTTCTCGCAAGTCAACATGTCTGAAAAATGCATAATCCTTCCTGATGTTTTTTTTTATTTCTACATGTGCGCAACACCCAGACTCAGATATGTCTCTGCATCCGCACATTCTGATCAAAGTCTTCAAATATCAATCTCTCAATTTCTCGCCATTACGCAAAAATAAAACGTTTTGAAATTAGTATTATTACTAAAGGTTACATCACATACGATTGTTTCATATTTCTTTAATAAAAAAGTCTCTTGGTAGCACATTTAGCAACATGCACTTTAAAATCGGATTTTAAAACAAAATGCATGTGAGGTGTATCATTTTGATTACTCGATTGGTATATCAGATTCTTGATTTTGTCAGACATACATAAAAGTATTGGAAAGTTTAAGATGTTTGGCAAAACTGAAAACAATCTCCAGTATGAATTGTAGCTATGGCAACGGAGGTATTTTGACATATCTCACTAAATTTGTGAACTATTAATTACATGTAATGGTCATTAATAAGGGCAGCTGGTATTGAATCCATATACATGTAGCTTTAGAATCTTGGATTACATGGATAACATGTATTCGAGGAAAATGTTTCGTTTTCACACCAAAAATAGAAAATACATCATTCTAAATGATCTTGTAAAAAGAGAAGTGAGTTGCAAATATGACCCGTCAGGCGAAAAGGAATCTTCTTGGTATTGCGTGACGAGTCGATCATAGCCAGACTGTGCGGACTGTTCACAGGCGTAACATTTTTCCTTTGGCTTTTTTTCTAAATCTGTGATGATCTTTCTTCTTTCCAGTAAGAAAAACTTTGAAATGCGAACACCGGCTGACCTCTACTGGAACCAATATCTCTCTAAGATATTTATTTTACGAAGTTCCCGGGATGTCATTTTTGCATTACTTATCACATAAATTGCAAGTATTGTATATTCCATCTCGCTTTCTTTCATAAACTAGTTCCTTAATTTCGATAAAATATTTTCGTTTTAAATACAAAATAGAAATTTCAAAAGCTTCAAAAATCAAACAGGGAATAGTTATGGTTCCTGTGTATTGTAATATCATTTTAAAGGATCTTTTCACCACTGAAGCTTGAAGTTGATAGCAAATGTACATACAGAGATGCTCCGGAAAAAATCTGAGTCATTATAATAACACAAAGGACAATAATCCCCAAATTATGCAACAAAAATGTTGTGGTTCTTATGCACCGCTTTTCTCCTTCAAAGGTCTAAGGCCCGGTGCCACTGCACTAACGGATGAATTGAGAATGCAAAGCGTATGAAAATCTTACAATGCATCGAAAAGATGATTTGTAAGCGTACAAGTGTATGTAATTATTGTTTAAAATTTATTGATCCGCGTTGTCTTTTGTCTTACGAGCGTACGAGGAACATACGACATATGCATCCGCCCTTTCATCTTGTCGTACCAAAAAATGGGCTATATTAGAAAAAGTAGACAACAAACATTTTTGCTCTCCTTTACCACCTGTTTGTCCTTCTTTCTTTGTTCAAAACTTTCTAGCCGCCGTCATAGCGCAGTTGGTAGCGCGACGGACGGTCATTCTAGAGGTCCCGGGTTCGATCCCCGACGGCGGCACTCATTCTTTCCGACAATTTGTCTCTCACCAATGGGTTGATAATCGTAGACCTATGTGAGATAGTAGCTGGAGGCTAGGAAAGGATGTAATGGTTGTACTGGTGAGAGAAATACCAGGAATCCATTGTAAGGTGCTCCTGCCGCCGCGATATAGCTGAAATAATGTTGAAAGCGGCGTTAAACTCCATTCAATCAATCAATCAATCAAAGCTTTATTGTGTCGAAAGTCAATATACAATCTCTATCAATATTTACTCGTTTGTCTTGGAAAGAAAGCGAATGAAAATATGTCCTTATGTTAACGGGAAAGAAGAAAAAAATAAATGAATCTTTTAACCCCGTATATAATTCAAATATGGAGGCTTGATTCTGATGTTTATTTTCCCCTTTTTTCTGCAATCCAAGTTAAGAGCGCTAGCGAGGACTCCAATCTTGCTACGAGAATACCAATGGTTATCTGCTTCTACAGTTAACAACATCGTAAAATTGACAAGGTGAAAATTTTTCGAATAATTTAGGAATGAAATTGAAAGAGTGTGTGGATCGAGTTTTGAGTGAATTTAATGGGAGGTATTCCTATATATCGCAAATTTTGTTCAGGATGAACACAATTAGCGATGTTGATGTATGTTTTCCAAAATTGAAGACATTGGCTACTTGGGGTACTCACGATGATCGGCGGGCTTCCTTACTAGCATAACAATATCGACGATGGATTCTTTAACTCTCAACAATTTTTAACCTACAACTTTATAACGTTAAACCTTTTTTGTATTCAAATTATGGGTTGCCCACCAGCCTGTCATTTTTTGAAAGCGAATTCAGTATGTCCGAAATTGAACGATCACTAGCCTGGATTCTGCTCGCGGTGAGTGCATTTAACATCCTGTACATGAAGCTGGTTTTTTTTTACATGAATTGTGACCTGTCTGGCAATAAGGGGTTATCTTGGAAGTGCGAAAAGTAACGATATAAGACAGGCTTTACCAGCTGTGCGGACTAACTATTTTAACTCAGACCGAATGGAACTTCCTTCGATGGTTTCATGATGCTTCGAATCAAAAGGTAAACAGGGTGTGCAATTATAACTTGACTTACATTTGATTTTTTTTATTGAAATTAGGTTTTACATCGCTTTGTAACAATTTTCCAGTCATATCTCGGAAGCTGGGGCTACTGACCATGAGTTCCTTGTATTCCTCTTACCAAATTACCGATATATGCTTTCCGAATCTCCAGCCACTCATTCCACATAGATTTACAATTTTAAACCCGCTGATGTAATACATATATCGGAAGCTATGGGATATAAGAAATATGATCCTCACCCCACCCCACCCACCCCATCCCCACCATGATTTCGAGCCTGATGCGCTCCGACGGTGGCTCTACTTAAGTAAGCGACATTTTATTACATGTCCTTCATTATCACGTCGGTTTATTTAACGACAAAAATCTAAACTTTGACATTTCGGGGAAATCACGATTTGTCAGTTTTCCTTAGTGTATGAGTAAGTTTTGTTTTACAATAAACTTGTACTTTGTATTCACTAGCTCAATGTTGTTCAATGCTAGTGCTTTAAAAAGTGATATCCTTTGTACTTGATACATATAGAGAAAGCCAATCACATTACACGAAAATTTGCTATCCTTTAAATATCAAAATTCAGTTTTGTCACTAGTATGATTATAGAGGTTTCTTTCAGTCAAAACACGGATTTTAAATTTCAATTCAAATGTTGTTGTTTGAAATAGATGTGAAGTTAATGTTTTTGTTGTCAAGAAATATTTTTGAAACATGAGAAATTTCTTAACTAAAGTGTTCGTGTAATGTGTCTATGTCTTTGAAATGTGTGTGCTCATTACAACCTCCTATGCTTGATGGTGATCACCATGGCAACTAACCCAAGAATGCCAGTTTCGTAAAATTTAAACATAAATTATTGCTTTAGGTGTCAGTAAAATAATCACCTGTTTCTTGTCTATGCATGTATGGTAGAAAAATTGCCGGTGCATATAGAATGGAAGCACTCTACCTAATTTTTTTTTTTCAAACTATGAAAGTTGATAATTATAATTTGTTGAATACTATTTCTCTTTAAAAAAAATAAATTTTCGATCTAAAGACATACATGCATTATTTTTGAATAAAAGAAATCACAGGCTGTTATTATAACCCTAAACAGCTCTTTAGTTGTCACAGAGTTCTAGAAAATAATACCCTGTCAATACTTTTACAGGTAATGTCCCCGGTAAATAAATATGCAACTTTGTTAGGATTCGAACCAGGGACCTCTTTGTCCCAAAGCGAGAGCTATACCACGTTGTTATAAAAAGCTAGCTTGTACGACAAGGCAGAACAAAACCCCTTACACATAAACCAGCTACCATATATAGTTAAAACAAAAGCTATCATAACATCATAACTACAGTACAAACTTTAGTTACAAGGCAGACGAGATTTATAAAAGGATTTGGTTAAGAAAAAAATACTTAATTAACTTCAAAATTCAAGTTTGGGTTTTACTATACAACGTTGCCAATTGCATATTATCAATTAAATAAATCCTTCGAATCTTCTTCAAAATGTAAGCGGTCTGGGTGTGTTGTAAGTTCATGTTTAACAGAGTTTCTTAAAGGAACAAAACATATTAAAATTCCAAAATAAGATCTTGAGACAAACTAGACACTAACACCAGTTATTCCTGGATATTGATGTGCAGTGGATATAACAGGACATTAAGAATCAGCCCCGACCCCTAGCTGACTAAAGAAAACAAACCCCGGGAGTAATGGCTATTAACGGATAACAAGTCAGATTTATGGCATAAGTCCCAGTGCTCATTTCACCTATCTACGGTCCCGGTGCATTTCTTAAAAGGGAGCAATATTCTTCGCATGATTGACTGAGACTTGGGTTCGGCTGGCACCGGAGTCACAGACGCCATCCAACGGCATCTTTTATTTTAAAATTCTTTTTTTCTGAATGCGCGGTTCATGAATTTCATCCCCGGGATGAGGGGGTCTAACAGATTCAGTTTTTCTAACTTTGCTATATACATGTATACTATTGTACTAAGACGTCGGAATAAAGTTGCGTAGTTACAGCGGCTTGAAAAAACTGCAGTTGCGACATTTTACTTGACCACTGTCCATGTGATAGGCCCACTTCCGAAAAGAATACATGTATTACTATGTATTTCAAGTTTCCGGACTATTCCAGTTGTATAAAAACCATGACATTGCCAGCAAAATGACGCAAATTTCTCAAACTGTTCGTATTTAATTTCACTTTTAAAATTGTTTGATTTTTTAGTACTACGGATTGCTTAATATTTTTACTTCGTGAAATAAATCATAGCAGAAACTGAAACGATTATCCCCGGCCGCAGTATTCAGTAATTCGGCCTATAGGTGCAGTAAGCCCAAAGATCGTTTTCGTGAGTAATTTACGAACGTTGGTCAAACGCGGGCGAATATCAGTTTGTTTTTCATCTCCTTTTTATAACTTACTTAGTGCGCCATGTTTGCAATGACCATTTATTGTGAGCCTGTCACGGTTATAAGTAAATGATTGTATTGTAATACTAATGCTAACTCGAATATTCAAAACGTTTTAGTTGTAAGAAATCATAAATGTTTATACCTTTTCAGAACTTTTGAATTTTTGAGAAGAAGAGTGTAGGCCCCTTCACCTTACGGACCTGCACATTTCCTGAAATTATATCTAAATTAGATTGCGCGATGAACGCGTACGCGGCAAGGTTAACTCTAGACTGGTTCTGCTGTCGACTCATGTATGAGGCTTTTATGATAGTCGACAGTGGGACCAGTCTAGGTTAACTCAGGTCAAATTTTATAAGTAAGGGAGGCTACTTCTGATATTATTCGAGAATTAAATTCTGGAGTAACCTCCCTTCAAAAATGATAATGGGGCTGATTATTCTTATTTTAATTCATAATTTCACTCAACTTAATTTCAAGAGAGGGATAAATATCTACGTCAGAAATGGAAATGGCTAGTTTAAGCACGGTCATAAAGGATTTCAACACAAAATGATAAATTCTGTGATGATAACAAGAGTTTATGTTTAATTAATATTTTTGCCGCGTTTGAAATGTAAATCCGATGTGGTCTAGTGGTTAGGATTCCTGGTTTTCACCCAGGCGGCCCGGGTTCGATTCCCGGCATCGGAACAATATTTTTGGTTGATGTGAATATTTCTGTCTAAGCTCTGACGTCTATAAATGTGATTGCATGATTTCACCTCGTCGGTTAACCTGAGCACAAATAGCAAAGTGACGGAGCTCGAAATGTTTTCATGGCTGGAACCTGATTATTTCATTACATCACATGCTCTGGTTACTATGGCCCGCTGAGAGCCTGAAAATCCGCACAGTTATTTAAACATACAACTCGATGGCTCAGCGCGAAACTGTTGTAACTGTCTATATGTTTATAGGCAGTTACAACTGTTTCACGCTGAACCATAGAACTTGGGATCCGTCATATTGACTCCACCTGATACGAACTAGTACACGGTAACTAGGACTTGTTTGTTTGAATGGGGTTGTACGCCGCTTTTAACATTCTTTCACTAAGTCATATCGCGGCGGCTTTAGCGCCTAACAATTGATTCCCGATATTCAAGTTCTCACACCTGTCCTTTTTTAGGCCTCAGCTCCTATTCACATAGGTTACTATTATCGACCAATTGGTGGGGGACCAATTACGTGTTATATGTCTGATTCTCTCTTTATCCCTCTACATCATCATATCAATGTCCAGTCACACTAGAAGGGGACAAATTAAGATTTTAATATATCTCATTACTGATTGGACTTAAATTCTAAATTCTAGAACGGTGCAGTTTAACCAGGAAACAAAATACTCTTTTTTCCATGTATGTAGAGCATTTTATGCATCCAAACGTTTAAACGACTTATTGACAATTCTGCTTCCCGGCAAATTATGTAATACATGTATAATCCACCGTAAAAGCGCTAGTCCCCGTTTTGTGTGACATGGTGAGGAGAGAAAGGGCGGAGTGTGAGAGAGTAGTTGGGAATGTGAGACAGTAGAAGGAAAAATGAGAAAGAAAAGAAGAGTGGAGTGTAAGAGAGAATAGTAAATTGAGTGTGATAGGGAAGAAAAGAGTGAAAGATGACAGCGGAGAGTTCAGTGTGAGAAAGAAAATAGAGAGAGAGAGAGAGAGAGAGACAGAGAGAGAGAGAGAGAGAGAGAGAGAGAGAGAGAGAGAGAGAGAGAGAGAGAGAGAGAGAGAGAGAGAGAGAGAGAGAGAGAGAGAGAGAGAGAGAGAGAGAGATAGAGAAAGAGAGAGAGAGAGAGAGAGAGAGAGAGAGAGAGAGAGAGAGAGAGAGAGAGAGAGAGAGAGAGAGAGAGAGAGAGGGAGTATTGTAACTGCAAGTTGAACTAAAAGATACTTTGATTTCTATACTTTTTCACGCTCGAGACCGTACGAGGTACGTTCCAGTCAGAGCGTTGTTCCAGATGGATTGACTGAAGTGTGACCATCGGTAGGACTAGCGAGATTTGCCGGGCTTCTGATGTAAACTTTATGTATTTTCAGGTTGAATTCAGACCGAGTCATACCAAACTTACTGACATCTATCTGCAAGACGATACACTGACGTTATGGATGCCACATCATGACAATAAACAGTACCATCTTATATCCGGTCTCATCAAGAACAACGATCTCACACAGGTTCTACAAACGTACTACACAAAATTTGATTGCGTCACTAGCATTCTCTCATTCGATGACGCAATTCCAATTTTTGCCAGCCAAAGCACCACAATTAGACCAACTGATGACTTCAGCATACTGAGAAATTACCACACAATTCAGGGACTTTGGTTTAAACCGGATATTGAAGAAAGACTAACTCCGGAAGAGGAGAGTACTCTCGGAAATCTGAAACTTGTAATCTCGTTAGACAAAAACACGCGAGATGTGATTTTCACGAAGATGAATGTTTATTTTCTGGAAGTTTTGGACTACCCTGCTGAAGATAAATCGGTGTCCAGAATTCTTATCACTAAGACAAGTCACGAAGAATTTCAAAAGTATGACATTCGCAAACCTGGTGGACCAATTTACGTCGTAGAGAAAGAGATATATAGCGATGAAGAAGAGGGAGTAGAATTAGAAATTCACTATTTGAGAGTTTGTTTTAACTTTGCTGGACGTCGATGGCGACATGAAGTTGAGTTTATGTTAGAGGAGGACCCCTGGCCTATGTGTCGGATTCTCCCAATAAACAACCGTTGTTTTAGACGGCCATATATATCCGCAGTGCGTGACGTCAGCGACAGTTTACCGTGTAGATACATCGGGGCAACATGGCGGGAGACCTTGGCTGGTATTTTTGTTTGGTCCCTCCGTACCTACGTTGTGTGGCTTGTATTCGAAAGACTCCATGAAACTGTTAAGGTGGCTCTTGACGCGGCCACGTGTCGCGTGAACTTGGGGGAAGTAATACTGACAGAGGCCCCGATAGTGTGCCAAGAGCTTTTTAACACCTACAACACAATGTCGACTTTCACAGCGAAATGTGAAAACGAGCAGGACTTAAGAGATCTTCTCAACATATTTTTATCCCTTCACAAATGTGGCGAGGGTAACTGTACCCCTGTGTCCCTTAAAACTCTGAACGCTACTCAAGTACTTCCGGGAATTCTCTTCTTGTTGGAGAAAACGATCGCATGCGCATCGCAGCACTTCCGGCAAGAGATAACTTCCACTGTAATGCCCTGGTCAATAATGGGGTACTACTGCTCCGATTTGAAGATCAAAAGTCATCGCAAAATGGTGATTTTTATAAGTCAACTGCCCGGAATTAATACGAAATTTCAGCCCAATACTGATCTAGATGACGTTTTTAAAGTGGGAGATAACGGTATAACACCAAGGACCCTCCATGAAGGCATCATCAGAAAGCGTGGATACAGTTCCATTAGTAGCAATGGATCCGTATCGTAATAAGAAGTATTGGAAGCAGAAGTACAATTAACAACATCTCGTAATTGATTAGGTGAATGATATTGGTATGATTTAGGAATGAAATTAAATGAGTGTGAGGAACGAGTTTAGAGTAAATTTAATGTGAAGTAATCCTTATCGTAAATTTTGTTCAGGATGAACAAAATTAGCGATATTGATTACCTCCCTTTTATAAAAAAGTCATATAAGTTCTATACATTGCTTCCTATTTTTTCAAGAACCTATGAGACGCTTACAATTTGAATTATGTCACTGAAATCGCGATTACTCTCTTTCAAAATTTATTTTGAATGACGTTGTTGATTCTATATTTTTCAATGGGTTTGAGCGTTTTTGAATGTGGTTTGAAATGAATGAATGGAGCGCTGAGTGAGCGATTTAGAATGGTTTTAATTGAAATGAATGTCAATTTACGATGTAACTAACCATGTGTACAGATAACAGAGGGTAAAACCAGTCTAAACTCTTTATTTCTCAGTGAAACCCTATCTTGTGTGTACTCATTGGAATCGTCTCGACAAGACGATTCCAATGATTACTAGCAAAGTAGGGTTTGTGCAAAAATAAATGAAATATTTTGACCTAAAATCCAAAATACCCTCTCTATCTGTAGCTCTGATTAGAAGTATTACAGCAATTTGGATTATCAGAAATGTATACTGATACATCACTTAGTTTTGGTGTTTTGTTTGTTTTTTAAGTTTGTTTGGTTTTTTCTTTCTTTTCTGACACCATTACGAAATTGAATAACGGCTGTTACGTAGACCTACGGGGAATTTCATTTCTGGTCCCCAATTCAAATTTTATTTCAAAGACGGAAAGTTATGACCGCGGCTAAAATCTCGATTCAGCCTATAAAACTCTTTAATATATGACACATGACACTCAAGAATGGTTTGATTCTTGAACGGCTACGGTAGACTGGTATCATCGTCGCCTTAAAATACATATCATGAGTAGTTGACAGTAGCACCAGTCTACAGCTATGGCCAATACGAATATCTAAATGCGGCTCATTGTCCGAAAGTTGCCGGACACAGAAGACTTCTTGTGCGTATCTTTATAGAGCCATGCAGGTATCATTTGAAAGTCTTCACTGACGCGTATTATTTGCATAAGTCTGTGGATTATGTGGGAGAAGGAAAATTTCCTTTGTGCAAATATTATAAATCCGTATGAATAATAGAAAAGTCGCTGATGTCAAATCGATAAAGTCTAGTTTGAAGACTGGTATAGCCCTTAATAGAGAAATCATATGCCATTGTAACATTGTCATTTAGTTTTTGTCTCACCCGAATGAAATTATTTATTTGTACCGCGCGATTTTACCTGCTTATTTTCGGGTGTATAAAGAAAGAACGGGGGGGGGGGGTTCAATCACCTATTTAAATGCGAGTGAATTGTCAATAAATTTTGAAAATTTCTACCCCACACTAAGAAGATGGCAATACGTATTGCGTGCTGATGCCATATGGCAAAATCGTTTCACTTCGAAAAACGTTTGGGACATGTTACCCCGCACTAAGGCACTGCCATGTGCAAAGCGAGTTACTATTTGCGGACCCGTCACCCGAAAGAGGACACTCTCAGAACTTTATAGAATAAATATTTGAAAAAGAGATTGGCTCTTGAACAGGTCAACCAGAAGTCGCATTTCAAAAATTAGTCCACAGGAAGGAAGATTGGTCGTTCTAGATTAAGAAAAATAAGCAAAGTGCGAAAAGTTTAGATCCTGGTCAGTCTGCGCAATGTGCGTAGTCTGACAAGGATCCGGACACTTTACGCACTATCCAGGTGATCCCTTTTCGCCTGACGGGTCACATTGAAAACGTTCGCTAACGTTTTTGATTCCCAAATGTAGGGTTAAATTCTCCACTGTCCTTGTGTATACTTGTCCAACAATTTGTCTTCCACCAATGGGTAGATAGTCGTAAAACTATGAGGAATAGCAACTGGAGGCTAGGAAAGGGATGTGGTGGTAGTCACTGGTGTGAGAAATACCAGGAATCCATCGTTAGGTGCTCCAGTCGTCGCGATATAACTGAGAGATTGTTGAAAGCGACGTAAAATCCCAATTCAAATCAAATTCAACTTGTCCAACAAATTAAATTTTTTAACGATTTGGTGTAGGAAATAACTTCTAAGGGTACGTTTTTATCAGTATTCAACTCCTCTACCAATGATTATTCATCTGACTCGAGTGAGTTTTAAGGTGAGTGATCCTTGACGGCCTCCTTCATATCTTACTAACGTTTTTTTTTTTTTTTTCTTCCTTTTTTTACATGATAACTTGGCTGTTGATTGCAGCGGGGCTTATCAAAATGCTATCTTAACCCATATCCTGATTAATTTGATTTTCCGGTTTCAAACAGTTTGCAAATTTGGGGATACTTCAACCAGTCTTCCCCACAGAAATTAAATAGACAGTGTACCTGAAGATCACACTGTTTATCTATGCAGGCTGATCTAAGTCTAAACTGTCTATCAAAACTTTCACTGAAAGGTAGGTTGAATATTCTAGATTCAGAAAATAAGCACATTGCGAAAAGTTTTGACCCTAGATAGTCTGCGCAAACCGCGCAGTCTGACCAGGATCGACACTTGACGCACTACCAAGATGGTCCCTTTTCGCGTGACGGGACTTAATTATTCCAAGTCCTGGATTAAGGATGCAAAATCGTTATGAGATTAATCCCCGCTTTGCCTGCGAGTACACTGCAAAGCGGGGTACCATTTCTGCCGGAAACGAGTTCATTTTTAACGTTGGGCTGTTCACTAGACGTGATAACTAGAGACACTGATCGATGCAGTCACGGTTGCCAACAAACGGTTGTTCTCAGTTTGTGTATTAGTTACAATATATTGTGTTTTCTGTATATATCACGTATACTTGTGCTAATTAATAACGATTGTTACATTCCGTGGGGAAAACTTATAATCAGCCACTACAAGAATTATTGCCTTGGGGATTCAACAATATGCCAAATCAGGGCCAGATTTATGCAGAAAAACTATTTTTTGAATCGACACTTTAAGCGGGTCTCGCTTTGAGACGCATTTGTCCGTACCGAAAAACGTCCGATTCTTACCCAGATCATTTAATTTAATTTCAGCAAGGAAGGATTTCGAATAGACTGGTCCTACCGTCGACTCGTGTGTGAAGCCTTTTATGATAGTCGTCAGACTGTCAATCTAGAGGTCCAGGGTTCGACCCCCCGACGGCGGCACTTATTCTTTCCGACTATTTGTCTCTCGCCAATGGGTCGATAATCGTACACCTATGTGAGATAGCGGCTGGAGGTAAGGAAAGGATGTGATGGTAGAACTGGTGAGAGAAATATCCGGGGTCCATTGTTAGGTCCCCCAGCCGCCTGAAAAAAATGTTGAAAGCGGCGTAAAAATACATCCAATCAATCAATCAATTTATGATAGTCAACAGTTTGGCCAATTTGGCACAGTTGTTTCCCTTGATAGTTGCGGAGAACTAGTGACATGTGACCTTTAATTGATGACACACGATGTGTTCGAACACCAATACCCCCTTGGCATTTTTCAAAATTTGACCTTCATAAACGACCTTAAATTTGATGACCTCGACATTAAACGATACGCTTTCGCGACGATTCAGTTTCTCGGATGAGGATGAAAAAGTGTCTTGACATTCAAAACTTGAAGGGTCTGATCCAATGCGTGTTGGCTCAGATGCACCACACCAAATATTAAGAATGTACCTCAATTACACATATCGTAAAAATTTTAATAGAGCCTCATGCTCTTAAAGAACCCCTTTTACCCATTTTGGAGGTGGAAATCGAGGGGTTTTTATGTGATTTTACAAAATCTTGAAGCCTCTAATAATAAAAGCCCATACCCACAAAATCAATGTCACTAAAATCAAACAGAGATTTTATGCACCTTTATCCAAATGAAATGTTAATATATTTAGCGCGGAGTACATTTGTATGTTTATTTTCATTTTTTGCCATTTTTGCACTGTCTGAACAAATATAGAGGACTTATTTGTAACTGCCTATATGATTATAAGCAGTTACAACTCCGGTTTCGCAGAGTCATCGATATGTAGCGTACCCTCTAATAAAAGTCCCTCCCTTTCTAATGGAAATCGGCGAACCCGGGGTTCTATTATAGCGTTTATTGTACTTTGAAAGTTATCGGAAAATGCTATGTTACAGTTTAAACTTTTCAGCCTTTATCATTATCTTCGCAGGGCAAATGTTCCAAACTTTGTTCTTTAAGTAAGTTGGAACTTTTGGTTTGCGAATATCATTCATCATGCGACCCTTCTCATATGTGTATTTTTGTAAGCTAGGTACATACAAAGTATGGCTTTGTAAGTCGAGAAGTTCAATGGAAATGTTTTTAAACAACCAGCTTTGTCACCTAGATAGGGTTGAATTTCAACGGACATGTTAAGTTATACAGTGCCAGCTTTGTGGCTTTGATAAGGTTGAAGTTCAGGGGATATGCCAAGTTCGCGAGTTGAGTTATACAAAGTGCCGGCTTTGTAACCTAGATCGGGGTTGAAGTTCCAAGCACATGCTCACAGCGCAGGATCCCATATTTCTGTAAAGGGTGTTCGAACAAACAAACAAAAAAATAGTGCAAACTGATCTTTGTCCTTTACTGTCTGCCAAAATTCCATTAACAGGAATACGCGTGACCCATAGAAGGGTTAATTGAAAGTATGCACGAAAATGCTGTGATTGGTTCAGAAGGGGGTGGGGGTCGTTTGACCCCCCCCCCCCCCCCCCGACGACCTCTCTAGAAACGCCCTTGATTTAGTTCACTGTGAACGTTCTGGACGTACAAGACGAGACAGCCGAGTAGCTATAAAACAATACATCCCGACATAGCTAAACAGGGACATAAGTAATCCCTTTGTACCATATACAGTTGTAAATGGAATTACCTCCGCATGTTTTTTCAACCAAACAAAATTATTCGGGGAAACAGCCCTCCATTCATGACAAAACGGGTGCAAATTGGCAGCAAATCATACCCTGCTTTGCACGTGAACTGGCATGCAAAGCGGGTATAACTTCCAAACAATTGTTACAAGCAATTTCTTCTTTTTCCAATAGTTACTTACCAATTAGGCCTGTAAGGAGGGTTTCTTTCAAAATGATTCATAAATACAAGCAAATGTGTCCCAAAACAATTGAACAGATTTAAAATTTTCATAGACGGATATGGTCAAGGAGACCATTGGACTCCTATCTTGCAAAACAAAGGAGCCCTGCCTGGGAAATAAAGAGTCTCGGACTCCCCTTAGTGTCGAACCCTGTACATGAAATGAATATAAAGAGTAGTTTAAGAAGTTTACGCACATGAGGGACATTTAATACATACCAGACAAAAGGCCAAGACAATAGCTCGCTGGACTTTGTCCTGTGGAGCTAAAACACCTCTAGCAGACAATTATTTTACTGTTTGAATGTGTTGCAATGCAGCTTTTAACATTTTCAGTCATATTTCAATGACTGAAGCACCTAACAATGGATTCCTAATGGTTCTCGCGCAACTACTACCATTACATCCTTTTCCTAGCTATATGACTCGGGCTTACAGAGTTGTGGAAATACGAATTTTCTCCATTTGTCTATTGACACTAAAAAGTCAATTTCTCACTTGTCCAGGATCTAAATGTAACCCGCAATTAAATATTCGACTCCGTCGGGATTCAAACCCATGACCTCTACATCCTATAGCGAGTGCTCTACCATGTCGCTATAAAAGCTAGCTGGTTCTGCGAGGCAGTCTCTACCCAACAAACAACACAAAGAAACAAGGTGTGTTTGTGAAACATGATGCCCCCAAAATGACAATTTTTCAAAGTTTTGACCTTGACAGATGATTTTCATATGACCTTGGTATAATCTTAAGATGCATATTATTGACATCTATCATCATACCAAATATGAGCATTGTATCTTGAATAGCTTTGAAGTAATAGGCAATGATAAGTTTTTGGGTTAAGTTTTCAGACACACAGACAGACAAAGGTAAAACAATATGCCCCTGATCTTTCATTGTAGGAGCATAAATATAGGGCCAAATACCAGCAGAGGATGATAAAAAAAAAGGCAGTTTATCGAATGACTTATCAATTCTTAACATTTAATAATGAGATGAATGAGACAAAACATGTAAATCCTTACATTGCAATGATTTATAAATCAAAATATGTGTTTATAATAAAGCTTTAACCTCCTAAAAAGGAAATTCTGGTGGATTGGACACTTATGTGTAAAGAATCCAGCAATCTCTGTAATGTGAATTCAAGATTGAGTTTGATGGAATGGGTATTAATTCTTGTATAAGGTAGAATATTGTTTAAAATAAGGAACTGCTTATTAAAAGCAGTTTCTTCCTTTTCCACAGTTTATCACCAACAAAATGATTTGCTTGTTAAATTACTTGCAGATACACAACTTTAATATAATCTAATCCTTTAAACAATATTTATCAGACAGAGGGAGAAATTTCGGATTTGATGGTCCATGGAAAATCTATATGATAAATTAAAGGGCGAGTGACAAGGGTCACTACAAAACTACTGTAAGTGCCCATATTATTGGGCATATACTAGGCATATACCATTATTTTTTTCCACCGAGTAATTCTTAAAAAGTAGTCTGTCTGCATATATAAGTCCTACCTAGGAAAGAAGGGATCATTTACTAACCTTAGTGGTGAAGGAAAGTTTGTTCTGAACAGATAGCCGGCTAAAATTTCAAGAAGTAAAGATAGCAGTTGCAGTGTAAACATAACAACAAGCCTTAAGAAAGAACAGGCAACTTTGATGAGGTAAGCAAATGAAAATCTTGTAACTTGTCATTTTCCTATGAAAGGAGGTCAATAGCATAATCAACTGCAATGATAAATCAATCTTTTATGCTAAAATTATACAAGTAATTGCATTCCCCATATAAATGGATATGCGCAAAACAGTTGTAACTACCTATAAACATATAGGCAGTTACAACTGTTTTGCACAGAGCCATCAATATTGTGTCCACCAGTGACTGAGAAAGGGTAAAAAAACAACTGAATGTAAGTACATTGTACTTTTTTAGGAATTTCAGAGCCTTTTTATGATTAATTTGAATCAAACTATATATATGTAACAAAATATTTTCTTCTAGACCTTAATCATCTCCTGCCTCAAGAGGTAGATAAGAGGAGGTAGAGCCGTTCAAAAGTCTTTATTTTTTTTTAACAAAATCGAATGTTGTGGGTACTCATTTGAGTCTTCTTGTCGAGACAATTCAAAAATTACCAACAAAATAGGTTTTATGCCATTATTATTGAATACTTTGATCAGAAATGATAATCCAAAACACCCCCTCTATCTATAGCTATGTGCAGCCTAGTTTGATGACTCAGCGCAAAACACTAGTAAGTGCCTATAAATACATAACCAGTTACAACTATTTTGCGCCGTTATCAAATATTAGTTTGATAGGTCATGTTTCTTTCAATGAAAAGCTAAAATTTGCTAATTCTTCTGAATTCTTTACAAAAAGTACCACATGTACAAACTGCAAGTAACCAGTGTTCATTGATTCCTACACTTTCCTGTTTTTCAAAATTTTGGGCATGTCAAAATTCAAAGGTTTTGCAGACAAAAAATAAAGTGGATTTAATTTGAAAAATAACTATTCAGTAGGGTAGAAAATAGTGATGAAAAAGAAGAAATTGCTTGTTAGAAACAATTTCTTCTTTTTTTCATAATGTTTTCTCCATCAATAAGTCACAGGCACGTAAAAAGCAGGGATTAAACAGCAAAGGGTTAAGTTGACACTTGTGAAGTAAGGAGAGGGAAAGATTGTCAGTTTTTTCTTTGAACAGTGAGTATACTCATTATCCTCTTGCAACCATCCATTAAAAGCCATAAAAGTTTGACAATGAAATGTAGCTGTTGCTAAAACAATTGAATCATACTTTTCAAGTCTTACAAAAATGGAATAAAATCTTAGCTCAATCAAAATACACATGATCACTTGTATTCAAATGTGAATTACACAAATGTAATCATAAATAAAAACTACTGAACAATCTAGAATCTTCTCATTATCCTTTGAAATGATTAATTTTCAGTCTGTTGTTCTTCTTGTTGATTATCTGAAGTCCACAAGGTTAAATTATCTCGTAGTAATTGCATGATCAATGTACTGTCCTTATAACAATCCTCTTCCAATCTATCTACTTCATTAATCGCACCATCAAAGGCCTCTTTTGCTAAATTACAAGCTTTGTCCGGCAAATTAAGAATTTCATAATAAAAAACTGAAAAATTTAAAGCAAGTCCAAGTCTATTAGGATGGGTAGGTTCCAAAACAGCCACAGCTTCATCCATAGCTTTTTGGTAAGCATCCTCCGCAGCTTTTTGAACTTTATTTCTCTCATCACTTCCATCTTCTTTATATTCAGCCATATACCTGTAGTAATCACCTTTCATTTTAAAAAAGAAAACCTTGCTATCTGTATTTTTAGTGTTCGGTATAAGATGGTTCTCAAGCAAATCCAAGACTTCTTGGCATGTGACATCAAGTTCTTTCTCAACCTTTTCACGAAATATTCCAACCAACTTTGTTTTTCTTGAATTCTTGTCTTGATCTTTTGTTTGTAGAACAGAAAACATTCTCCAAGACGATCGTTTAGCACCCACCACATTTTTGTATGCCACGGACAAGAGATTCCTCTCTTCTGATGAAAGTTCACGCTCATTATTCGTTTGTTCCGCAAGTTCTTTCATGATTGCAGCCATATCTTCGAAACGCTCTCCTTGCTCGGCTATTTTAGCCATAATCACCTTGTCTTCACGTTCTTCGTCAGCCATCTCGACGTTTTCTGGTAAACGAAAGATTTTTCAGGAGTTTTGGGTTTTTCACAGGAAATAGCTCACGCTTCCGGCAGTGGCATGCAGCGGAAGTGGCGGCAAAATCGTATTGCGTTTAAGAATCTAGGATCAAAGAACGGAGATTGACCAGTCAATATTGACTGGGTTACTGCCCCTAGATCTATCGATACTAAGGACAGGTATTTTACAAATTTTCGTAAGGTCATGTGACCCGGTAGTGACGTCATTTGATCAACGTTAAATGGAAGCTAGATAATCGTAAAGCGTTTGGTAGCGGATTTTCGACATGCAGTTGATCGAAAAGCACGATGAATGCAGCGAAAAACAACAAATATGTTTGTTTTTCTTTCGTATGTTTATCTCGTTACGAGCATATTTATATAAGCAACAGAATTTCAGTCCTTCCATTTTAAATAATGCCGCCAAATTTCAACGGATATCGACATGCATGATGGGAAAATTCTTACGGTTTGTAATAACTTACTTGTCGTGAAAAACACACATCCAATCAGATTGCCGTAAGATTTATACGCTACCCGTTGTCTCTCAAAGACATCGGAGTACCAGTTCACCAGTCAATATACACTGATACTCTACTGTCAACTCTTGAGGTTTGACTTACGAGCCTGTCCCAATCTATCATTGCAGTGTGTTTATTTCCGTTTATTTATCGTCGCTACCGTAGCACATGCCGCTTTACAGTCAAACCGGCCCCTCGTCAAACCGGCCTCAAAACGGTCAAAACGGCCCAAATATCGATTGTCCATCTGCCAAACCGGCCCCGAAAACCGGCCCCAAGGTTATATTACAATACTAACGACACTTGTTGTTTTGTTGTGTGGCCATCATGACGCTCACCTGAGTAAGTCAACTCATAACTTGTCAACAATGTTATAAATACCAGAAATTGTCTGATGTACATTTAGGGTGGATTTAAAATAAACAGACTTTACTTTCCTCCTTCTGCAATTTGATTTCCTTTTTAATTGCAAACAAAGTTATTTATGGAATTGAATTCAAGTTTAGTAGACCTAAACCTTAAGAATATCCCTGCCATGTTTAAGATATGCCAAATAGTTATGGCGAAGATTAACCATCTCTGATATTTGTGGCAATATTTTGACATTTCCAATACCATGTAAACCAGAGATTTTGATTGAATAAAATTATTTTTACAATTTTGGTAGAGCTTCACCCAAAGAACATCCCTATCACGTTTCAGCTTAATTAGCCCAGTGGTTTAGGAAGAGAAGGAGTTTTTCTAAGATTTTCAGCCATTTTCGGCCATTTTTCAGCCTTTCTGTTACCATGGAAACTAGAGTTTTTGATGAAATTAAATTTCTTCAAGAACTATTGAAGAACTTCACAGAAGAAACATCCCTGCCAAGTTTCAGCTTGATTCGTCTAGTGGTTTAGGAGGAGAAGAATTTTTTCTAAGATTTTCGGCCATTTTTGGCCATTTTTCAACCTTTTCATTACCATGGAAACCAGAGTTTTTGATGAAATTTATTTCTTTTAACAAATTTTGAAGAGCTTCACCCAAGGAACGACCCTACCAAGTTTCAGCTTGATTGGCCTTGTGGTTTAGGAGGAGAAGATGTTTAAAGAAATTGTTGACGGACGGACGGACGGACGATGGACGGACGACGCACAATGAGTGATCACAATAGCTCACCTTGAGCACTTTGTGCTCAGGTGAGCTAAAAAATGCTTACGAAGTTGTATTAAATCTCTTTCAAATGCAATTATAGCAATAGCGTTAATATCCAGCTAAAAGTTAGACAATTTGGATGTGATTATAATTACATGTACATTTAATCACTTTACTCCCGTAAATGAAACTGCTTACAAGCAAACAATTGCGGTGTTTTGTTTCAAAGGAAATAAATAAATTTTGATATTTAAGTTCAATGGCTTTTCATCTAGCCATACGGAGAAATTCTCAATTAGGACATGGCGACAAAAAAGCCCTATTTCCCCATTGTCTGTCAATAAGTCTCATTAGACTTGCCAGGGAACCGCTGCCATCCTCGTCTGTTTGTTTAATTGGATTTTAATTGCATAAACGGGTCATTTACACTAAGTCAACAAGCCCTGGTGATATATTATTGGTCCAGAATGTTTCTCTGAATTACACATAGCTTATGTATTCAAACTTTTCCTTGCTTCTTGATATTTTCCAAGTGTATTACTTGTATTTTGCGAAGAATTTCAGATGACAAATTGTGGCAAATTGCACAAGACATTACGATAATTACAACAATAATTTGTATTAACCATTTTCCCATTTTTTAAAAAGTTTAGACTGATTCAAAATGAAAATAGTTGCAGACGCCAATGTTGAATTTAATGAAGTAATATATATCATCTTTTTATAATCGTTATGTATCCATATTCCTGTAAAGTAAATGTATAGCACGTTTTTTCTTAATTAAGCTTCTAAGTTTTAGGTTTTACGGGCCCTTCATGGGTCCTTCATATGCAATCTGCCCATATGAATCCCACATACACGAGGGAAAATAGTCACATGGGTCCTACATAGGTAATTGTTTTAGAAATGGGACCAACGTGGGCCCAATATGACCATTTTGCCTAGATTCTGTCCATATGTGCACCAAAATTTTATGCTTGCTGGGTAATTTGGAAACAAAGATGCATTTTGACATAAAAATGAGTTGCACATTCGATTCTGTGTTGCAATACATGTATATTTATGTGTTCTGTACCACCAGCATAGGTTTAGGTCCTGGCATTTTTGCTGGATACGCCGTGTTTGTTAAAAAGGTATTTAAGAGAGATAAAGCCTAGAGACTTTAAGCATATTTGAGACCCAAATGAATCGTACACTGGCAGGCGTTTGGAAATAATTGCTGCGGTTTTTATGTATAATGAATTTATTGAAAACAAGTGCAAACGAATAGATGGAAAACAAAAAATAAAATAAAGAAATAACGCTGCCAATGACGAAATTTCGAAAGAGTTAAGATTAAGTGGGCCCTTAATAGGTCCTATATGGGCAATAACTAAGAGATGAACCAATCTGGGTCCGATAAGATATTTTTTCCCAAATCTGCCTACATTCCAGATGAAAATTGTCACATGAGTCCTATGATGGCCCTTTGTGCGCTTTTATTTCAAATAAGGGACCCCACATGGCCCCATATCAGAATTTTGTCCACATTCTTCCCATAGGGATCCCAAAATTTCATGCTGACTGGGTATCTGGTCCTTTTTGACCGATTATCAAAAACTGGTTTGGGCCGTTTTGACCAAATGACGAGTCGTTTTGACTTTGGGTCGGTCTGGCTTTGTGTCGTTCTGACTGTAAACCATAGAACAGAAGCGATTTTTTTTCTGAATCAAATGTATCCAGTCTATAGAGCCATAGAACAGAAGCGAATTTTTTCTGAGTCAAATGTATCCAGTCTATTTGCTTGAAAACAACAAACCGGAACTTAATTTTTAGACTGGTTTTCCCCCGGAAAAAATGTAAACCCAACACGACGGAAGTAGTTCGATTGCTAGGACGCTTGCTATTTTGAATCAAGCGTCTAAAGATTGTCAAAATTCCTGTTTCCATAAACATTGAAGTTAAGCTAAATCCATTTCGGTGTCTTTGGTTCTAGAGATTACGAAATATTCTTTTCAAGCAGTAAGTCCTTTGCTCATGCAGTCAATTTTGTTGTAGAAGACATATGTTCTGGTATTTTCTACTCGTTTGTGGTGGTGTAAGCAAGGCACGTGATAACATCAACCACCCAGTGCCAATCCTAGCAACCTTTATCCTCTTCACCTCAGTTATCGTGCATGTAGGCCTTTTGACCCTCCCTGTACTCTAAAAGTCAGGCTTTCATACCATTTAATATGAATTTTCTTTTAAATAATTTGTTAATATACGTCAAGAACTAAACACCCTAGACATTTCAATTCCAAATATCAACATAGAATCTACATGGGTGAAAAAACAATTAAACAAAAAGGACGAACTTTAACTAGGAAGCTCTATTGGAGCCCCAACTCCAACTACGATACTATGAAAGAACTAGGAAATCTATTAGAACTAAATAAAACTTATGGCTGCTCACATTTATGTATACTAGGAGATTTTAATTTTAAAGACATCAATATATACCTAAATCTCATTGTATCGATCTATCCTCTGCATCGATCTATCAACAGATTTTGGGACATTTTCATCAAAATGCCACCTTTCCAGTATTAAAATAAATTACTAGGCCATCAGAAACCTATAATGACTTACATATCAAGAAATAATAGAATAGTCCCACATTCTTGGCCTCATTTCCAATCAGCACGGTAAAATAGTTATTGTCAAAATTTCAGAACTAGTGGTAGTAATAAAGATTTTTAAAGTGATAGAAAACTACTTTATTCAGAAAAAGAACAATTATTATCCCTAAAAAAATATTGCATTCAATTCAAATCCAATCATCTTGGTACTAAATGGGCTCCATATGGTAAATTTCGGCATCATTTCCCACAATACATTGATACAATGGAGTCACTCCACAATTCACTGAATCTGATATGGCCGCCTACTTTTCACATTTTTGTGCAAAATAATTGGTATTACGACTACCATTCTGTGTTTTGTGGGAAGTTAAAGAATAATCACATTTGGAAATATTTTTGAATTTAGGCAAGATTGATTATTATCATTGCATTTATCACTTGATTCTAAGTAGATCGATACAGTGGGGTACCAGGCTACACATCAAATGTAAACACCTTAAATCAAAACAATATATTCCTAGAACAAATACGTGACAATTTCCTGACACAAAATGTAAGGAAACCTACAAGATTTAGAGTTCAACTGAAAGGATGTATAAAAAACATACAGAGAAAGAATTTTTTCAAAGGTGACTACAAAACCATAAACACTGAACTAAAAAAAACTCATGGAATGAATTATGTAATGGAACTATTGATGATTCTTGGAACCTCTTTGTCGATTTACTTAAAAGATTAATAAAGAAAGAGAGGCCAAACATCAACACGAAATTACCTTACATAAATCATAGTACAAAAGTAGCTCTGAGAAACAAAAAAAAGCATGGAAAAAGTACCTTTTCTGCAAAACAACCCCAAATTTTGAAAAATATAAATCACAAAGGAATATAGCCACAAACGCCATCAGGAATGCCAAGTTAAACTATGAGAAAGAACTAGCATCAAATATTAAAAATGATAGTAAGCTCTCCTGGAAATATGTCAAAATCTCAAAGCAAAACTAATTGTAACATAGGACCCTTAAAAGACGGCAATGGCTCTGATATAACAGATGATTCACAAAGAGCAGATCTACTAAACAACTACTTTGGTAGTGTCTTCAAGAAGGACACAGAATCTCCTACAATAGCACTAGAAAAAAGAACTAATAAACTTCTGAACAACTTTACAATTACTACTGAAGATATTTCAAAGGCTATCAGTACCTTAAAACCCAATAAGGCATCTGGACCTGACAACATTCATCCCAAAGTATTAATTGAATGCAAAGAAACACTATCTAAGCCACTAGCAGATATCTTTAACAAAGCGTTCACAGAAGGAAAAGTACCAAAGGCCTGAAATAGTTCTATAGTAACACCTATTTTTAAAAGTGGAGACAAACGCCTACCAGAAAATTACCGACCAATCAGCATAAGCCCACTATGCTCAAATCTCATGCAAAAAATAATCAAAGAAAAAATGGTTACACACCTCACAGAAAACAACCTAATATCCTCAAAACAATTTGGGTTCGTGAAGGGAAAATCATGCCAATTACAACTCCTAGAATCATTAGAAGATTGGACCAAATCACTAGATAATGGATCTAAGGTCAACATCATATTTTTCGACTTTAAAATTAAAAAAGCATTTGATACACTATCTCATAGCAAATTTGTAACTAAACTAGAATCTTATGGTATTGGTGGCAACATTCTACAATGGATACAAGACTTCATAACCAACAGGACACAAGAAGTGGTCATTAATAATTCCCATTCCAAAATGCAAGAGGTATCAAGTGGTGTACCACAAGGTAATGTACTGGGACCACTTCTATTCCTTATATTTATAAACGACCTTCCAGACCTGGCAGAAACCACCGTCAGACTGTTTGCGGGTGATACTAAAACATATGCAACAATCAATGATGACATTGACATTGAAATTCTTCAACAAACAACAGATACCCTTTGTAACTGGTCTGACACATGGGAAATGGACTTCAATGAAAAGAAAAGTAAAAGATTACATCAAGGCAAAAACACCCAAACTATGTCTACTTCATGAAATCGAAAAGTCTTGAAAGAATACAGATTAACAACGTACAGGAAGAAAATGACCTTGGTGTTACAATCGATAACAAACTTACATTTGATGCCCACATTTTCAATAAAATCAATAAAGCCAACAGAAATCTTGGGATTATAAATAGATCATTTACCTTCATGGATCAAACAATGTTTCTCCAGCTATATAAATCCCTAGTACGTCCACACCTAGAATATGCCAGTGTAGTCTGGAGTCCACACCTTAAAAAACACAAAATTGCAATAGAAAATGTCCAGAGGAGAGCAACTAAACTTGTCAAGAGTATAAGGCACTTATCCTACAAGGAAAGATTATTACAGTTAGGCCTCCCTTCACTCGAATATAGTAGACTGCGTGCAGACATGATACAAGTATTCAAAATAATGAATAATATCGATAAGCCATCATCAGATTATCTCCTAAAAACTTCAAAATTCAACAGAACAAGAGGTCACAACCGAAAATTAATAAAAGAGTCGTGTAACAACGAACTACGTAAAAATTGCTCAAGTAACAACAAACAACCAATGTAACGAAATCAGATGTATCACCAGAAGTCACAGACTTACCCATGATCCTTGGATCATAAGTTACTCATAAGTTAAGTTAATATTTCATTAACCTACAGTCAATTAACCAGTTTTGAAACAGGCACTAAACTTGGATCCAGGATTTGATAACAACTTACCAATATCACTATAATATATAATACACAAAGTAGTGCAGTCAACATTTTCTAAGAGAACAGATTTTTTTACAAGCCAAAGATGCCCCTAAAAACATCCGTTCTCTTAAACATGGCGGCTGCTCTACCTTGTGTGTTATTTATAGTGAGATATATGTTACTGTTTGTAGTTATAAAACTGAATCAAAGTGCCTGTGAACCATGACAAGTTCCGGTTCAATTTGTAAAACATTAAAAAGAACACTCTTGTAAAGAGAAATCAGGGCTCTCCCAACTGACAGATTTCAGCAACAAAGCTGCCTGGATCATAAAAATGTCGCCTGATTTGCAGAGCAAAGTGAAGTCTAAGTCACCTGGAATTTCTGGAAAATAGGAGAATTTGCCTGGCCTTAAAGTTAGGAGACAAAAGAGCAACGCCGATTGGAAGCCCTGTGATAGTTATTCATAATAATTGAAATATTTATATACTGGCAGAGAAATTTTTCTTTTGTAGGTTTATAAAATTGTATGCAGTTGGATGGAACTTAATCCCTTTCTTAATTATAATGGCAACAATATGTGTGAAACTTACCTATTTATCAATGTTAATAATTCAAATTGTCATGTTACCCCTTCAACAGTAACCCTACAAAGGTCACGTGTTAACATGTAATATGCATTGGATCATACTAGTTAAACATGTGGATCATCATCTTAAAGTTTTACCCTTTGCTGTTTAATCCCTGCTTTTTACGTGCCTGTGATTTTATGATTGAGAAAACATTGTGAAAAAAGAAGAAATTGCTTCTGACAAGCAATTTCTTCTTTTTCCACACTATTTTCTACCCTAATGAATGGTCATTTTTATGCCCCCGCATCGATAGATCGGGGGCATATTGTTTTACTCATGTCCGTCTGTCTGTCTGTCCGTCTGTCTGTCCGTCCGTCTGTCTGTCCGTCTGTCCGAAAACTTAACCTTGCCAATATCTTCAAGCCTATTCAAGATACAAAGCTAATATTTGGTATGATGATAGATCTCAATGATCCGCATATGCTGGTACCAATGTCAAGGTCATGTGACAAGGTCAAGGTCATCTGTCAAGGTCAAACGTCCGAAAACTTAACCCGAAAACTTAACCTTGCCAATATCTTCAAGCCTATTCAAGATACAAAGCTAATATTTGGCATAATGATAGATCTCAATGATCCGCATCCGCTGGTACCAAAGTCAAGGTCATGTGACAAGGTCAAGGTCATCTGTCAAGGTCAAACTTTGAAAAAAAATGCCGTTACGGGGGCATTCGTGTTTCACAAACACATCTTGTTCAAATTAAATCCACTTTAAATTTTCGTCTGCAAAACCTTTGAATTTGGACAGGTTCAAAATTTTGTAAAACAGGAAAGGGTTAAGCACACAGGCTGTTGAATCATTTCATAAAGAATCGAAAATAATCCAAAAGTAATCATGATTAATGTCTATTTTATCACTAATTGATTAAATTATTAATCATTAAATAAAAAAAAGTTAAGTAATCAATTATATAATTAATAATCAATTAAGTTAACAATTGTGATTACTCCATGTCTGTTTTTCAAGATTATATTGTATTTAATGATAAGAAATTTGAGGGAGATGTTAAATAAATGTTTGAATTGTGAGTTTCTTGAGGTCACAAAATTTCACCCAACAATTTGTAGGCTAAGATGATGAAAATAAAACTGAATTACATTTTTCCTGACATAGTGCTCCAGCTAGGCCTTTTTTGGGAGGGGGCCCCGCCCTGCCCTCAAAGTCCGACGCCTACTTTTTCCTATCATGCCCTTCCAAAATAAAGGGTTAAGAGAATAAAGTGTGCCGTTACAGGCAATCATGCCTTAGTATTGTCGCCCTTATATATGACGAGATTAACAGATAGATTTTGGAATGATCATCGATGCATAAATTCCGAGTAAATCAGCGACAATTAGTGGAAGGGGTGACTTTGGAATTCAAACATATCAGAATGCGTTAAATTTGTTACTGGTCAACCAGTTTCTCAAAATGGGTGCATCACCTGTTATAGTCAAATTATCATGATGTCCAATTGCTACAAATACTTTCGAAAACGGGCAGAGGCATGTTAACTCATGTCGATTTTTTGTTGTTTATACAACTTCTTCATTTATGCATGGATTGTCATAATTTTAACAAAATATTTATAATGTGAACATGGTCACAACTTTGCATCATGGGAAAAGGGGCCTTTAGGTAAATTTTCACACAACTCCTCTTTCATTTATGGATATAGTTTCATAAAACTTTTCTTTAATAGCACTATCATTCAAAGAGTCAGTAGAGCTGTCTCAGGCCCTCATGGGCTCTTTTCTTTTTTTTTTTGATAAAGACCAGATGTTTTTGCAAGGTGAAAAAAAATTGTTCTTTGAGAAATATACAATTATTTATTGATATTTATTCTTTTCAGACTGCAATATACAAATTTCGGGCAAAAAAGACTGAAATTATTTAATTGATTATTGTTAAATAAATTGATAATTTTCAGGTCTAAGAATGCTTTTTATTCTATTTTTTCAAGGATAATAGTCACACATGTCGCTGCATTGTCCCCCAAAGGTTGTATCCACAGCCAATCCAAGCTCTTGTTTCAACGTTATGGCACAAGAATCCACAACAAATGAATATGAAATCTGATGAGAAATAAAATAAGCCCTCATAAATTAGTGATAAAAAAATGACCCTGCAAAATTTTAAAAAAGATTATTATGCCCCCTTCAAAGAACAGGGGGTATATTGCTTTGCACTTGTTAGCGCCTCGGTCAGTCGGTCGGTCGTTTTTTCTGTAGACCATTTTTTGTCAAGAGTATATTTCAAAAAGTATGCAAGCTAGAATCATGAAACTTCACAGGTGGATAGATCTCATTGAGGAGAAGTACATTGCATGAGAACAATAACTCTACTCATCATATTTTGTGAGTTATTGCACTTTGTTGATTGGCAAAGAATAGGCTATTGACCTACTTTTAGGGGTGGCATAAATGTTTTAAAACATGTCTTCTTCAATATTGTATTCATATTTTAACATCATGGTCCTTATGAAGGAATAAAATTGATAAATATAAAAAGATTTGTATCTTACTTGTTTGTCATGACTCTAAACTGACAAGGTATCAAAGCTGACAAGGTATCAAGAAATATGGCAAACATTCTATCTTTCTTCATCAAATATCTTTGTCGAATCTTCAAGAATATATTCAATTCTGTACATCAAATGGAAAAAAATGTTTTTATATACATTGTATGTAGTATGTATTGTACATATGATTTGAGCCTGTGCATGACAATTCCAACAGTTTCTTAAGTGCACAATGCTAACCCTCCAGGGGTTCAACACTATTTTTTTTCAATGGAATCCCAAAATAATCCCTTGCAGTCACCTTGTGGATCCCTTCTCAAAATCAGGGATCACTCTTCATTCATACAATTAGAATTTGAAAAAAGATGAAAGAAAAGCATAGATCAGTATGTTGTTATATATATGTAAGGTTCTTAATATATGTGCAGGCTTATCTTTGTCTATACCTCCTGCCAACTCAGGAATATTCGGTATGTAAACTAACTCAAGTCAGTATAGGTAAATTTTGTGTGGTGAGTCGTGAAATATATATTCTTAAATAGATTCCTGAGCTCAGTTTTGAAAATACACCTTTATCAGGCCACATGTTTTACCTCTATTGTGATCACTTGTCTGTCCATCAACAATTTCTTTAAACATCTCCTCCTAAACCACTCGGCCAATCAAGCTGAAACTTGGTAGGGATGTTCCTTGGGAAAATTTGATTATTTCAAGTATTATTTGTTTTTAGACCAAATGAGAATTTGCTGAAATAAGTTTTTTTAGACCAAATGAGCATTTGATTTTTAGACCAAATGAGATTAGACAATGTGAGAACACCCCCTTGGGCAAAGCTCAGTAATTAAGTTGTAAAAAGAATTTAAATCCATCTGGCTTATTATCTGTTTAAGTATCATCATCGTTAGATTTAAATAGATCAATTTCACTGATACTTTTTGGTAGATTTAGTCAAATTCAAAAAAGCTGACCAATTCAATCAACAGTAACAGCTGATTATTGCCACTTCCATGTGGAACTCTTGCTGCTCCTTTCATTTAACCCTTTGCTGTTTAATCCCTGCTTTTTACATGCCTGTGATTTTATGATTTGGAAAACATTGTGAAAAAAGAAGAAATTGCTTCTGACAAGCAATTTCTTCTTTTCCACACTATTTTCTACCCTACTGAATGGTTATTTTTCAAATTAAATGCACTTTAATTTTCGTCTGCAAAACCTTTGAATTTGGACTGGTCAAAATTTTGTAAAACAGGAAAGTTAACGCTTCTCATGCTGTTCCACGGCATACACCTGCTGTACACAAATCTTGAACAGACCAAATAGACTAAGATCAGCCATAACAATGAGCAGTCTAATTTTAGCCTACACCACCTGCTTTTTTTACCTTATTAGAAGAAAACTTAGATCCTCACTTATTATAAAGTAAAATGAAAATAGTAATCTGTTTAAAAAAATTCGATTTTAATAGGACAGAATTAAAGTTTGTTTCTTTTAAAACCATCCTCAACATACATCAAAATAAATTATGAGTTGACCTACTAAGGTGAGCAATTTAGGACCATCATGCAGACATGGGGAAATCATAATTGCTTATTTAATTGATTATTAAACAATTAACAATACCCATTGATCATAAAATTATCAGTTATTTAACATTTTTATACGCCTGTCATAGACGGGACTTATTATGGGATCACCCGTGACATCCGGCGTCCACTTCTTTGTCCGGAGCATAACTCTGTCACTTGAAGTCTGATGGACTTTTATTGGCAATTGTATTCTTCTCATCATTGCAGAGTGCAGTGCACATGAACCATAACTCTACCTGGCCTATTTTTTGAGTTATTGCCCTTTGTTGTTTTTCAGACTAGAATCTTGTCCGGAGTATATCTCTTAAAGTATAATAGCTTGGATCATGAAACTTCATGGGTGTATATATCTCACCAAGGGGGAGTGCAGTGCACAAGAACCACAACTCTACCTGGCCTATTTTTTGAGTTATTGCCCTTTGTTGTTTTTCAGACTTGAATCTTGTCCGGAGAATATCTCTTAAAGTATAATAGCTAGGATCATGAAACTTCGTGGGTGTATAGATCTCACCAAGGGGGAGTGCAGTGCACAAGAAGCATAACTCTACCTGGCCTTATTTTTTGAGTTATTGCCCTTTGTTGTTTTTCAGACTTGAATCTTTTCCGGAGTATATCTCTTAAAGTATAAAAGCTTGGATCATGAAACTTCATGGGTATATAGATCTCACCAAGGGGGAGTGCAGTGCACAAGAACCATAACTCTACCTGGCCTATTTTTTGAGTCATTGCCCTTTGTTGTTTTTCATACTTGAATCTTGTCCGGAGTATATCTCTTAAAGTATAAAAGCTTGGATCATGAAACTTCATGGGTGTATAGATCCCATTAAGGGGGAATGCAGTGCACAAGAACCATTACTCTACCTGGCCTATTTTTTGAGTTATTGCCCTTTGTTGTTTTTCATACTAGAATCTTGTCCAGAGTATATCTCTTAAAGTATAATAGCTTGGATCATGAAACTTCATGGGTGTATAGATTTCACCAAGGGGGAGTGCTGTGCACAAGAACCATAACTCTACCTGGCCTTATTTTTTGAGTTATTGCCCTTTGTTGTTTTTCAGACTTGAATCTTGTCGGGAGTATATCTCTTAAAGTATAATAGCTAGGATCATGAAACTTCATGGGTATATAGATCTCACCAAGGGGGAGTGCAGTGTACAAGAACCATAATTCTACCTGGCCTATTTTTTGAGTTATTGTCCATTGTTGTTTTTCATACTTGTAACTTGTCAGGAGTTTATCTCTAAAAGTATAATAGCTAGGATCATGAAACTTCATGGGTGCAAAAAATATTCATTCAAAATAACCTCAGTTCTATTCAAACACCCAATTAATACTTAGTAGTGTGACGGGCGTATCTTGTGACAATTTGGCACCTTGTTGTGATTAATTATTTCATCAATTAATGGTGGAAAAAGAGGCAATAATCATGATTATATTTAAAAGGATATAACAGCCTGTGTCCTCAACCTTTGAATTGAAGCACTATATGTTAAGCCCTTTGCTGTTTAATCCCTGCTTTTTACATGTCTGTGATTTTATGATTGAGAAAACATTGTGAAAAAAGAAGAAATTTCTTATGACAAGCAATTTCTTCTTTTTCAACACTATTTTCTACCCTACTGAATGGTTATTTTTTCAAATTAAATCCACTTTAAATTTTCGTCTGCAAAACCTTTGAATTTGGACAGGTCCAAAATTTTGTAAATCAGGAAAGGGTAAACTACCGGTAGTCTCATTTTAATGTACATTACAACTTCACACCTTTGATATTACCAAAAGTCAATTATGATAAAAAGAAATCACTTTGATTAATTACCAGGTTTTCATGCTTCTTATGCTGCTACAATGTTTTCTTCAAATGACAGTTTTGAAAATCCTTAACAGTCTGTCTATATAAAGTAAAAAAAAAAAAATTAATGCGAACTTACCTGTTCAGCATCAGTGAATAAGGCAATCGAAACTTCGAAAGTATGCACAACCTCCTTTAACACTTATTATCCCAAACAGAATTAGACATCTAACTTAATTCATCAAAACCACCAAAACTAATGTTAGATTTTCTAAAATAATATTGCTTTAACTTATAGAAATTACAAAAAGACAAAGCTGAACACAAATTGTGTTGGTTGATCTCGATGTACAATAAACATCTCATAAATAATTAAAGCTAATTTTGGACTTCAGATGTAAATATTTCAATGAATACTGACACAAATCCATGTTTTGGGTACTCATTGGAATGGTCTCACCTAGAGGATTCCAATGAGTACCCACATCATACGGTTTTATAGAGAAATAAAAATTTTAAACTGGAGTAAGCCTCTCTTATTTATACCTCTTGCCATAATTATTCATGGTTCACAAGGAGAAAGGTTAATATCGGGTATCATTATTATACCAGTTTCAGTTTACTTCTCTCAATATTGAGATAACCATGTTGACTTATGTTTGCAAATCGTAAAGTTTTGACTTTCAATGACACCTCGTAAAATAATAGTATCAAGATTATTATTAGACAAGTCTTCGTAAAATTGTCAAGTTTTGACTTTTCATGACAAATCTTGTTAAATGGAAGTAGTTTATCAGGATTTATAGTTTATAATTGTATGTCGTGAATATTCATTCTGATGCTGTGATTTAGGATTTTTAATACAGTGACAATTTACAGCTACATGGTAGTAAATGATTTTTTTTTCTCTAAATAATGTAAAAAAAATTAAAGTTCAACAGAAAACATTAAAGTCAAGGACCCCGTTGGCGGCATTCATTCTTTCCGACTATTTGTCTTTCACCAGTGGGTTGATAATCGTAGACCTATGTGAGATAGTAGCTGGAGGCTAGGAAGGTTGTGATGGTTGTACTGGTGAGGGAAATACCAGGAATCCATTGTTAAGTGCTCCAGCCACTGCAATATAACTGAAAAAATGTTGAAAGCGGCGTTAAACTCCATTCAATCAATCAATTAAGTCAAGGAAATTTTATCTACAAAGTCAGAGACATATAACAGTAGAGCTTTTCATATGGACTTATAGTTCCACAATTTAGATTGAGTGGTCAAAGGTCAATTTTGTCTATACAGGTATAGACAAAATTGACCTTTGATCACTCACTTAAACTTGTGGATCTATAACAGTGGAAACCATTTCAGGTTATGACACTTAACCATTAATAAGGCTGAGCCTGGAATGTACCTGCTTTGGCAGGAGGTATAGACAAAGATCAGCCTGCACATTTGACTTTCATTTTTAAACCAGAAAGGTGTAAAACAATGCATTTCAGAAATCAAAACTCACTCACATGTGGTAACTTTCAGTGCTTTTAGCACCTTGATTGTATATTTATTTTGCAAAGATTTTTATTCAGCATGACAAGGGTTAAAAATAATGATTAACAGGGGCTCAGTAACTCATACTTTTTATCCAGGGTTTAATTGACACTCATATTATTAGCTCGGCTGTTTTCGGAGAAAACCCGAGGTATTGCTATAGCCTCCGTGTCGTTATTGTTGTTGTTGTCGTCGTTGTGCGAAAACTTTGACATTTTGTTATATCTCTGGTTCTACTGAAGGCATTCACTTGAAACTTGGCACACATGTTCACAATCAAAAGAGCAACCTATACTATCAAGGGGGATAACTCTAGATGCATTTTGTGCAAATTATGCCCCTTTTTCGACTTAGATTTTTTCCCACCATCCAGCACTCGACAGCCAAGCGTAGGCACCCGTAGGCGGTGCTCTTGTTTTAGACTGCTCTCGTTGATGGAGACTTATAAAAAAAATAACATCGAATCAAACCCTGGATAGAGGGTAGGTGCTTCATGGCCCCTATAATTTGCCTAGGCCCCTGAATTTTTGGAGTAGATGCTCCTTTATTTTGGGCTAGGCCCCTGAATTTTTGAAGTAAAAACCCATACCTCTCATGTTTAATATCACAAACATTGAGCAGCTGAGACAAACATACATTGCTAAAACACCTCATTTTTTCAAAGATTGCATTATGAATACTCCAGTCAGACTGCAAAGGCACAGTCTGGCCACAGACTTTGCTTTGCGTACATCTTGGGTTGTTAGAAACTAAACACACATACTCATGCATCAATGGATCAGTGCAAAACAGTTGTAACTGCCTATAAACATATAGGCAGTTACAACTGTTTTGCGCCGAGCCATTGGCATGTTATCACAAATCGGTTGCCTTAAGTGTTATGGACTTTTTAAATAGCTATGACATCAATGAAATACCAAGGTTTACCAGTAGATTTAAATTGAAATCTGTTTTCATAATCAAGCAATTAGAGAAGCCCAACAATAGGCTAGGGTACTATTTTTGGCTCATGAAAAAAATATTTTTAACATTAAATACATTAATATATACACTTTTATAGGAACATTTATTTCTGAAATAGAGGAAACTGTAATATTTTTCCTCTTTTTCAGACAGAAATTCCCCTATAAAAGTACAGTCAATCTTGCTAGAGTAACCAAGTCTATTAAGTGACCATTCCTGTTAAGTGACTGCTTTAAATCCCTTATTTTATATCCAAATATCCTAAAAAGTAGGTATTGATGGTCTGAAAGTTATAGAAAATGAATCCAAAGTTGTTAAAACTCACTAGAATTGTCTCAATGAGACATAGGGTTTTGAGAATTCTGCAATAATATGCATATTCAATAAAAAAGTACATGTATGTCTCTTTTTTTGTGAACAAAACGTGTATTGAGTGGCCATTTTCTTAAAACTACCGCTTTTTGGTGGTTGATTGATTGATTGAATGAAGTCTAACGCCTCTTTCAACATTTTTATACACCGCCGGAGGCGGACGTATATTGGGGTCATCTTCTCCGTCTGTACGTCTGTCTACTTTTCTTGTCAACGCAACTCCTCCTAAGTTTCTGGCTGGATCTTCTTGAAACTTGGTCAATGTTATCACATCAATTGGTAGATGTGCATGAAGGAAGGATTTTATGGTTCGTTGTTTTTTGCCTGAGTTATGCCCCTTAAAAACTTAGTCTCTGGGGCTTATTGCCTCAGTTATGCCCCCTTAAAATTAAGTCTCTGGGGCTTATTGAAATTGCAGCCTTGTGAATGCAACTCTTCCTAAGTTTCTGGCTGGATCTAAATGAAACTTGGTGGATGTTATAACCAAAATTGGTAGATGAGCATGAAGTAAGGATTTTATGGTTTATTAATTTTACCCTAAATTATGCCCCCTTGAAACTTAGTATCTGGGGCTTATTGAAATTGCAGCCTTGTGAAGGCAACTCCTCCTAACTTTTTGTCTTGATTTAAATGAAACTTGGTCATTTTGAATTTGGTTCTATCAAAATAAGTAGTGTCTACAATTATTTTCGTGAAACAGCAGCAAAGTGGTAGCGTATTTTGTGACTATGGCACTCTTGTTGCAATTATATTGCAGCGGCTGGAGTACCTAACAATGGTTTCCTGGTATTTCTCTCACCAGTGCAGCAACCACATCCTTTCCTAGCCTCCAGGTGCTCTCTCACATAGGACGATTGTCAACCTATTGGTGAGGGACAAATAAGTCAGAAAGAATGAGTGTCGCCGTCAGGGATTGAACCCAGGACGTCTAGATTGACAGTCTGACTCTCTACCAACCGCGCTATGACGGCGTCTCCATTGTGGTGGTCCCTGTATTGGTTGCTTAAGATAAGTTTGACTGTATATATCGAGGGATGATCAGAAAACTAAGGAAAGTGCCAATATATATCATAATTATATATAGTCCGTTTGACTTCTATATGGACCAACCTTTTCATCAATTACATAAAATTGCGTTTGAATGAAGGATTTGTTTGTAGTAAAATCTTAATTTCAGCTTAATACCATTCCAAAAAATATTTTTTGAAAATAAAATGATTGCAAAATAATGATTTTGGCTATGTAGTTAATGTTAATATTTTCGCATTTTCCGTTCTTAAACACGAGGGGTGATGGAGGCTGTTTAATACATGTATTAAGAAAATGTAAACATATATAGTAAAAACACATGGTTTTATACTAAACATTTGACAGATGAAATGTCCATTATTCCTTATTTGGACATGCTAATTAGCATATCGATGGCCAGGTCATCTTAAACTAAAATAGCACGTGATTTTTACCGTTATGACTCGCCTTCTCATCAAGTTTTCCTCGTGAAATTCCCAACTACTTCGTTTAATAATGCTTTTTGATTGGTCTTTACGTGTAAATATAGGGTTCATCTCAGAATATATAAAAACAATAATCAATTATCTGGTCAAACGGTTTCAGATGAAAGAGAGAATATACACAGATTTGATATCCAATGGTAGCAAACATCTTCGACAAACTTAATTATATTGAATAACTCAATTTTAAACTGAAACAATTCACTCAAAATCTTACACTTTTGACTCCGCCCCTATGCAAATCAGTACTATTTTTGGTTATACAATTCGCTGTTCCGTTTAATACAGTCACAAGTAGGTATGAAAGGCTGGAAGTTAACATGTAGACGGACGGACAAAATCATTATTTTACATTCAAAAATTCTGAAAAACAAAATTTGTCTTGGTATTAGCTGGAAAATATGATATGTCAAGAAAAATATGCGTTTCATTGATCAATTTCTGAGATTTTCGGCGAAATGTTGGTCCATATAGAAGTCAAACGGACTATAAGACCTCCATATGTTTCTAAAAGGGGAATGGGGCCCCGATATTGATCCACCAAATGGCATACAAAAGGCATGACTTTGCTTTTCTTTTCGAGTATTCTTGGATAAGCTGTAACAAATTACATTCTCTCTAGCAGATACACTATATGAATATAGTAACTTCAGGGCTTTTGTTAGTGTTTGAAATTAGGGAGTCATTGACCCCTCAACTTTTAAACTCTTGGGGTCAACACAGATTTTAAAGAGGTCAAAAGAGCAGAAAGAACAAATCACAAGTATAATTTTGTAGATTTAAGTGTCAATTGACCTTTTCTTGCAAAGATAGGAAGCAAGCAATTAAATTACATGTACAGTATATAGGACGCATCAAAAAGTTTATAGAGTCTTAGAAAATTATCTCAAGGGGTCACAATGAAGGGAGAAATTTCTAAGGGTCAAAATAAGATATCAGATTTTTGAGGGTCAAAACCCTGGTTAAAGAGTCAAACACAAGCCCTGAACTCACAACAGTACATGTATTAAGACTTGTCATGCTGAAACCCTGGCAAAGAATGCAGGGCTTGTGTTAGAGTTTGATATAAGGGAGTCATTGACTCCTCACTCAAGAAATTTTGGGGTCAAATTTGAATTCAAAGGGTCAAAACTAAAGAAAATGCAAAATATTATTAGAATTTTGCATATTTAAGAGTCACTGTAAATAATTCTTGTTATGATATGAAACAATTAGTAGAACTAAAGATAGTAATTTGTGAAAATCTTAGTTATAAAACCACGTTTTGACACTTAGCAATTCCTCTCAAGGAGGTCAAAATGACCCCCTTGGGAAAAATTTCTAGGGGTCAAAATAAGATATTTTCATATTTTTTGGGGGTCAAAACCCTGGTTCAAGGGTCAAACACGAGCCTTGTAAGATTACATTAAAATCAAAGTGATGAAAGCACTTGATGCACTTATTGTGGGTCATTATGTATTATGAAAATAATGCTTTAAAATTTTTCTTGGCTCAAAATGAAAATCAGGTGATCTAGCCTTAGATCAGAAATGTATGTGCAGGCTGATCTTTGTCTGAAACTCCTAAGATAGCAATTTCATTCAAGGCTCTGCATGAATAGGATTATGGCAAGCAGTGTTTATTCAAGGTCAGGGGATTTGGGGATTGCCCCACTTTTTTCAAAGATCCCCCATATTTTCTAGATTTATGGGAAATTTTTTACTATAAACAAAGAGTATGGAATACCAGTTATTTCTCAATTGCTTCCATGTTGTGCTGAAATCCTCCACAGTTATGAAATCCTAGAATCAACACTGGCCAAGCCCTCGAAATCTGTTGTCCTTGTTGTTTTGTTTGATAAATTACTTAACCTTTGTCATTGTGAACCCGGAATATTCCTGCTTTGGCAGGACCTATTGACAGACATCAGCCTGCACCTCCTGATTCTCAGTTTCAAACCCGAATTGTCAATAGATTTAGTTTTTCAAATAGAAAATTGACCTACAGTTGGAACTTTCAGTGCTTTTTGACCTTTGATTTTGATGAAAATTTTTAGCCAAAATTTATTGAGCATGACAAGGGTTAATTTGTGCATGAAGAGATCTGGCTCAGCAGTTTACAGTAATATTTCTGTTTAAATATGTTAAAGAATTTGGCCTGTTTCTTTTTATGACAGCAAAATTTGTTTTTAAAGATAAATGAAATTACACCTCTGTTATTTTTCATTTGGAGGTATGAGTGGAAAATTATTGTAATTGGCTATATATTTATAAGCACATAAATAGTTTTGTATTTGTCTTACCAATTGCTGTTTTGAAATACAAAATGTAACTTCCTTTAGTGGTGCCATCTATCAAGTGTGTGCCACCTTTTCTATCTATATTATCTAAAGCTACAGCTAATTTTTTTTTCATTAGCTCACCTGAGCACAAAGTTCTCAAGTGGAGATATTGTAATCACTCACTGTCCGTCCATTGTCTGTCTGTCTGTCCGCCAGTCAACAATTTCTTTAAACATCTTCTTCTCATAAACCACAGGGCCAAACAAGCTGAAACTTGGCAGAAGTGTTCTTTGGATGAAGGTCTTCAAAAGTTGTTATAAAAATTTAATTCTATCAAAAACTCTGGTTTCCATGGTAGCAAGAAGGCTGAAAATTGCCGAAAAACTAAGAAAAAATTCTTCTCCTCCTAAATCACATGGCCATTCAAGTTGAAACTTTGCAGGGATGTTCCTTGTGTAAAGCTCTTCAAAAGTTGCTAAAAGAATTCAATTTCATCAAAAACTCTGGGTTCCATGGTACCATTAAGGCTGAAAAATGGCAGAAAATCTTAGAAAAAATTCTTCTTCTTCTAACCCACTGGGCCAAGTCAATTTTAAACTTGGCAGGGATGTTCCTTGGGTAATATCTTAAAAAGTTGTTACATGAATTTTATTCAATCAAAAACTCTGGTTTCCATGGAAACAGAAAGGTTGAAAATTAGCCAAAAAATGCCCAAAATCTTAGAAAAAATTCTTCTTTTCCTAAATCACTAAGACAATCAAGCTGAAACTTGGCAGAGGTATTCCTTTGGTAAAGAACTTTTAAATTTATTAAAAGAATTTAATTTCATAAAAATCTTTGGTTTCCATGGTAACAGAAAGGCTGAAAATTTGTCGAAAATCACTAGAAAAAAATCTTCTCCTCGTTTACCACAAGGACAAACAAGCTGAGACTTGGCTTGGATGGTTTTTGGGTGGAGCTTTACTAAAGATTTAATTTCATAAAAAAACACCTGGTTTCAATGGAAACAGAAAGACGGGAAATTGCTGAAAATATTTGAAAAATTCCTCTCTTTCTAAAACACTAGGCAAATGAAGCTGAAACTTGATAGGAATGTTTCTTGGGTGAAGCTCTACCAAAGTTTTAAAAAGAATTTTATTCAATCAAAATCTCTGGTTTCCATGGAAACGTAATTGTAAAAAAAAAATGCCGAAAAACTCCGAAAAAAATCATCTTCTCCCAACCAGTAGGCCAATTAATCTTAGACTTGGCAGGCAGGGATGGGTGTAGTTCTACCAAAGAGGTAAAAAAAATCAATTCCAACAATAACTCTGGTTGCCATGGTAACAGAAAGGTTGAAAATTTACAAAAAATGTTAAAAAATCAAATTGCAGTTGGACAAAACTAAAGTCTGGGTATATCTTTCAAAATAACTCTAAGTGTACATCAAAAAATCTCTGGTATTATAACATGGTTGACAAGTTATGAGTTGACTTACTTAGGTGAGTGATATAGGACCATCATGGTCCTCTTGTTACAATTGTTTCACTTTAATTTGTATAAATTTTATAATCTTGGTACTCATTGAATCTTGACAAGACAATTCAAATGAGTACCAACAACAAAGATGTTTATTTAAGATAGATATTAAAGACTGACATACCTTCTTATCTGTGTCAGCCACGGCAATAACGCAGTTGGTAGCGCGCCGAACTTCTAATCCAGGGGTCTATATTCGCACAGGTTTGATCCCCGGCCGCGGCACTTATCCTTTCCGACATTTGTCTTCCACCAACGGGTAGATAATCGAAAACCTATGTGGAAAAGCAACTGGAGGCTAGGAAAGGGATGTGGTGGTAGTACTGGTGTGAGAAATACCAGGAATCCATCGTTAGGTGCTCCAGTCGTCGCGATATAACTGAAAGATTGTTGAAAGCGATGTAAAACCCCGATTCAAATTAAATTCTTATCTGTGTCTGCATGTATATGAAATTTTTGTAAAAGATATATTGTCTATGGAACAAAACCTGAAAGATTTACATGAACAAAATGATAAAAAAAAAGTTTACAAAGGACAATTAATTGTATTAAATGTATTTACAAATCTGTGGTTTACATCAATTTATGAGTAGAATCTAGGTCATACTCAAAACTGCATTATTTTGGAAGATATGGTAATGTGAAACTTTTTTTCTTTTTTTTGTAAATTAAATGTTTTCAAATATATTTTCACTAATGTTTCCAAAGTTATTTTTATATCAAAAGATATGTGAATGAAGTTGATTTGGCTCGATATTTTCATATTTTTTTTTTATAGAAATTGTACATATTAACAGAGGAAGAGAGGGGGTGGGGGTGGGGTGTGTAGCTATAATCTTTATTACTCAATCAAACCATAATGATGGTACTTATTGATAAATTGATCAATACATTTCAACGATAATATTAGATCAATGATTAGACCACGCTAGAGGCGAATCGGCCAATCAGAGAACAGTATTTCAAAAGTATATATCACAGATACAACTTCGAGCGTTGTATTTACAGATATAGGGTTGTATTGTGTCTTGCACGTGAATCTCGACATGTTTTGGGGGCCGAGTCATTTCAAAAAGATAACGAGCATTTTATACAGCTCTTTTTTCTAAAGACTTTCGACAATCGGAAAAGTGCAAAAGATCGGAAAATGATAAAGGAAATAGATTCATAAGTGATTTCAGCATATTCACACTTGATTAGAGTAATGTCACACCGATATTTACTCTTTTTCATTATTTATAGGTTCGGGTAAAAATTACAGATAGTGTAAGAAAAGCGTGGTCCAAGTCAGATAGAAAATCTCGTGCCGCGGTATATGGGAATAGACACTCGCTAACGCTCTTGTCTATTTCCCATATACCACGGCTCTCTTTTTCTATTCTATACATAGATCAATATTGCTCATAATTTATGTGATGGTCAATGTTATCAATTTTGTAGATTAACAATATAAGTGTACTGTCAAGATTTTTATAGTTATGTCATTTAAAAGTACACCCATTTTTGGCATGGTGCTGTATTTCAATGAGTTTGGGTAGTATTGATTATTTTTTCAATGATATTGTCAATATAATAAACCTGCAAGAATGTTTATATAATTGTACAAATATTAAAAGTTTTATAACAATACAAACAAAATAATATATTATTTCAAAAAAGGATACGATGCTTTTTACCTGTTCCTCGACTATTTTCCCAAAAATTGGATTGTTTTGGACTGAAGGTAATGAAGTGGAAAAACAATGAGGAAAAAAGAGAAATTTCTTGTTTCAAGCAATTTCTCTTATTTTCTCAATGTATTCTACAATATTTTCTATGTACTTTTCAATTTCAATATACATTGAATTTACAGTTAATTTCTTTGAACTTGGATTAGTCTAAAATTGTACATTTTGCATGATCTGGGTTATCAACTAGACAACTAAAATTATCAAGTGACGGCTCATAGATCCAGGGATTATTGGCCGTACTGATTTTGAGGACAAACTATTTGTTTTAGACTAAATCTGATTACAGTTTTGGATGGGTCCCATATATAATCTTTTCAAATCTGATACCTATTTTAATCTAGGATAGGTATGAAGGTATCTTTGGCCCACTACTTTTTTCCTAATGGCCCATCAATTTTGAAGATGTAAATGAATGGGACATAAGTCATTGGACATTTCAATGGCCCATCATGAAATTGTTCCAAAAATATACCTGTAGATCTTTTATGGTATTGATTATTCATTCAAAATTATTGCCAATAACCCTGTAAATAACATTGATGTTAAACAGGCCATTTAAGAATTCTCCTAATATTAATAATTCTCAGGCAATGTTACAAAGTTATCTAAAATAATGCTAGAGGTACCATTTTATCAAGAAAATCATTGATTAACTTTTTAGATGAGAAGCGTTGCATAGCAACATATTTAAAGCCACTTTGATTTATAGTGATTTTATGTCCCTATAATGGATATGAAAAATAGTAATTCAAGACGGGAGGGAAGGTAAATTAGTAAACCTATTAAAAATTCACAATGAAAATGTGCTCCGCCTCAAAAAAGAAGTGTTTATGCCCCAGCATCAAAATTATGTGGACATTGGTTTACTATATTGTCAGTCTGTCTTCTCTCTTTGTGTGTTGTTTATAGAACCTTACAAAAAAACTTAACTCTTGACATGCTGAATCCAGAAATTCCCTTTTTGTCAGAAATGTCCAGTCTTATCTTAGTCTAAATGATGAATTTTCAATTTAATAACTAGTTAAAAATAGATACTGACTAATGTTCGTGCAATGAGTGCATTCAGTGCTTTCAGCACTTATAAAAATTTTATTGCAAAATTAGCTAAGTTTTTATTATTCCCCTGGATTGATAGATTGGGCCATATTTTTTTTGCCCTGTCTGTTTGTCTGTTATGTTGTTTTTGCCCTGTCTGTTTGTCTGTTACTCCTTGTAACAAAAAACTTTTAACATTGGCCATAACTTTTGAATGGTAGGAACATTCATATTGCATGTGACAATATTGCATGGGACAATACTTTTTTGATGGAACAAAGTTCAAGGTCATCAGTCAAGGTCAAGGTAAATTTTTTCAAGGTCAGATATGTGGAAATTTAGACTTTGCATTGAATAAAGTGTTGCCATCAGTTGTAGAAATGAAATAAAGTTTGCTGAAAATTACCATATTGTACCAAACTACTTTATCTGAAAAATGGCAGTAGTTGGGACATTAGTGTTTCACAAACACATCTTGTTTAGCATGGTAAGGGCCAGGGCTTGTGTTTGACCCTTAAACCAGGGTTTTGACCCCAAAAATCTGAAATAATCTTTATTTGACTCCTAGAAATTTCTCCCAAGGGGGTCATTTTGACCCCCTTGAGAGGAATTACTAAGAGTCAAAACATGCTTTTATACCTAAGATTTTTAAATTTTCAAAAAATTACTATGTAAATTGCTACAAATTAAATACTTGTTTTATATCATTACAAGAGAAAGTTAAATGGACTCTTAAATATGCAAAATTCTTCATATGATTTGATTTTTCTGTCGTTTTGACCCTTTTAAATTCAAATTTGACCCCCAGAATATCGTAAGTTAGGAGTCAATGACTCCCAAATATCAAACAATAGCACAAGCCTTGTGCTTTCAGGGTAAACAATTCCAATACTCCTATAAGTAGAATTCACTTTTGTGGCTGGTCGATTGTATACAAATTTGACCTTGATATTAAATCTTTAAATCTATAGGAAGATTTTGCCCGGTGAGCAGTGAAATCAACTTTTAACTGTTAGATTATTGTGCCATTTGTTCGAAATAGATAAACGGATTGAAATAAGGCATAAAGAAATTTTAAAGTTTACCTCTTAAACCAAGGCTATTGCTTGTCTTAAAACGTAAGATTCACTCAAACATGTACTTTCATAATTTCAGTGAAGGGATCAGGTTAAAATCCTATCATTTACGATTCAATTTTACCTGATTTACCTATGGTAATGGACTCAGCTCCTACGTCAGAACTCAGTTTTGAAAATACACCTATACTACAATTGCTGTATGAAAATAAAAGATAAATTAACAAGTTGTTACAAAAAGCAACTTATTGATATGATCTTTTATATTCAAACATTTATTTAGATTCCAAATATGAGAAAATTCTCAGTTGAGAATGAGAAAGTTTTATAAATTTAGGCCTCCATGATAAAATTATAGGATTGTGAAAACAAAGGACTGGAAGGGGAAAAGGATAAATCAACTTAAAGTACTAATTGTCTAGCCATTTGAATTAACATAAGTTATTGTCTTTATTTGAAATAAGTGTTTGACTAATGTTGACTCAATTTCTTCAATTCTTTCAGGTAGATTATCAAGAAACATTTGTAGATTATTACTTGGTAGTTTTACGGCCAAACCAATGAAATGATGCGCCTAAAAAGAATATTTCAGAATTTTTCACATGTAGTCTCTTTTTTTTTGCATGAAAGAAATAGAATAATCATTTGATTTCTTTTTAGCTCACCTGAGCACGAAGTGCTCAAGGTGAGCTATTGGGATCGTAGAATGTCCGTCGTCAGTCGTGCGTCGTCCGTCGTCCGTCGTGCGTCGTGCGTCGTCCACAATTTCTTTAAACATCTTCTCCTCCTAAACCAGTGGGCCAATCTTGATGAAACTTGGCAGGAATGTTCCTTGGGTCAAGCTCTACCAAAGTTGTTCAAATAAATGAAATCCACCCTTAACTTTCCCTTTACCCTTAACAAAAAGGGTGAAAATATGAAAATCTTTAAAAATCTTCTTCTCTGAAACCAGAAGGCAGACAGCTTTCATATTTGGTATGTAGCATCATCTAGTGGACCTCTACCAAGTTTGTTCATATCAAGACCCTAGGGTCATATTTGGGCTTTGCCCGGGCCAAACCCTTTTTACATAGAATCAAAGAGCGAAAATCTTTAAAAATCTTCTTCTCTATAACCGGATGGCAGACAGCTTAAATATTTGGTGTGTAGCATCACCAAGTGGGCCTCTACCAAGTTTGTTCATAACAAGACCCTTGGGTTATATTTGGGCTTTGCATGGGTTCATCCCTTTATCTCTTATAAGCGCAAAGGGTAAAAAATGGAAATCTTCAAAAATCTTCTTCTCTGAAACCAGAAGGCAGACAGCTTTCATATTTGGTATGTAGCATCATCTAGTGGACCTCTACCAAGTTTGTTCATATCAAGACCCTGGGGTCATGTTTGGGCTTTGCCCGGGCCCAACCCTTTTTACATGGAATCAAAGCACGAAATTCTTTAAAAATCTTCTTCTCTGTAACCCGATGGCAGACACCTTTAATATTTGGTGTGTAGCATCACCCAGTGGGCCTCTACCAAGTTTGTTCATATCAAGACCCTTGGGTCATATTTGTGCTTTGCATGGGTGCATCCCTTTATCTCTTATGAGCACGAAGGGTAAAAAAATGAGAAATCTTCAAAAATCTTCTTCTATGTAACCAGAAGGCAGACAGCTTTCATATTTGGTATGTAGCATCATCTAGTGGACCTCTACCAAGTTTGTTCATATCAAGACCATAGGATCATATTTGGGCTCTACCCGGGCGCAACCCTTTTTACATAGAATCAAAGAGCGAAAATCTTTTAAAATCTTCTTTAATTGAAACCAGAGGGCACACTGCTTTCATTTTTGGTATGAAGCATGATCTGATGGGCCCCTACCAAGTTTGTTCATATCAAGACCCTTGGGTCATATTTTGGGCTCCACCCGGGTGCATCCCTTTCAGCTAATCTGAGCAAGATGGGTGAAAATGGGAAAACCTTCAAAAATCTTCTTCTCTGAAACTAGAAGGCAGACAGCTTTCTCATTTAGAAAGTAGTATCATTTTATGGACCTCTTCCAAGTTTGTTCATATCAAGACCCTAGGGTCACTTTTGGGGTCCATCCGGGTGCATCCCTTTTTACATAGAATCAAAGAGCAAAAAGGCATATCTGTCTTGCTCTTCGCTGAAAACGTTCCATGGTATTGATCTTAGGCAATTATCTTCTTTTTGACATCTGCCTATCTAATTAATGTGATGTCCCAGGGGTCAGAGAGACTCAGGTGAGCGATCTAGGACCATCTTGGTCCTCTTGTTTATCAATGAGTAGATCATTTCATGAATAATAATAGCTTTATTTCACTGAAAATATAGCTATTGTTGTTCAAGAAATGAAAGATAAACCATCTCATCTTACGCTGAAACTAACAATCATCCTCTTTATATTGACAGGAGTCCGAGGAGAAACAGAATAAAGCACTAGTTTTCAAGCCCGACGGCCACACAGACACAGACAATAACAACATGACGGGGCAGACAAGACGCCCAGTCTATGGCGTCATTGTCGGCGTCATTGCCATGTACTGGACGGTCTCGATATCCATGGTGTTCCTTAATAAACAGGTGCTGAGTGGTACATTTGGTGACGAAGATTTGACAATATTTTCAGCATGGTATCAAAGTACAGTTGCCGTAGGATGTATATTGTGTTTTGGATACTCTTTTCTAAAATGCGGAGTCGTATCGCGTATGCCGAAACTGGAACCTAGTCAATTATTGTCTAGAAATATGATTTTATTATCCATCAGCTCTGTGTGTACATTAACTTTCAACAATTTAATGTTGAAACATATAGGTGTTGCATTTTATCAAGTTGCTAGGTCTTTTACGATTATTTTCACCATCGTGCTTTCATCTCTTGTTTTACGAAGAGGACTGACATGGCGTGCTATCATAGCATGTGCTCTTGTTGTCAGTGGGTTCTTCATCGGAATTGATCAAGAGGATGTGTCAGGTACTCTAAGTGTATTTGGTATAGTATACGGACTCTTAGCTTCATTTTCAGCGGCAGTTTGTGGTATTCTTTTTAAGAAGGTGGAGTCGCTGTTAGACCATGACTCTCTCAAGTTAGCATACTATAATAACTTCAATAGCATGTTGTTGTTTCTACCATTGTTAACAAGTTCCGGACAACTCACAGCTGTATATCATTCCGAATTTAAATACCATCCAAAATTTTGGTTTATCCTGACAATAACTGGAGTGCTCAGTCTTGCCATCGGATGGGTTAGCGCGTTGCAGATCAAATATACGTCACCAATAGCACATCATTTGAGTATCAACGCCAAATCCGTCATGCAAACTGTGTTAGCGGTACTCTTCTACAAGGAGTCAAAAACTTTATTCTGGTGGCTCGGAAATATGCTGGTCGTGACAGGAGTGTTGATGTATGCTATTACCAAAATTCATGAAGACTCGCAGAAGTCCAAACAAACTCTGCCCCTGACACAACCGAATGGCTTTGTAAAACATGAACAAAATAAGACATAGACAAGTCTTAAACGAGAGAAATGGCAATCTTAATTTAAGGCTCTTTTTCCACACCCTTTGTTGTAGGTAACCATTTAGATATCAAGGCTCAATGCAAAACAGTTGTAACTGCCTGTGTAAATAGGCAGTCACAGCTGCTTTGCACTTGGCCATCAATAAAGTGATAGATGCTTTAAATGATTACACCAAAGAGTTTAGGACTAAGAGAAACAACTCATAGTCCTGAACAAATCATTACCTTGGCCTTAGAAAATTTTTTTTTTCTGTGTTCTTTACTGAGTTTGTTTTTTTAAATTCAAAGTTGGATTATTGGTCTATTTTAGCATTTAGAAATGAGCCTGTGCCTGACATTTCCAACAATTTCAAATGTGCGCAAAGCAAAGTTTCTGGCCAGACTGTGCAGCTTGTGCAGCTGCACAGTCTGACCAGAATCTTCACTGCGCCCTTTATTGATAGATAAGGTCTTGTATAAAGTTTATTATTATGCGTTTCCTGGTAAAAGCTGCCATGTGTTGATTGCTTTGTAATTTTATGTAACTCATTTTTCATCAAATCAAGAATTATTTGTAAGAATGTTCACGAAATAGCAAATTCTTTTTTACTCTAAACGCAGACTGGGGCTTTAAGTATTTATTTTAAGAGTTTGAGTTAGTTCTCAGTTGGGTACTAAAAATTGTATTATCTTGGGTCAAGATTCCTGTCATCTGAATCTGTTTTGAAAGTACTGAAAAAATCACTATCTGAATTCTGTCATTTGCATTTTCTTTGATAGTGAACTAGTCTAAAATTATGTGGTTTTGATTAAAATAAATTGAATAAAATAGTTGAATCAGGCAGGGTACATTAATATAGGTGAATTGTTGGTTGGCAGCCAGAACCTTGTAACTGTAGCATCCCTGAAGCTGTAGTTATAAGGTTTTTGCTGCACACTTATGACATGCCTATTTCATAATTTTCACATCAATTATTTGAAAGGGTGTATTAACAGTTTCTTTTTATTATTATGTAAATTTTTAATGATGCAATTCTATATCAAAGGTTTGCATGAGTGAGTTTAATATTGTTGGCCCTAAAGAAATGATTAAAAGATAGGGCAAAAATGAAAATTGCATTTCATCCTTAACTTTTGGCAAGTCTGAAAAATTAGCTCACTTGAACACATGGTTACAAATATTTTCAAAGTCGGCCAAAATATCTGAAATTATTTATGCAAGGAAAAAAATGATAAGCTTTATTTCATGGATTTTTTTATTCAGCATTATTATTTTCCTGGTATATCTACATAGTTACAATTGCCTCTTACCAAATAATTTCAAGTTATTAATGTAAGAATAAGCATCTTCAATGCTTTAATAACAGATTTAATTGGCGAGATCAAATATTGTAAACAAAGCAATTACTTTTGATCATGTTAACCCGTACCAGTCAATTTGGAAAAAAGGTTTTTTTTTCCCCTGCTCTTAGACCCCCCACCCCTGGAAGTGGAGGGGGGTTTTGGTTTCATCATATCTGTCTGTCGGTCTGTCCTTCTGTCTGTCCACCTCTAGATCTTTTTGTTTTCAGACTCTTAACTTACGAAACAAGTGACCTAGAATCACCTAGAAACATTAAACGTCATGGTCACAGTCAGCCTTTGTTCAATTTTCGTTTGAGGACTCTTACTTGATAACCAAGTGACCTAGAATCATGAAACTTCATGCAAATGCTGCTTATGACTCAAGGAAGTGCCCTAATGTATTTTGGTCACATAGGTCAAAGGTCAAGGTCACAGTCAATTTTTGTTAAGACTGTTTTTTCCAGACTCTTACTTAAGAACCAAGTGACCTAGAATCAATCACAGGCATATAACTTGAGTTACAAACACATCCTGCACTTATAGCACTTGTATTTGGACAAAGTGCTGGTGGGGTGTATTAATCCAACTTGCAACAGCTCTAGTTTTGATAAATTCCCATTTTGTCTAAAGGTTTATTTGCTCATTTTGTCTTAATTATTATGCTTTTCATATTTATTTGTATTTTGTTTTCTTATCATATAACATACAAAAGTGACTTACATTATTATACATTGTATATCATTAACCCTTTCCTGTTTTACAAAATTTTGGACCTGTCCAAATTCAAAGGTTTTGCAGACGAAAATTTAAAGTTGATTAAATTTGAAAAATAACCATACAGTGGGGTAGAAAATAGTGTGGAAAATGAAGAAATTGCTTGTCAGAAGCAATTTCTTCTTTTTTCACAATGTTTTCTCAATCATAAAATCACAGGCACGTAAAAAGCAGGGATTATACAGCAAAGGGTTAACATGATGAACGAGAATAATGCTTTTATCCAATTTTATTTGTGTGAATCTATTAGAAAAAATGATCGATATCTACATGATTTATTGAAAATATTAATTTCACTAAAAAAGAAAACATAATTTGATGAAAAATAAAAAACTAGTGAAAGTAAATCTTTTTACATTTTATTGGTCAGGAAATAACAAGATTCATTAATCTTACACGTAAAAACAAACAAACAATCCCCGTGAATGCAACTCCTAGAATTATTGATGGATTAGAATGCAGTGGTGGATCCAGTTTTTCATTATAGGGGGTTCAATATCTGCCTAGAAATAGAGTAATTAGTCCCATAGTATCCCTATCTTTATAGATAGGGATACTATGGGACTAATTGTTTGAACTCTATCCATAAGATAATTCTTATTTGTAGAATTGCGAGTTGCTGTGATTGGAACACTACAAAAAGAGGAATGTTTTCCTTGTCTTGCAAAGTTTTGATTCAATTTGTCCACTTTAATGAAGAAATTTGGATACAAAAAGAGGGTTTATTTGATCCCCCTCTTGATCCGCTGGAATGGATGTTCCTAGTCACCTATCCTTATGCATATTATTTGGGTTAGGTGATATTTTGTGACACAATTTTATTACAGTGTATATTTTAACTCCGGGTGCCTCCTTCATAGCGCAGTTGGTAGCGCGTCAGACTGTCAATCTAGGGGTCCCGGGTACGATCCCCGACGGCGGCACTCATTCTTTCCGATTATTTGTCTCTCACCAATGGGTTGTTAATCGTAGACCTATGTGAGATAGCAGCTGGAGGCTAGGAAAGGATGTGAAAGTTGTAGTAGTGAGAGAAATACCAGGAAACCATTGTTAGGTGCTCCAGTCGCAGAGATTCAACTGAAAAAATGTTGAAAGTGGTGTAAAACTCCATTCAATCAATCAATCAATGTAACTCCCGGATTCTTCTTCAAATTTTTGGGTGGCTCAGTGTGAAATGGTTGTAACTGCCTTTATGTTTATAGGCAGTTACAACTGTTGTGCACTAAGCCATCAAATTTTGTTTTCATGGAGCCTCCAGACAGTCCCAGTTTCATGTGATAGTTCATACTTATGTTATAAAAGGTACCAGGTGGACCTTTTCAGGGCTACAGATAGAGGGGGTTAAATTGATTACAAAACTGCTCAAACCCTATGTTCTGGGTACTAATTTGAATTGTCTCACCAAGACGATTCAAATGAGTATCCACAACATAGGGTTTCAATGAGAAAGAACATTTTTAGAATGGCTGTACCCCCTCTAATTTATACCTTTGCATTTTTTGCATGATAAGTGTTTTGTTCGATTTGCTATTAAACCTGATACTTGACAATATTCAAGGTTAAAATTGCTTTAAATGAAATATACTTCATGTATAATAATACATTTAAAATGTAGAGATTTTTTCCAACAAAAAGTGGTAGCCAAGTGAAATCCTATTTTATAAATTCACCTTTAAAAAGTCGATGGTCTATATCTGGTTAATTAAGAAAAAAATCTTGAGAACAGCAGTTTTAACCCCTATCCTGGTGAGTTTATATTATATTCAAAACAGATTACAAATTTTTTGGACATATATAGCTCATTTTTATTGTTTGACGATGAAATTTGAATACTAGGAAGTGTTTTTTAAATTCACATGTACTTTATTCCTAGACAGAGAAAGAAAATATGGGGGTATTTTGCATTTTTTATGTTTGAATATTTCAAGTTTTGTATAAATCCTACTCTTTTTGACATGATTCAAATAAGTCCCAATTAGATAAAGAATTAAAACTGGCATTACTATCTCTTTCTCCTAAATATTGATGGGTCAGTTAAAAAATATTGTAAATATCAATGGGCACTTAAAATACTTTTGCACCAACATCTCAATATGGATGTTTGACAATGAAATTTGAATCCAAATAAGACCTTCTTCAATATGCATGTAGAAAGGAAGCCTGTGGTAAAAAAAATGCAAAAAAAAATCCAGTAGAAAAGGCCAAACCCTTACAAAAATGAATTCAGAGTTATCCCCCTTGATAGACTGGATAGCTCTTTTGATATCTTCAATAACAACAGAGATATGACAAAGGTTAAAGTTTGTTATAACCCCCCCCCCCATCCACCCACCCCACCCCCCTGACGGGATTAAGGCCAAGAAGATGATGATACCTTTGGTTTTCTTTAAAATCAGATAAGCTGAGAATTGGTATTGTGCATTTTGTGAATGCAGGAATAAAGGCTTTTTGTGGCTACAGATTTGGATTTGACTCATTGGGTCTTGTTCAGAAATAAAGATTTAAAACTAACCTAACCCATTCTTAAATTAACTTAGCCTGTACACACATGTAATTATGATTTGACAATGAAATTTGAATACCAGGAAGTCCTGCTTGTAAATGCATTACACTTTATTCATAGAGTACCATATTTCTCCTGATAAACACTCCCGGTAGAAATACATAACATGGTCAGAGAGCATATTTTTAGTATGCATTTTCTGATTTAAAAAATCATAAAAATTGATGTCTTTTCATCCCTTTTCCCTTTAATTTGAGGTGAATTGCCTCTAAATAATCATATTAATGATTGGAAATGATTTATTAATGATAAAGGAAATTCATCTCAAATTAGAGCAGAAGTCTCAAAAAGTTCCTAAAGATTAGGCATTTGAAGTGGGGTTTCTGCGTAAAAAATGTAGGTAAGGGGGCTACTTTTAGGGAGGGTGCTATAATTAGAGGAAATACAGTATTTTGAACAATGAGAAAATGTACATGTCAAGGCTTATGAAAGATTTGGGGGGAGGGGGGGGGGGACATTTTGATAGCTAAACCAATCTTAATCTTGTCATACTGATGAACAAAATTGCATATATAAAATCAAAGTGCTGAAAGTTCTAGATGTATTTATTGTAAGTCAATAATTATTTTGAAACATAGAATTTTTCTTCTTTTCTGGTTTATAAAAGGAAAAAAAAAGATACAGGTGGTATAGATTTAGATCAGACTGCACATATGTGCAGGCTGATCTTAGCCTATACCTCCTGCCAAAGAAGGAATTTTAAAGAAAGATTTGGGGGAGGGGGGGGGGGCATTTTGATAGCTAAACCAATCTTAATCTTGTCATACTGATGAACAAAATTGCATATACAAAATCAAAGTGCTGAAAGTTCTAGATGTATTTATTTTAAGTCAATAATTATTTTGAAACATAGAATTTTTCTTCTTTTCTGGTTTATAAAAGGAAAAAAAAGATACAGGTGGTATAGATTTAGATCAGACTGCACATATGTGCAGGCTGATCTTAGCCTATACCTCCTGCCAAAGAAGGAATTTTAAAATTCAGCATAATCAACCTTAATACAGACTTTGGGTCTTGCGTTCAAACCTTGGCTTAACCATCTTTCTTGCGACATTTGACGTGAGTCCATGTGACATGAGTCATTTGTCTCCCACCAAAGGGTGTATGATGAGAAGTACACCAAAGTCGGAAGAGAGGCTGGTGGCTATGATGAAATGTGTTCAACTGAATGGAGAAACTATGGGTAGTTGCTGCACAGCCAGAGCAATAAAATTTGCAATAATGAAGTTAATACAACAATTTGTATGAGTAACAGCAAGACAGGGTAAATGAAAATATTCTTGAAATATTCAAACGTGAATTCAAAATAACCTATTCTTTCCTAGATTTTACTGAAGTGTTACTACATGGCAATGGACAGGGTAATGCAAAACTATTGTAAGTGACCATAAATATAGGCACTTAAAATTGTTTTGTGCTAAACCCTTAAAATATGAAGTATGTGTCTTGTTTAACCTTGAATTTGTCTATGGCTTAGTAATCCCAAAATTACTGAGATATGACGGTTTGTGGCATTGAATGAAAGTTATTCAATTTGAGAAAGTGTGTGATTTTATAATTTATACATGAATGTCAATTCAGTTTAGGAATAAAAGTGTGAATTGAAAATTGTTGTTGTTATGGGAGATTAAATAAACCAAATCATAACCTAGCAAATGCCCAATGCCCTAAAGTCCGCCTGCAACCTTGGCACTTTAAATGATTTTCCTTTACCAGTATGGAAAGGAATTGTTAGACTGGGGGCCATCTTGTTTTTGTTATGACTGTTCAATAATTCGAAAGTTCATTGCAAGACTGTTCTAAGTGTATATGGAAAAAATATGGAAAGATCTTAAAAGATCTTAAAAATGGCATGTGCATTGGTGTTTAAGAAACACATCTTATTTTGAGACTGCTTTCCATTCATCCTCCAAGTGATTGGTTGGAGGAAACATTTATACTTAGAGATTAATGAAAAGGGCTAGAGCTTGTGTGGTTTCCATGGTCTACAGGTAGAGTTTCAGTCTCTTGTCCAAGAGGTCCCAAGTTTGATTCCTTGTAGAAGCCATTGATCTTGGTTCATACCTTGGCCAACACATTTGTCGTGGTTCATGTCAAGGAAGCAGAATCGAGAGGGATGAATTTAAGCTGTTAGAACTTGTATCCCAATCTATGTAAAATAAATTGGTTTAAACCAGATTAATTACAAACTCTGATCATACCCCCATCAGTGCCTTCTCTCAAAATATACAGACTTCAATGAAAAGTTGGATGCTGTTTGTAATAAAACTTGCCCATATTTAGGGATCAGTGCAACACTATTGTAAGTGCCTATATATTTTTAGGCACTTACAATAGTGTTGCACTTACCGCTCGATAAGGTAGAAAGTATTGTAAGAAAGGGAGAAATTGCTTTTTACAAGCAAAGTTGTCATTTTCTCTCAATATTTTCTCGAGTTTAAACTAGAGATAAAAAGGCCAAGGACTGTACATGATAGGGATTAATTCTGAGTACAAGACAGAAGGAGTCATGACATCTTCAAATTGAGACCTGTCTGGCAGAAAGGGACCATCGGGGAAGTGTGAAAAATGTTTACCCTAGTCAGACAGTTGGATCTGTGCAGACTGACAAGAGTTGTAATTTATTGAAATAACACATTTTCAGAATATAGAATGATCATTCAACCTTCCTATGTAATTATTTCTGAAATTAGCCTTCTGGTTCCTTTATGCTGGATCCATACCTTTCCCCAAATATTTATTAGCTCACCTGAGCACGAAGTGCTCAAGGTGAGCTTTTGTGGTCGCGTGATGTCCGTCGTGCGTCGTGTGTCGTCAACATTTACCTTGTAGACACTCTAGAGGCCACATTTTTTGCCCAATCAACCTGAAATTTGGTCAGAATGATTGTCTTGATGAAATCTCGGACAAGTTCGAAATTGGCTCAAGTGGGGTCAAAAATGAGGTCACGGGGTCAAATCCTAGAAAAACCTTGTAGACACTCTAGAAGCCATATTTTGTGCCCAATCAACCTGAAATTTGGTCAGAATGATCATCTTGATGAAATCTCGGACAAGTTCGAAATTGGGTCAAGTGGGGTCAAAAATGAGGTCACGGGGTCAAATCTTAGAAAAACCTTGTAGACACTCTAGAAGCCATATTTTTTGCCCAATCAACCTGAAATTCGGTCAGAATGATTGTCTTGATAAAATCTCAGACAAGTTCGAAATTGGATCAAGTGGGGTCAAAAATGAGGTCACAGGGTCAATTCTTAGAAAAACCTTGTAGACACTCTAGAGGCCACATTTTTTGCCCAATCAACCTGAAATTTGGTCAGAATGATTATCTTGATAAAATCTCGGACAAGTTTGAAATTGGGTCAAGTGGGGTCAAAAATGAGGTCACGGGGTCAAATTTTAGAAAAACCTTGTAGACACTCTAGAAGCCATTTTTAGCTCCGTGCGTGCGTGCGTAAACTTTTCTTTAAACATCTTCTCCTCCTGAACCAATGGGTGGATTTTGATGAAACTTTACCAGAATGTTCCTTGGGTGACCCTCTTCTAAAGTTGTTCAAGAAATTTGGATTGACCCCCAAATATGGGCGTGGCAGGGTGGGGCATATTTTGACCCCAAAATCTTTGAACATCATCTCCTCCTGAACTGTTGAGCTGATTTCAATGAAACTTTACCAGAATGTCCCTTGGGTGACCCTCTTCTAAAGTTGTTCAAGAAATTTGGATTGACCCCCAAATATGGGCGTGGCAGGGTGGGGCATATTTTGACCCCAAAATCTTTGAACATCATCTCCTCCTGAACCATTGAGCCAATTTCAATGAAACTTTACAAGAATGTTCCTTGGGTGACCCTCTTCTACAGTTGTTCAAGAAATTTGGATTGACCCCCAAATATGGGCGTGGCAGGGCGGGGCTTATTTTGACCCCAAAATCTTTGAACCTTATCTCCTCCTGAACCATTGGGCCAATTTCAATGAAACTTTACCAGAATGTTCCTTGGGTGACCTTCTTCTAAAGTTGTTCAAGAAATTTGGATTGACCCCCAAATATGGGCGTGGCTGGGCGGGGCATATTTTGACCCCAAAATCTTTGAATGACATCTCCTCCTGAACCATTGAGCCAATTTCAATGAAACTTTACCAGAATGTTCCTTGGGTGACCCTCTTCTACAGTTGTTCAAGAAACTTGGATTGACCCCCAAATATGGGTGTGGCAGGGCGGGGCTTATTTTGACCCCAAAATCTTTGAACGACATCTCCTCCTGAACCATTGGGCCGAATTCAATGAAACTTTACCAGAATGTTCCTTTGGTGACCCTCTTCTACAGTTGTTCAAGAAACTTGGATTGACCCCCAAATATGGGTGTGGCAGGGCGGGGCTTATTTTGACCCCGAAATCTTTGAACAACATCTCCTCCTGAACCATTGGGCTGAATTCAATGAAACTTTACCAGAATGTTCCTTGGGTGACCCTCTTCTACAGTTGTTCAAGAAACTTGGATTGACCCCATAATATGGGTGTGGCATATTTTGACCCCAAAATCTTTGAACGACATCTCCTCCTGAACCATTGAGCCAATTTCAATGAAACTTTACCAGAATGTTCCTTGGGTGACCCTCTTCTAAAGTTGTTCAAGAAATTTGGATTGACCCCCAAATATGGGCGTGGCAGGGCGGGCCATATTTTGACCCCAAAATCTTTGAACCACATCTCCTCCTTAACTGTTGAGCTGATTTCAATGAAACTTTACCAGAATGTTCCTTGGGTGACCCTCTTCTACAGTTGTTCAAGAAACTTGGATTGACCCCCAAATATGGGCGTGGCATATTTTGACCCCAAAATCTTTGAACGACATCTTTTCCTGAACTGTTGAGCCAATTTCAATGAAACTTTACCAGAATGTTCCTTGGGTGACCCTCTTCTAAAGTTGTTCAAGAAATTTGGATTGACCCCCAAATATGGGCGTGGTAGGGTGGGGCATATTTTGACCCCAAAATCTTTGAACGAAATCTCCTCCTGAACTGTTGAGCTGATTTCAATGAAACTTTACCAGAATGTTCCTTGGGTGACCCACTTTTAAAGTTGTTCAAGAAATTTGGATTGACCTCCAAATATGTGTGTGGCAGGGTGGTTTTTTTTTTTTTACCCCGAAATCTTTGAACGACATCTCCTCCTGAACCATTGGGCCGAATTCAATGAAACTTTATCAGAATGTTCCTTGGGTGACCCTCTTCTAAAGTTGTTCAAGAAATTTGGATTGGATGAGATTCACTGGATCAATAAAATTCAGGTCAGCGGTTTATGGCCATTCTGGTCCTCTTGTTTCAAAGTGATATCTTTATAGTTTTCTTCCTTGTAATTTTACATATTAGTTAAATAAGTTCATTTCTTTCATAAGTTAGTTTCAACTTAGAAAAAATCGGAATTCCTTTTGAATGCTGTTCACTTTCATTACCTTCTATTTTCAATATCTCCCTTTCAAATCTTGAGATTTTTAATCCAGTGGCGGATACAGGCCCTCTTGGGCCTCTTGTTTTGCCCAATCAACCTGAAATTTGGTCAGAATGATTGTCTTGATGAAATCTCGGACAAGTTCGAAATTGGGTCAAGTGGGGTCAAAAATGAGGTCACAGGGTCAAATCTTAGAAAAACCTTGTAGACACTCTAGAAGCCATATTTTGTGCCCAATCAACCTGAAATTTGGTCAGAATGATCATCTTGATGAAATCTCGGACAAGTTCGAAATTGGGTCAAGTGGGGTCAAAAATAAGGTCACGGGGTCAAATCTTAGAAAAACCTTGTAGACACTCTAGAAGCCATATTTTTTGCCCAATCAACCTGAAATTCGGTCAGAATGATTGTCTTGATAAAATCTCGGACAAGTTCGAAATTGGGTCAAGTGGGGTCAAAAATGAGGTCACAGGGTCAATTCTTAGAAAAACCTTGTAGACACTCTAGAGGCCACATTTTTTGCCCAATCAACCTGAAATTTGGTCAGAATGATTATCTTGATGAAATCTCGGACAAGTTTGAAATTGGGTCAAGTGGGGTCAAAAATGAGGTCACGGGGTCAAATTTTAGAAAAACCTTGTAGACACTCTAGAAGCCATATTTTGTGCCTTTTCAACCTGAAATTTGGTCAGAATTATTGTTTTGATGAAATCTTGCACAAGTTCGAAATTGGGTCAAGTGGGGTCAAAAATGAGGTCACGAGGTCAAATCTTAGAAAAACCTTGTAGACACTCTAGAAGCCATATTTGGGCCCAATCAACCTGAAATTTGGTCAGAATGATTGTCTTTATTAAATCTCCGACAAGTTCTAAATTGGGTCAAGTGGGGTCAAAAATGAGGTCACAGGGTCAAATATTGGAAAAACCTTGTAGACACTTTAGAAGCCATATTTTTTGTCTGATCAACCTGAAAATTGGTCAATTGGTCAATTTTGAAATTGGATCAAGTGGGGTCAAAAATGAGGTCACGGGGTCAAATCTTAGAAAAACCTTGTAAGCAGTGTAGAAGCATCATTTTTGCCCAATCGATCTGAAATTTGGTAAGAATTCTTCATCCTTTCTAAATCTACTTTAAACTATTTTCGACAGTTCATTCAGGTGAGCGATTTAGGGCCACTATGGCCCTCTTGTAAGCTCACCTTTAGCACAAAGTGCTCAAGGTGAGCTTTTGTGGTCGCGTGATGTCCGTCGTCCGTCGTCCGTCATGCGTCGTTAACATTTACCTTGTAGACACTCTAGAGGCCACATTTTTTGCCCAATCAACCTGAAATTTGGTCAGAATGATTGTCTTGATGAAATCTCAGACAAATTCGAAATTGGGTCAAGTTGGGTCAAAAATGAGGTCACGGGGTCAAATTTTAGAAAAACCTTGTAGACACTCTAGAAGCCATATTTTTTGCCCAATCAACCTGAAATTTGGTCAGAATTATTGTTTTGATGAAATCTCGCACAAGTTCGAAATTGGGTCAAGTGGGGTCAAAAATGAGGTCACTGGGTCAAATATTAGAAAAACCTTGTAGACACTCTAGAAGCCATATTTTTTGCCCAATAAACCTGAAAATTGGCCAGAATGGTTGTCTTGATGAAATCTCGGACAAGTTCGAAATTGGGTCAAGTTGGGTCAAAAATGAGGTCACGGGGTCAATTCTTAGAAAAACCTTGAAGACACTCTAGAGTCCACATTTTTTGCCCAATTGATGTAATCTCAGACAAGTTCGAAATTGGGTCAAGTTGGGTCAAAAATGAGGTCACGGGGTCAAATTTTAGAAAAACCTTGTAGACACTCTAGAAGCCATATTTTGTGCGCAATCAACCTGAAATTTGGTCAGAATGATTGTCTTGATGAAATCTCGGACAAGTTCGAAATTGGGTCAAGTGGGGTCAAAAATGAGGTCACGAGGTCAAATCTTAGAAAAACCTTGTAGACACTCTAGAAGCCATATTTTGTGCGCAATCAACCTGAAATTTGGTCAGAATGATTGTCTTGATGAAATCTCGGACAAGTTCGAAATTGGGTCAAGTGGGGTCAAAAATGAGGTCACAGGGTCAATTCTTAGAAAAACCTTGTAGACACTCTAGAGGCCACATTTTTTGCCCAATCAACCTGAAATTTGGTCAGTATGATCATCTTGATGAAATCTCGGACAAGTTCGAAATTGGGTCAAGTGGGGTCAAAAATGAGGTCACAGGGTCAAATTTTAGAAAAACCTTGTATGCAGTGTAGAGGCATCATTTTTGCCCAATCGACCTGAAATTTGGTAAGAATTCTTCATCCTTTCTAAATCTACTTTAAACTATTTTCGACAGTTCATTCAGGTGAGCGATTTAGGGCCACTATGGCCCTCTTGTTCTACAAATGTCCCAGATGGTCCTTTTTAGCTCCACTGGCTGAAAGCCACTGGGGCTATTGTCATGGTGTTGTGTCCGTCGTGCATCTGTCCCTCCGTCCGTATGTGCGTCTGGTCGTAAACTTTTTCTTAAAAAATCTTTCAAAGTTGTTCAAGAAATTTTGATCCAATGAAAAACATGGATTTAATGGGCGTGGCTAATTTCCAAATATGGTAAAAAGTGACTTTTCCTAGGTTCTAATTGATGGATGCCAATTGAATTTTACATGAATGATCCTTAAATGACCCTTTATCAGTCCACAAAAAATTATGACGATTGGATGAAAAATATCTATTTTATTGACAGAGGTCATTTCTTTATATGTTATATAGTGGAAATTTAGAAAATTATTTTCTCAGAATCTAATATATAGATATCAACCAAATTTTACATGAATGATCCATGGGTGACTCTTTATTTGTCTACCAAAATTTATTGTGATCGGATGAAAAATATGTATTTTATAGGCAGAGGTCATTTTTCTTTATGTTATATAGTGGAAACTTTAAAAATCATTTTCTCGGCTTGTAATTGATGAATATCAACCAAATTTCACTGGAATGATCCTTGGGTGACCCTTTATCAGTCTACCAAAAAATATTGTGATAGGATGAAAAATATGTATTTTATGGGCGGTTGTCATTTCTCTATATGTTATATAGTGGAAACTTCGAAAATCTTTTTCTCAAAATGTAACTGATGGATATCAATCAAACTTTATTAGTAGGATCATTGGGTAACTCATTATCATGCAGCCAAAAATTAGTGTAATTGGATGAAAAATATGTCTTTAATGGGCGGCGGTCATTTCTCTAGATGTTATATAGTGGAAACTTTGAAAATCATTTCAACATCAGTAGAACAAAATATCTAAAAATCAAAACTTAGATTTGCTTTTACAAGAATTTCAAGCCTGTGGAGCGACTCAAGCCATTCATGGCTTTCTAGTTTGCTTTATGGATCACAATATGTATTTTCTTTAGCTGGACTGTTACCAGGGCCTTGGAATAGTCAGTGCCACCTTTGTCATCATGGGAATATTTCTCATTAATTTAAGTGATTACTTGATAACTTGTATGAATAAAGGCAATTTGAGGGATCAGTGCATATATATTTAGGTACTTACAGTAGTTTTGCACTGAGCCCTTGATTTACTCTGAATATTTATATTGTATAAGAAGCAACATACAATGTGAAGGGGAGATAAATCAAAATGAATTTTTGTATCAGGCATTATTGTCCCACTTTATTGCGAGCCAATCAGCTTCCATCAGACATCAGTTGGCATTGTACTATGTTTCAAGCATAAATTCAAAATTCTTTTTTGTCTTGCCCATTTGCCAAGTCCTTAGTTTAACCTTTATCATGGTATCGAGTAAATAAAACAAAGAGGCCCATGAGGGTCTGAGATTCTGTACTGACTAACATTTTTCTTAAAACTTATGAGATTTCAGAAAATTGATTGTTAAAGTTTCACTAGAACTCAATAATATTTGTTGACTTTTGTCACAAGATTCCATCAAGTGAAATTCAATAAGGCCCCCATTTCAAAAGTGACAATTCCTGTGACCCTACAATCATCATTAGAAAATCTCAAGAAAAACTGTTAGTATTGGTGAACATTATTGCATAAAAACCATCAAATATATTGAAATTCCATGAGGCCCACTTTCCTTTGTTTTCTTTTGCTTCCTTTGTTACAGATTGTTCCTATTTCGTTGATACTTATCACCCTGTTAAAGTTTCCAGTAAATCCAATATTTCAGGACTCTATTGCATAAACAAGAATGCACTAAGTGAAATCTGTAAGTGAAATTCCATAAAGCCCATGTTAAAGTATGGACCGTCTCCATTTTTTGAAAGTGATGATCCTAGTGACCCTACAATCATCCTGTGAAAGTTTCAAGAGAATCCAATGATATTGCATACACGAGATTTTCTTATTGAAGTTCGTACCGTATTTCTCCTAACAAGAGCCATCAGAGACGGATTATGCTCCCCGAATAAGGCATTGTCACAAAAACAAGAGCCATGTTGGACATGGACATCCCCTGCCACGAAAGCTTGATAGTAAACTGAAGCCTAATAGATCAACAATTCTTTTGTACTGTCAGAAATTTACCTTCCTTTACTAGAAAGCCATGAATGGCTTGTGTCGCTCCACAGGCTTGAAATTCTTGTTAAGTTTTGACTAGATTTTTAGATATTTTGGGTTCTACTGATGTTGAAAATGATTTTCAACGTTTCAACAATATAACATATATAGAGAAATGACCTCCGCCCATAAAGGACATATTTTTCATCCAATCAAAATAATTTTTGGCTGCATGATAATGGGTCACCCAAAGATCATACCAAAATTGTTTGTTTGAAATCCATCAATTACATTCTGAGAAAATGATTTTGAAAGTTTCCACTATATAACATATTGAGAAATGACCTCCGCCCATAAAAAACATATTTTTCATCCGATCACAAAATTCTTTGGAAGACTGATAAAGAGTCACTCAAGGATCATTCAAGTAAAATTTGGTTTATATCCATCGCTTAGATTCTGAGAAAATGATTTTGAAAGTTTCCACTATATAACATATAGAGAAATGACCTCCTCCCATAAAAAACATATTTTTCATCCGATCACAATAATTTTTGGAAGACTGATAAAGAGTCACTCAAGGATCATTCAAGTAAAATTTGGTTGATATCCATCGCTTAGATTCTGAGAAAATGATTTTGAAAGTTTCCACTATATAACATATAGAGAAATGACCTCCGCCCATAAAATGCATATTTCCATCTGATCACAATAATTTTTTGTAGACTGATAAAGGGTCACCCAAGGATCATTCATGTAAAATTTGATTGGTATCCATCAATTAGACTCAGAGAAAACTCACTTTTTACCATATTTGGAAATTAGCCACGCCCATAAAATCCATGTTTTTCTTTGGATCAAAATTTCTTGAACAACTTTGAAAGAGGGTCACCCAAGGATCATTCCTGTGAAGTTTGGTTGAAATTCATCCAGTAGTTTCTGAGGAGAAGATTTTTAAAGAAAAAGTTTACGACCGGACGCACGGACGCACTGATGCACGGATGGACGGACGCATGATGGACACAACGCCATTACAATAGCCCCAGTGGCTTTCAGCTAAAAATCTAAGTATTAAAAAATAACAAAGGGCAATAACTCCAAAATTATGCAAGCAAGAGTTGAAGTTCTTGAGCACTGCACTTGTCCTCCTCCATGAGATCTATCCACCCATAAAAATTCAAGTTGATAGCTATTAAACTTTAGGAAATATGCTCCAGACATAATCTAAGTATCAAAAATAACAAAGGGCAATAACTCCAAAATTATGCAAGTAACAGTTGTAGTTCTTGTGCACTGCACTTCTCCTCCATAAGATCTACCCATACATAAAGATTCAAGTTGATAGCTATTATACTCTAGCAGATGTGCTCCGAACAATATCTCAGTATCAAAAATAACAAAGGGCAATAACTCCAAAATTATGCAAGTAGGAGATGAGTTCTTGTGCATAACACTTCTCCTCCATGAGATTTATCCACCCATAAAGATTCAAGTTGATAGCTATTATACTTTAGGAGATATGCTCCAGACATAATCTAAGTAACAAAAATAACAAAGGGTAATAACTCCAAAATTATGCTAGCAAGAGTTGTAGTTCTTGTGCACTGCACTTGTCCTCCATAAGATCTATCCACCAATAACCTTTCAAGTTGATAGCTATTATACTTTAGGAGATATGCTCCAGACATAATCTAAGTATCAAAAATAACAAAGGGTAATAACTCCAAAATTATGCTAGCAAGAGTTGTAGTTCTTGTGCACTGCTCTTCTCCTCCATGAGATCTATCCACCCATAAAGGTCAAGTTGATAGCTATTATTCTCTAGGAGGTGTGCTCCAAACAATTTCTCAGTATCAAAAATAACAAAGGGCAGTAACTCCAAAATTATGAAAGCAAGAGTTGTAGTTATTGTGCATAGCACTTCTCCTCCATAAGATCTATCCACCCATAATGTTTCAAGTTGATAGCTATTATACTTTAGGAGATATGCTCCATGGCCAGATTGCAAGGACTCAAATAAGGTTTTATGTTATACAGCTAACATTAAAGTAACAAACATTAAATCCCCTTTTTGCATGACATATTTTTAGACACAAATTTCAAATAGTTTATGGTAAAGGGCATCTGATTTGCTACTCAAATGTGAAATTTCATCAAATTCTGAGCACAAGACTAGGAGAAATGAAAGAATAACTGTATTTTACACGCTAACGTAAAGGTAACAAACATTTAGCCCCCTTTTTCCATGATATATATTTTCTTACGTTAATTTCGAATTGTTTATAGTAAAGGGCATCTGATTGGCTACTCAAATATGAAATTTCACTAAATTCTGACTGTTAGACAAGGAGAAATTTGGGAAAAACTTTTTTTTTACCCAAAGTCCCCTCATCCCGTGACAAGGCCTCAAATCCAAAAACCGTCAAAGATGCATCAACACTATATCATAGGAAGTTCACATGGTAAGTTTCATCCTATTTGGCCCAAGGGTTATGGAGAAATAGGTGGGGATGGACGGACGGGCTATCGTAAAGGTAAAAAACATTTAGCCCCCTTTTTCCATGATATATTTTTTTCTACATTAATTTCAAATTGTTTGTAGTAAAGGTTATCTGATTTGCTACTCAAATATAAAATTTCACTAAATTCTGACAAGTCCCCTTTTCCCGTGACGAGGCCTCAAATCCAAAAACCATCACAGATGCATCAACACTATATCATAGGAAGTTCACATGGTAAGTTTCATTTGATTTGGCCCAAGGGTTATTGAGAAATGGGTGGGGATGGACGGACAGACGGAATTACGGACGGACAGACAGACAAAGCGGCGGCTATATGCTCTCCCTTCAGGGAGCATAATGAACAATCCCGGGAGCTATAAACAACATGGTATGGGAGCCTATTTTTAGTATGCATTTTCTGATTTAAAAAAATCATTAAAATTATTGTCTTTTAGGCCCTTTGCCCTTTAATTTGAGGTAAATTTCCTCTAAACAATCATATAAATGACTTTAGAGGAAATTCATTTCAAACAAGAGATGTTTGTAAAACAATTATGCCCCCCCATTAAAAGAAGGTCAATAGCCTATTCTTTGTCAATCGTCAAAGGGCAATAACACACAAAATATGATGAAAAGAGTTGTGGTTCTTGTGCACTGCACTCATCCTCAATGAGATCTATCCACCTATTAAGTTTCATGATTCTAGCTTGCATACTTTTTGAGATATGCTCCAGACAAAAAACTGTCTATGGACGGACCGTACGACCTACCGACCGACAAGTGCAAAACAATAAATCCCCTCTTCTTTAAAGGGGGGCATAATAAGAGAAGAAGTTTCAATAAGTTCCCAAAACTTAGGCATTTGAAGTGGGTATCCTAGTAAACAAGAGGACCAAGATGGTCCTAGATCGCTCACCTGAGTCTCTTTGACCCCTGGGACATCACATTAATTAGATAGGCAGATGTCAAAAAGAAGATAATTGCCTAAGATCTATACCATGGAACGTTTTTAGCGAAGAGCAAGACAGATATGCCTTTTTGCTCTTTAATTCTATGTAAAAAGGGATGCACCCGGGTGGACCCCAAATGTGATCCCAGGGTCTTGATATGAACAAACTTGGAAGAGGTCCAAAAGATGATGCTACATACTAAATATGAAAGCTGTCTGCCTACTGGTTTCAAAAAAGAAGTTTTTTGAAGGTTTCCCTATTTTCACCCTTCGTGCTCAAATGAGCTGGAAGGGATGCGCCCGGGTGGAGCCCAAATATGACCCAAGGGTCTTGATATATACAAACATGGTAGAGGTCTTCTAGATGATACTACATACCAAAAATGAAAGCAGTGTGTCCTCTGGTTTCGATTAAAGAAGATTTTAAAAGATTTTCCCTCTTTGATTCTATGTAAAAAGGGTTGCGCCCGGGTGGAGCCCAAATATGATCCTAGGGTCTTGATATGAAGAAACTTGGTAGAGGTCTACTAGATGATGCTACATACCAAATATAAAAGCTGTCTGCCTTCTGGTTCCATAGAAGAAGATTTTTGAAGATTTTCATTTTTTTACCCTTCGTGCTCATAAAAGATAAAGGGATGCACCAGTGTAAAGCCCAAATATGACCCAAGGGTCTTGATATGAACAAACTTGGTAGAGGCCCACTAGGTGATGCTACATACCAAATATGAAAGCTGTCTGCCATCTGGTTTCAGAGAAGAAGATTTTGAAAGATTTTCATATTTTCACCCTTTTTGTTAAGGGTAAAGGGAAAGTTAAAGATGGATTTCATTTATTTGAACAACTTTGGTAGAGCTTGACCCGAGGAACATCCCTGCCAAGTTTCATCAAGATTGGCCCACTGGTTTAGGAGGAGAAGATGTTCAAAGAAATTGTGGACGACGGACGACGCACGTCGCACGACGCACAACTGACAACGGACATTCTACGATCACAATAGCTCACCTTGAGCACTTCATGCTCAGGTGAGCTAAAAATGTAGGGGTGCTACTAATAGGTGCTTATATTAGAGGAAATTAAGTAATTAAAATTCCATAAAGCCCCTTTCGTGCTTTCAGATGAAACCCCCGTTTTTTGAAAGCAATGATTCTTATGTCTCTACATACATCCTGTGAAAGTTTCAAGTGAACCCAATACTATTTGTCAACACTATTGCAAAACAAGATTGCATTAAGTGAAATCATCAAATCAATTCCTATGATTAACCATAACATTATTACTTTATTAGTAATATGGTATATGACCTCATGGCTCAGGTGACATCATTTTTTCCAGCGGGTAATAGATTGTCATGTACCCTGGCAATAAACCCTGTTACGAATTAATAATACTTCAAAGTTTTAGACTTAATTTCTTTCCTTTGCCTATTTAAGGCTTTGAAACTACCAATATCCCCTAATTGGCCCTAAATGAAAACTGAGTAAACATGTAGTGACGTCACAGGTAATAGTGACATCACACTACTACATGCTGCGATGTTATGTTATGAAAGATAAAAGATGTTCTTGGCTGAACATGGGTGTTTCTAAATATAGCTTTAGACGACTGTGATGACATCATCAAAACAAAGAAATTTGGAGCCAGAAAATAACTTGATTATTTTGTGTTTGTGTTGACACATTCTAATTATGTGCTTCTTCCTTAAGGAATAATTGAATATTTTCATAAGGACCTATTCATAACATATGAAAAACTCCGTTTTCCTTTATCCATGGCCTGTCATAAAAGTAGGGTAAATTTAGAACAATACTGTGGAGACAACTGAAAAAAGTGGTTGGTACACATGCGCAGTAAAATTATGGCCTTGTCCTTAAACTTAGACTTCAAAAAATGTAAATAAATACTTGAATCAGTTCATTTAAGAAGACTACCATTGTAAAATCCAGAAATTCTGAAATTTTTAAGATAAAAGATTGAATATATCAAATTTTGATGGACCATTTTCATAGCAATCGTGACCAAAACAAATGAATAATGCTTTCCCAGAATAAACTGTGAAGGAATTTAATGTTCCTGATCTTCGTTCAATAATATTTTAATAGCCACGGTTAAAAGACAACCCACGGCTTTAGGCATATCAAGCATATTTAGTCTGGATGACACTATGTCATGGTTGTTCCTTAGGGTCAAAGGACAATTATGACCATAACGCATTGATTGGTTGAATGGAGTTTTACGCCGCTTTCAACCACTACATCCTTTCCTAGCCTCCAGCTGCTATCTCACATAGGTCTAAGATTATCAACCCATTGGTGAGAGACAAATAGTCGGAAAGAATGAGTGCCCCCGTCGGGGATCGAACCCGGGACCTCTAGATTGACAGTCCGACGCGCTACTTACTGTGCTATGACGGCGGCTTGACCTTAAAGCAGGAATATCTTCTACATTTCAAGGGGTCAGTGCAACACTATTGTAAGTGCTTGTATATTTAAAGGCACTTACAATAGTGTTGCACAGACCCCTCAATTTATGAATTGTTTTAAAATAACTTGACTCAGTTTTACAAGAGTAATGGAAATGCATATTTGGATAACCCGTAGGTCAAGGTCACAGTTGAGAGTCAAGTGAGAGAACTGTCAAAAGCATGGCTTCTTTACTTGAGGGATGGATTTCAAAATGAGACAGACATGGTAAAAGAAATGGCCCAAAATCCTTTGGTCAAGTGAATGAAATTAGGGTAGTGGACCCGTAACAGTTCCTTGACATTTCGGATATTATGAACTTAAGCAGTGTTAACTGAGGTTTCCTAATGAAAGTCATTAGGAAACCTCAGAAAACACAGTTAAAGTTTATGACTCCTGATTTGTTGCTGACTTATAACGGGTCCACTACCTTAAGGGTAGAATAACAATTACTTCATACAAACAAATTCTAATAAACTTAACTTTATTATTAAAAACACATGCATACAAATAAAATAAAACAAGTGCATGTCGTATTGCGATGCAATACAGGAGTCCCCCACCGGATAACAAAAAATCCTCTCTTATAATATACCTCCTACTTAATAGATCTATAACTGTAAAAGTTTAAAGTTGCAAGCACTTATAGTTTAGGAGATATGATCGGGACAAGAATGTAAGACTAAAAAACAACAAAGGGCAATAACTCTAAAAAGTGACATGGCAGAGAAACAGTTCTTCTACATGACACTTGTCCTTGATAAGATCTATCAGTGTACTAAGTTTGAAGTTGCTAGCACTTATGGTTTAGAAGATATGATCCGGACAAAAATGTAAGGGTAAAGACAACAAAGGGCAATAACTCAAAATTTGGGCGTGGCAGAATAACAGTTCTTGAACATGACCATTGTCCTCAACAAGATCTATCACTGTAAAAAGTTTGAAGTTGCTAGCACTTATAGTTTAGGAGATATGATCCTGACAAGAATGTAAGGGTAAAGACAACAAAGGGCAATAACTCAAAAAGTGGGTGTGGCTGAGTTACAGATCTTGAACATGACACTTTGCCTCAATGACATCTATAAGCGTACAAAGTTTGAAGTTGCTAGCACTTATAGTTTAGGAGATATGATCCTGACAAGAATGTAAGGGTAAAAACAACAAAGGGCAATAACTCAAAAAGTGGGCGTGGCAGAGTAACAGTTCTTTAACATGACACTTCTCCTCAATGAGATCTATAAGTGTACAAAGTTTGAAGTTGCTAGCACTTATAGTTTAGGAGATATGTTCTGGACAAGAATGTAAGGGTAAAAACAACAAAGGGCAATAACTCAAAAAGTGGGCGTGGCAGAGTAACGGTTCTTAAACATGACACTTCTCCTCAATGAGATCTATAAGTGTACAAAGTTTGAAGTTGCTAGCACTTATAGTTTAGGAGATATGTTCCGGACAAGAATGTAAGGGTAAAAACAACAAAGGGCAATAACTCAAAAAGTGGGCGTGGCAGAGTTATGGATCTTGAACATGACACTTCTCCTCAATGAGATCTATAAGTGTACAAAGTTTGAAGTTGCTAGCACTTATACTTTAGGAGATATGATCCGGACAAGAATGTAAGGGTAAAAACAAAAAAGGGCAATAACTCAAAAAGTGGGCGTGGCAGAGTAACGGTTCTTGAACATGACACTTCTCCTCAATGAGATCTATAAGTGTACAAAGTTTGAAGTTGCTAGCACTTATACTTTAGGAGATATGATCCGGACAAGAATGTAAGGGTAAAAACAACAAAGGGCAATAACTCAAAAAGTGGGTGTGGCAGAGTAACGGTTCTTGAACATGACACTGCTCCTCAATGAGATCTATAAGTGTACCAAGTTTGAAGTTGCTAGCACATATGGTTTAGAAGATATAGCCCGGACAAAAGCGTGACGGACAGACGGACGGACGGACAGACGGACGGACGGACGGACAGACAGACGGAATCGAGCAAACCTATAGTCCCCCAACCGGTAACCGGTGGGGGACTAACAAAGTAGTGAAATGTGTGTTTTTTTCTTGGGGGGTGGGGGGGTGTTTTCACTTGTAAGAATCAATTGATTGGATTGAGTTTTACGCCGATTCCTGGTATTTCTCTCACCAGTACAACCATCACATCCTTTCCTAGCCTCCAGCTGCTATCTCACATAGGTCTACAATTATCAACCCATTTCTTTTGTTAGAAAATTACCTGACCTTAACCCTTGTCATACTGGGGAAAAGCCTTTGCAAAAATTACAATTGAAATCAAAGGGCTTAAAGCACTGAATGTACAAAGTGTGAGTCAGTATTTATATCAAGAATATAATTATTATACCTTTTCGAGTTTTAAAAATGCAGAACAGGTGGTGTGGACTAAGATCAGACTGCACACATGTGCAAGCTGATCTTTGTCTTTACCTCTTGCCAAAGTAGGAATATTTCGGGCTCAGCATGAGAAGGGTTAAAACAAAATCAATCAAATTAAGGATATCACAAAGTTTAGTAAAGAATAGGCAAATATTGAAAAAAGAACATTGGTCCATAGTTACATTTAAGTTGATCTTAGTTTATCTACCAATGCAGGATCTTCTTACTTAATTGAAGTAAACCAATGTTTTTCTTAAAATCAATTTTATGACATCAAAATGTTTGGTTGGTTGGTTGAATTGAATTCATTATTCAACGCTGCTTTTCACAATCCTTTAGTCACGTATCAGTGGCTAGATTCTTAGTATTTCTCACACCAGTACTACCATTACATCCTTTCCTAGCCTCCAGCTGCTATCCCATATAGGTCTAGGATTATCAACCCATTGGTGAAAGACAAATAGTCGGAAAGAATGAGTGCCACTAACTGCACTATGACAGCAGCCTGTCAGAATAAGGGTTTGTGACAAAATAGGCTGACGCATTACAGCAAAATCACTTTTTGGCACAGCATAACATAGATTTGTCCTACCCCCATAAAATTTAATCTAGCAAAAGAGTTTTTGTAAATGAAAATGATTAAAACTGGAACGAGTAGCTGTGAAAAGCTACTGCAGTCATCTTGGTTTTGTTTCTGTAAGATTCGATTGTTCTTGGGACAGCGGTGACTGCATTCTGAACACCATTCAGCCAATCTCACTATCAACCTCGGATGTACATAGACTGACTATTTCTAAAAATTACGGGAAAATCTTGGAAAAACTCGATGACATCAGTGAAAATGGCGTTAGGCCTCGAAACTGTGAGTGAAAACATTCGATGTCGCAAACGCACTCGTTTAAGTCACTGACATCATATTCTTATATAAATATCTTAAGATTCTAAAATAACGTCTCAAAAAATCTCAAATTTTGAGAATAATTCGTCATTCTCAAAAATTGAGATTTTTCAGCTGTTATTTACTGTAAAAGATAAAAATGTACAGTGCTAGTTTTTTTCTACCACTATTTCCGCCTCACAAAATGCACGATTTTGTAACATACCCATCCGCCTTACATACATCCAAGGTCTGTTGCAGTTTACAGAAATAGCCGAGTGATGTTCCGAAATGCATTGACTGGAGCCTCCAGATAACATGGAATGATGACAACTTAAAATCTGTTATTTCTCATCCAAACCCTATGTTGTTGGTACTCATTGGAATCGTCTTGATGAGACGATTCCAATGAGTACTATCAATATAGGATTTGATCAAGGATTAAAGAAATACGGGTCAGATTTTACAGATAAACTTCTCCCTCTATCTGGAGATATGGTTGACTATTATCACCATTGTGTCAAGTTTCGTCAAGATCCTCTGATATTGTTAATGGTAAATCTTCTTCACGAATTAAATGTTCTGAAATGAAAATACATGGTCAAATAATGAGGAACACTTTTTAAAGGTGAGTGTTTTGTTATTACTATATCAAATTATGTACTGTTGGTTGGACAATAAAATATTTCATTAGATGTTTTTTAATGCACTTTCAACAGTTTTTCATTTAAATTGTGGCAGCTTAATAATGAATCACTGATACTTCTAGCACAAGATTTTGAAACTTATCAATACAATCGCTCCGTGTAAAGACATTCAATTTTTCTTAGTGAGATTTGTTTCAGGAGAAGATTATTTAGATATCAAAAAGAAATTTTTTCACTCATTCCCATAATTGAGAGACCAAACAAAATTTTATGAACAAAACATTACAAATTCTTTCTTTGCTATCAAAAGCCCCTAACATGAGCGTCTTATTGGACAATTCATTTCACTTTCATATTGCAAAGGAAAGAAATGCCCAAATATAAATGTTTTCTGGTCAATAAACAAACTTTCTTGGTAGACCACCACCTTACAATTTCAGGGCAAAACCAGTGCAATAATCATCTGATTATACCCTGTTTTTGTACAAATCACCCTTGTTAGGGGCCCATTATACTGATGGCATAGTAACATTGCCAAGAAATTAATCACATTATCTCATTTCAGCATAGTAATTATTATGAAAATACAGCTTTTATTGTACACTGTAAGAAGGATAAATAAATCTTACATTGAAACAAACTATTAGCCCCTATCAAATTCTAACAATGAGTTAAAGGCAAACGAGAGGAGAGATATATATAATACGTACTTAGTGTATTATATTAAAAAAAATATCTAACGAGGTTGGGAGAATTGAAAATTGTCGAGGCTCTGCCGAGACAATTATCAATTCTCACAACCGAGTTTGATATTTTTTTCATATTATACACTAAGTACGTATTATATTTATCTTATAACCTATATTTGTCTTGTTTCGTCGGTGTTTCTAACTGAAATGCAAGTTTCTAAAATTAACCACATTATATCATGTTCTAAATATAACTATGTGATATCATAAAAAATATCATACGGGATGTTATCATACGGATATTTGTAAAGTTATAAGATAAATATTGAAAGTACATACTTTGTTGAGGAAGTCTAATCTGGTCTGTATCATTTAACGTCACATGGTGTAACTTCCGTCGAAATTTGTACTTTATATACAACCTTTTCTCTTCACCAATACACGGGTCATAGAAACCTGGCAAGGAACTCTGCAGTAAAAGAGATTATGTTCATAAAACAGGAATGCCTTTGAAATGAAAAAATTAAGAAATTTGACCTTGCCAAATGACAGTGACCTAGGTATATGTGTTTATTCTAGGCAGGGGTATTTGGGGATTGACCCACTTTTTTCAAAGATCCCCCATATTTTCAATATTTGTGGGGGATTTGTTACACTGAACAGAGAGTATCGAATACCAGTTATTTCTCAAGTGCTGAAATCCCCTATAGTTATGAAATCCCAGAATAAACACTGGATATTGAAAGGTGTGTTTTAATGAGACCTTAAAAGTTGTTGAAAAATATTAAAAAACAAGAGCTGTCACTGTAAGATGACAATGCCCCCGACACCGCTTTGATTTAGAAGTTATGGCCAATGTTAAAGTTTTTGGACGGAATGACGGACGGACGGACGGACGGACGGACAAGTCAAATTTATGATGCCTCCCTATCGGGGGCATAAAAAAGCTTTGCAGTGCATTTGTTTTAATGGGGTTTTACGCTGCTTACAACATTCTTTCAGTTATGTCACATAAGCCGGAGCACCTAACTATGGATTCCTGGTATTTCTCACGCCAGTACTACCATAACATCCTTTCCTAGCCTCAAGCTGCTATCTCACATAAATCTATGTTTGTTAACCAATTGGTGAGAGATAAATGGCTTTGCAGTAAGATGGACAGCTAGACTATCATAGGTAAAACATACCCTAGATCTTATCAATACAAGTGAATCAAAAGCAAAATTTGTAACCATCCTTTTCTAAAATCTTCAAATCAGACACCCAGTGCACATATAGAGTTACCCACGAATGCACATATTAAGGGGTCAGAGCAACACTATTGTAAGTGTTCATAAGTGTTCATACATTTATAGGCACTTACAATAGTGTTGTGCTAACCCCCTAATTATAGGTTAAACCATTGCCAGACAACAGCATTTTTGACTTGTCAAATATGAAATATGTTGCAAAAAAATAAGGTAAAGTTGAAATTTTGAAAAACTACCTTACTGGGTAGAAAACTATTTACAAATGATAAAACTGCTGGAAAAATCTACTTTTGCTATGCCTATTAGATGTAAATCTAAATGAGCATTCCTAATAAAATGTGAATAAAAGTATTGTTCTATCCAATGCCAATGTTCTTTCATTTACACCTTACACATTACCTTGGGATTTTTTTCAGGTGATATTAATTTGGAATCTTTGACCAGGGCTTGTAATGGTATTGTAACATCTATACATTCTGCTGTATGAAGATCTCTGAAAAATAATAATAAACCCTTGTCATGATTTATATATAATTTTGCCAAGGTTTTTTATTCAGCATGACAAGGGTTAAGACATCTCCTTCTAAGCCATTCAGCAAATTTATACCAAATCTTGTGGAAATTTTCATTAGGTTGCAGGGCTCGTGTTTGACCCTTAAACCAGGGTTTTGACTCCCCCAAATCCCATTTTGTCTCTCAAAATTTCCTGCAGGGGGTCACTTAGACCCACTGAATTTCCATTGGTGCAACCTATGCAATATAAAAGATTATAAAGATCAATTGTTTCCCTCATACTTTTACAAAAGATCTATTTAAATGATACAGCATAAACAATAAAGTGTGTCTACACTTTATTGTTTATGTTGTTTCGGTATGCAGATTACTTTAAAGACTGATAAGTTTTCATGCTTTGGTCTCTTTTGATCTCTACAATAACAGCTTTGACCCCCAGATTTTATGTTCACGGGATCAATGACTCCCAAATTTTTAAAGCTAGCACAAGCCCTGGGTTGTCCAAATAGGTTATGTTGTTTGTTGCTGTTTCTTTTCTGTTAAGGGTGCCTGTCAACATGCTGTACCCATAAAGTTAAGTGGTGACCATACAGCAGCCTACAGTGTCAATGGAATTATCACACAGTTTTACTGGTGTAATAGACCTTGCCGTTTGGGCCCAATTTACTTTAATTAATAAAAGCACATTTTTGAGTAAATCACATGGCTTTAAGGAGAGACAAAAGTATGCAAACCCTATAAACACGTCACATGAACACCACAGGGACACAGCACTAACCATACAATGTTTTTTCTCCTAAACCAGTATATTTGAACAACTTCCTATCCAAAGAAAAACAGAAAAGACAGGCACTAACTAGGCCTACTGGCTAGAGACAAATTCTCAGTGCAAACCATTTTCGAAATACTTCAATTGGCAAGAACTGAGGTGCGTTCGTTAGAGCAAGATGAAAAATCCATCTAAATGATATTTATAAGACGTCATAATGAACAATTTTCAATATTTTGAGTGAAAATATTCGAGGTCGTTATGACTACTCGTTTTAAGCCAATGTAAAACCATCTTCTTTTCCTCAATGAGATATCTTCAGATTCTTAATGAGCCGCTAAAAAATCTCGCTCTACCGAACACTTTATCTTAAAAATCTTAATAAGAATCTTAAGAATCTCGCTCTAACGAACGCACCTCTGGTACGTTCAGATGAACCAAGATTGTTCCTATTTAGGCAGGAGGTATGACAAAGATCAGTCTGACCTTACGTACAGCCTGATCATTGTCTACACTACCTGTCTGTTTCTTTGAAATAAGAATTCCTAAGAAAGCAAAACAATTAGGAATCTTGACCAGAGCTTAAAAAGACATTGTAACATCTATACATTCTGTTTTAAGTAGATCTCTGTAATATAATCATACATGTTGTTTGCTAATGATCATGTCAAAACCTTGATATACTGAGCCAAGATTGTTCAAGAGATAAAGAGATCATGTATCAACCTCATTGAATTGATTGAATGAAGTTTAAAGCTGCTTTCAACATTGTTTCAGTTATATAACGGAGGCTGGAGCACCTATCAAAGGATTCCTGATATTTCTCTCACCAGCACTACCGTCACATCTCACATTGGTCTATGATTATCAACCCATTGGTGAGTCAAAAAGTCGGAAAGAATGAGTGCCACATTTGGGGTTCGAAGCCCCGTACCCCTAGATTGACAGTCCAACGCACTACCAAGTGCACTATGACGGCAGCTCGACTTCATTGAAACTAAAAACCTAATCACACTGTATGAATATGATAAAATTGATAAATTGATAAAATATTACATGAGAAATCAAAAAATAATCTCTTAACATCTTTTAAAATTTAGTTTATGCTAATTTATTTTAGTTCGATTGCGACGAAAGCTTCAGCTTATTCAGCTTATAGAATCGCTCTCGAACACTCAATCCTGATGTTTTCACGTCCTCCAGAGAGAGGCAGTGGTTTAAACCCACTGCTACCCATTTTTACAGCTGGGTGAACTGGGGCTGGCTAATTAAGTGTTTTGCCCATTTACACACCCCGGCGACAGTGGGGCTCGAACCACAGACCTTCAGATCATGGGTCGAGTACATTTACCACTAGGCCACCGAGGCAGTCAAAAATTTAATAACATCAATCAAACATATTACAATTTCTCCATAATGAAACAGATTTCATATGGGACTACTAGCTTTCAAAATAGGCGTGTACTCAAATTTGTTTTCGTTGTAAAAATAAAGCCTATCTTTTAGCCAATTTAAAGCACAAATCTTAATGGACACAACTTCAATTCACTTTTTCTTATTCAGTCATAGACAAAGATTAGCCTGCAATCACAAACATAATGATGCTTAACATAGTTTGCATTCTTGCATTATGAATTTCAAATGAAAGTAGAACTCAATCTTTTACAAATCCTTTCAAGATAAAATGAAAATGCTTATATTGGCTGATCTGAGTTTATACCTCCTGATTTTCCTCTTTGAACCAGAAATATTTAGAAATGAGCCTGTGCATGACATTTCCAAGAATTTGACATGTGCGCACAACAAAGCCTTTTGCCAGCCTGTGCATCCGCACAGTCTGACAAGAGTCTTTGCTTTACACTCTGTAGATAGATAAGGTCTAAAATACATCTCCAAATGCTCAGGAATTATTCTTATTGCATTCTGTTATTTTCAAAGCTAAATAATGTCTCCCCAACGAGGACTTTTGAAATTGTTGGAAATGTCATGCACAGGCTCAAATTACTATTTTCCCAAATATATACAGAACCCAAATTAGCACATTCCTTGTTTAAAGTACTTTGATTCTGATGCAGTTTTTCCAAAGTTTTCATTCAGCATGACCAGGGTAAAGGGCCCAGTCTCCCGTATACATACCCCTGATGTTCCGCTGTCAGTTTACCATACATAGCTTTCAGTACCACCAGCCCATTCTTCCTTTCTTCTGCTTCCGTACTTCGTTCTACGGTCTCTTTCATTAAATCAATCTGTTATAGAAACAAGCGACCATGAATAACCAATTGTGACACATTTGAAAAGTTTTTGACAACATTGAAAGAATAAGTTTTAGCAGCATTGACCTTGACCCCTATACAATGAACAGAAGTTTAACCTTGACAGATTACCTCCAGCTTGTCATATGATCTTGTCCTAGGTTCCTTTAGATACGTATCATTGAGATCTATCATAGCACAAATATCAGCATTGCATCTTGAAGAGGCTTGATTATTGTGGATATTATATTAAATCTGTGTTCATACAATACCTTGTTTTTATCTGTATGCAGATGTCTCCTTTAATAAATTGGGAATTTCATGATCACTTATTCAAAATCCATTGTTTATCAGAAGCTAATAAATTTATAATGGATAAATTTGTTTTTTAGTGTAACATCGATTTATATTTCATTGAGTGAACAACGAAAGCTATATTTACTTGAGTGGTGAGCCACATTTATAAATAAAGCTTTTGTTGTTCACTCAATAATATATAATTCGATCTTGAAAAATAAACAATAAGTCTACTTCTTTAATGCTAAAATTGAATTAACTGCTAACAATTTTGCAACACATTTTACTGAAAGGGCATTATTTTGCATGTAATTGCTAAGCAACAGTCAGATAAGGTGTTATGAACAAAAGCTGGGTTTAATTTTGAGATAACTTCACTGGTAAGGCGATAAGTTTATAAAATGATAAGCTACCATTATTTCTCTATTATTCACTGAAAAGCATTAAATAATGTATCTTACTAATGCCTCTGCTTCCCTTTTTCTTTCCAGCATTTTCTCTTGTTGTTCTTGTTTCTTTTTTTCGAGATCTCTGAAAATAAATATTCAAAAAATTAATTGAAACATCATGGTAATAAAATATATATTAAATTGATTGATTGTTTGTATGGAGTTTCACACCGCTTTCAACATTTTTTTCAGCTATATTGCGGATGCTGGAGCACCTAACAATGGATTCTTAGTATTTCTCTCACCAGTACAACCATCACATCCTTTCCTAACCTCCAGTTACTACCTCACATAGGCCTACGATTATCACCACATTGGTGAGAGACAAATAGTCCGAAAAAATATGTATTAAAAAGTTGATATCAAAATCTCACTTATGGCAAAATCATTATCAATTATTAAGGCAATTTTCACAATAAAAATATGGTAAAATCATTATCAATTATTAAGGCAATTTTCAGAATAAAAATATAACATCGTGAAACTAAGAATGATAAAAGACTACTGACATTAATAATATGGGTCCCTTCAATGCCAAAATACCTTAAATAGATCACTACCCATACCAACTTCAAATAATAATCTGGTAAATTTAATTGTCTGTTACACAAATTGAGCCTGTGCATGAGATTTCAAGCAATTTCAAATATGTGCAAAGCAAAGACTCTAACCAGCCTGTGCATATGCACAGTCTTACCAGAGTCTTCACAGTACGCTTAATACGTAGAAAAGGTCTCCAAGTATCTAAAGACCATCAGGTACATTTATATTCACAATTTGAGTCTCTCTACACCTCTCAGTGTTTGCAACTCATGAACATTTCAAATTGTTGTCACACACATACTCAATTGTCATTTGGCTATCAGCTTACCATACATCTTGCAGACAAATGACATAGAGGATTTTTTAGGAAGGATTATTATTTCATTTTATTTTTTATTTTTTCATTCGATTACCATCGATTAATATTTCATTGAGTAAACAACAAAAGCCATATTTTGAATTTCACAAGTGGCAGAAAAACAAACAATTATTTTATTTCTTTAATGCCAAAAGGGACAAACTGTAAATTCATTCAATATCACAAAATGATTCCGATTGGAATAGAATAAACATTTAATAACAAGAGCTGTCACTGTAAGATGACAATGCCCCCGACACCGCTTTGATTTTAAATTATGGCCAATCTATGTTGAAGGTCAAGGTCATCCAGGGGTCAAGGTCACCAAAGTATGTGCCTACAGAAAGGTAATGTACCAAGGAATGTTGTGGTAAAGTATGAAGCGAATATGTTAAGTAATAAGGAAGTTATGGCCAATGTTAAAGTTTTTGGACGGAATGACGGACAGACGGACGGACGGACAGACAGACGGACGGACAAGTCAAATTTATGATGCCTCCCTATCGGGGGCATAAAAACACTCAGTATTTCAATATTTCGGAAAAAATCGCTTTTTCAAGAAAATGAAAAGTATTTTAACACTACTACATAATAATTATGTAGTAGTGTTAAAATATTTTTCATTTTCTTGAAAAAAGGCAATTTTTGCCCAAATATTTAAATACTGAGTGTATTTATCAAATGTAAATTCATTTTCTTTTTTTTTTGATTAACTATAGCAATATTTTCACGCATGGCATTGCCATACATGAAAATAAAGCTTTTGTTGTTCACTTGATGAAAAACTAAGATGTCTCACACTTAAACATGCATCCTCTGTGTAACTTACTTTTCCCTCTGTTCGGACAAGAATGGATCCACTATAAGTTTCTTCACGGTGAAGTAGACTAGAATAGGTGTCAATGTTCCGTAGAATACTGCACTCGGAATGACTTCATGTGATAGAGCTATTGGGACCATAACTGTGTGCTTCCCTCGTATTAATCTACAAAATAACCATAAGCCTGTATGTGCCATTTCCAACAATTTGACATGTGTGTGAAGGGCCAACATTAACAAACCTTGACTGCCATGTAGTATAGTTAGAAGTTTGCAAGGTTGTCTGAAGACACTTTGAAACTTTATCTTTCTCCAAGGTGCAAAGTAAAGACCCTGGTCAGACTGTGCAAATGCACACATTTGAAATTGTTGGAAATGTCACACACAGGCTCATATTATATAGAGTAAAAACTTGTGTTAGGCATTTTGAAAGCATATAAAAATATGAAAGATTGTCACATAATTCATACTGAAACCTATCCTGTTTCAGCCCATTAGAATTGTTGCATTGAGACAATTTTAATGGTTCCAACAGCATAAGATTCACTAATAAACTGCTTTTTGTTTGAGAAAGTCCCCTTTTTCAGAGATTATGCTTACAGTGAAGGGTTTTTTATGATGGTTGCTAATAAAAGTGGTCACTTAATAGAGGTGTTCTCTCAAGCAACATTGACTGTAATTTTGAAGTTTTAAAAATGTATAGGTAAATATTATTTGATTACTACTCAATAGCAAAATCAGACAGTAGTGTGTTTTGCTAGTTGTTATTTGTTTTTCTAGAAAGTTACGTAAAAATTATAATAGAGTCCCTTGCTCTAATTAAACACCATCCAACTTTTCTGAGGTTAAAATTGACCATTTTTGATGTGATTTTACAAGCTATTGAAGCCTCTCATAAAAGCCCATACCCACAAAATCAATGTCACTAAAAATTCAACAGAGGTTTTATGCCCCTTTTCCACAATCAAATTAAATTCCATCTCTTTTTCTTCATTTCTCTTCAAAGCTTGTAGGCATTTTGTTTAGCCTAAAAAGATACTAGTACAAACTCTATAACTTAAAACCTAATAGACTAACTTGATTTGAAGATTGACCCCTGAGAGAGTTGCCACTTATTGCGGCCACTATTGTACTGAAAGACGTTATTTTCTTACTACTTAACCTTAAACCTTATATACTTACTTGATTTGAAGATTGACCCCTGAGAAAGTTGCCACACTTATTGTGGCTCCTTGAGAACTGAATGACGTTATCTTATAACTCACCTAAAACCATATATACTTACTTGATTTGAAGAAAGACCCCTGAGAGAGTTGCCACACTTATTGTGGCCCCTATAGTACTGAAAGACGTTGTTTTCTAACTACTAATCTGAAACTTAATTTACTTACTTGATTTGAAGATTGACTCCTGAGAATGATGCCACACTTATCGTGGCCCCTATAGTACTGAAAGACGTTATTTTCTTCTCCATCCCATACTCTACATACACACCCATGGTTCCTGCCCTGAAAATATAAATATGGCAGTTGACATGCAAAATGCAATAAGCCACTATCTGGGAATTCCATAAATTAAATATTTGAAAAAAAAAAAATTGGTTCCCTTAAAGTTCAAATGAAGGTCACATTTCAAAAACTCGCACATAAAGAGGTAGATTGAGGATTTTAGATTCAGAAAATCAGCAACATGCTTAAAGTGTTGACCCTTTCAGACTGTGCAGTACAAACAGTCTGACAAGGGTCGACATTTAATGCCCTATCCAGATGTTCCCTTTTTGTGTGACTAGTCACATATAGAAGAAATTCTTTACTTGTAATTTATTCTACTTTAAGGTAGTGGACCCGTAATAGTTCCAGAACTTTTAAGGAAGTAACCAAGGTTTCCTAATGATTTTCATTAGGAAACCTTAGTCAACATTGTGAAATATCATATGTTCCCAAATGTTGCAGAACTATTATTGGTCCACTATCTTAAAATCAATTTTAGTTTGTTTTAGCAGTATTTCAGCTAGGTTGAGCCAATAACCAAGGATCCAAGTATTTTTCAACCTAGAACTTCCAATACACCCTTTCTGAGCAGCCAGCTGCTTGTTCCAGGTAGATTTATGATTATTCATCAATAAGTGGGAGATACGTGTCAGAAAGAATAATCGTCTCAACCAGAATTCGAAAACTGGACTTCATGATTAAAAGTTTGCCAAACTACTAACTGTGTTAAGGATGCAGCCTCTGAATCATTGCTAGACAAAATTGTAAAATTGCAGGGTTTTAGTATGACATCAACAATATAGGGGCCAAAAGACTCAATCATTGGGAAATTAGGGGTTCTTTAATTTTGGGAGTCTCTACTTTAGGTATAAACTATTTTCATCAGGATATAATCTTGTGTTTTGTAGATTTAGAACTAATCCCTGGTTAAAGGTAAAAAAATTGATAGAAGTATATGAAAGGGGTTCTTTCTTAATTTTTTGGAGTCTCCGCTTTAGGTACAGACTATTTTTATCAGGAAATTATCTTGTATTTTGTAGACTTAGAACTATATCCTGGTTAAAGGTAAGGAAGTTGATAGAAGTATATCAGTATTTCGGGCTCAACTTCAGGAAAAAATTGAAGACTGGTTAAATCAATTATTTTATTAAGATGATCCCCAGAGAGTCTATAGGACTCACATTACATAGTTTTGAGGGTCCTGGTTATTTATTTTTGCTTCTCAGATGTGCTAAACCTGTGTCCTTTAAAACCTTGAAATTGTCTGTCAATATTTTTTATTCAAACTAGAACTGTCGCAGAGCGGACTAATACCCCCCACAAGCGCTTTGTCAGAATGCAAGTGCTATAAGTGCAGGATGTGTTTGTAACTAATATTGAGTCATATGTAGCATTTGCATGAAGTTTCATGATTCTTGGTCACTTGGTTTTTGATAAGAGTCCAGAAATGAAAATTGATGAAAAATTGACTGTGACCTTGACCTTTGACCTATATGACCCAAAAACAATAGGGCACTTCCTTGGATCAAAAGCAACATTTGCATAAAGTTTCATGCTTGTGGGTCACTTGGTTCTAAAGTTTGTGTCCGGAAACGAAAATTTAACAAAAATTTACTGTGACCTTGACCTTTGACCTATATAACCAAAAAACAATAGGGCACTTCCTTGGGTCATAAGGAACATTTGTATAAAGTTTCATGATTGTGGGTCACTTGGTTCTTGAGTTAGAGTCCGGAAACGAAAATTTAACAAAGGCTGACTGTGACCTTGACCTTTGACCTACATGACCCAAAAACAATAGGGCACTTCCTTGGGTCATAAGGAACATTTGTATAAAGTTTCATGATTGTAGGCCACTTGGTTCTTAAGTTAGAGTCCGGAAACAAAAATTGATCAAAAGCTGACTGTGACCTTGACCTTTGACCTACATGACCCAAAAACGATAGGGCACTTCCTTGGGTCATAAGGAACATTTGTGTAAAGTTTCATGATTGTAGGTCATTTGGTTCTTGAGATAGAGTCCGGAAACGAAAAGGTGGACGGACGGACGGACGGATGGACGGATGGACAGACAGACAGACATGGTGAAACCAATATACCCCCCTCTACTTCGTAGGTGGGGGGTATAATGAGTTTTTAGCTCAGTGAACAAAACAATTTACAAAAAGATTTAAATGATTCCTTACCTGATGGCTATGGTGGCTGATCCCTCTAATTCTATTAAGTTTCTGGTATATGAAGCAAATAGAAAACTTTCTTTAACATTCAACTGAAAGAAAAAAAAGTAAACATGTTATAAAAAGAGTTAAGAATTACATCATACTTCATTGTATTTTTTTCTTTTTTCAGTGTGTTTGCAACTGTAAAATCTTTAGCAGGTTAAAGTTCACCTGTTAATTTGTAATTTCTTCAAAATTTGAAAAATACATCTCACAAAAGTTTGGTGAACAATATTTTACTAAAAAAAACCCAAGTTCCTTCTAACCTTTTAATTCTAACACAAATTCTGTACACATTTGCCAAAGCTGTATGAAAACAGAATTTCTGACATATAGTTTAGATATGTATGTAAACCAACAAGGGATATCACATCCCTTTTCAATTTTCATATCTCTCATTACCTGGGAGTGACGGAGTAATAGCATACTCAAATCAAACCATATAGTGTACTTACTCATATTGATATTATATTGTAAGGACAAACTCTATTGATAACCCAAATGCATGGAATTTTGAACAATACATGAAGTTTTGTACCTTGATTTTTTCTGATACTACATATTTTTATCAACTTTACATGAGCTAGGCTGTAGGAGTTCCTGGGGCCCGTTTTACTAAACTTCTTACGAAAAAAATGATCATAAGTCAAAATCACAAATTGTACCTGGTGTTTCCCTTTCTTGTTGGATTCTGCCTTGCAATATTTCATTGGAATCGCCTATAGAAGACGATTCCAATGAGATGGTGCATGACAGAATTCCATATTCAGTCACTACTGTAAAGGCACAATTAAATTTTGACATACGCAAAAACATATCGTAAGTTGTTTAGTAAAACGGGCCCCTGATGAACAAGACTATTCAAACCAACTGGAGTCAACACATCCTAGTGTATACAACATTTATTTTCCTAGATCTCACCACAAGGGAGTGATTACTACATGATTTCTTACCTTTACATGAGCTAAGGCTGAATGAGTCTCAGATGAGTAAGAAAGGAAGGTATTTAAACCAACAGGAGCCAACACATCCCAGCGTATTCTACCTTGCCAGTGCTTGTCAAACTGATAAGTTATACCTGAAAAAAAATTGTTTGTTAGTTTGTATAGGATTTAACATCCTTTTCAACATTATTGCAGTTATATTGCAGAGACTGGTGTACCTACCCATGGTTTCCTGTCATTTCTCACAACAGTACAACAACATTTCATCCGAGCCACCAACTGCTCATCCCACTTAGGCTTACTACTTATCATACACACATTTATGGGAGACCAATGACTCAGGTCACATTGTCTTTTGTCAAATTTTGGATGAGAGTTGGCTGAGCTCCAGCTCCCAGAATTGATAGCCCTATGCATTACAGCTAAATAAAGTCGGCCTCGGCTAACTGGAAAGAACATGATTATTCATAAAACACTTATGTCCCCTTGAATGCAAATTTTCTGGAACACAATCTTTTTAATAAAACTTGACCTTGTCTGTTTACCAAGATAACCTTAACTTATTATGTCCTGTTTTTAAAAATTTAAAGGTTTTTTCAAGGAAAATACAAATTTAAAAGGATTTCATCGAAATTAAAGGTTTTTTAAGGCTTTAAAGGATCCCCTAAGGGAGCCTGATATTACCTAATTTTTTGCATTCTGGTGCAGAGCTACTGATAGAAGGGGTATTTTGGATTTTAAAGAAAAATTTTCAACAATACTTGCACTAATCCTATATTGTTGGTACTTATTGGAATTGTCTCATTGAGACAATTCAAATAAGTACCCACAACATCGGATTTTAATGAGAATAATTATTTCATCAATACTTGAATATATTCTTTATTATGGGTACTTATTGAATTTGTCTCGTTGAGACGATTCAAATAAATACCCACAACATGGGCTTTTAACGAGAATAATTTTTTCATCAATACTCACACAATTCCTACATTGTTGGTACTTTCAACATGGGGTAAGTACATACAACATGGAATTTTTATTTAGAAACAAATATTTTAGACCAGAATTACCCCCTTTTATCTATACCTCTGTTGTGTGTTTTATCTAGAAAGCCTACCTCCACCTACACTGGGAGCTATTCCCCTGGATAGGAGTAGAAACCGTAATTGAATATTGGCTGAGCTGGAATAATAAAACAAATACAGGATAATATATTTACTGCAAAGAAAATTCTAGCATTTTCATTGGTTAATGCTGACCTGACAAACATTGATATCCAGGCCATTCTGGTATATCTTCTTATTTTTCCTCAATGTGCCTCGCCAAGAAAAAGTGCCAACTTTCTCACATGTTCAGCCAAGAACAGCTTCATATCACAACATCGCAGAATGAAGTAGTGTGACATCACAACTACATTAGTACAGTCAAATCTGTGTGAACGGCCAACTATACACAGCGGCCAATCTGCTGACAGCGGCCACTCGATTTCCCCCCGTGCAAATTCCTTCTTTAATTGCACTGTAAATAGCGTGATCTCCTGAAATGCGGCCGGCGGTCACCTTAATTGGTCCAAACCCAACTGTATATCACAACTATACAACGGTCATCTGACAAAACATGCAACTTAATTAGTCGTGTTCGAAAAAATCGATAATTACCACTATAGTAAACAGCCGAAGTCGCCTTATCGTAATGTACAAGTTATAAATAACCAATTATCGATTTAATCCCGTGTTGTCGATTAAATGACGTGTAATTGGCCATTATTATTTATTTGATCTACTTGAATGATGATAATTAATTAAAGGTTATGGAATTTATCGGTTGTCGGGTTTCTTTAAAAGAAAATGATCTTGAGCATTACAGGTTGTTTACACTTTAGCAAAATGATTCTCGTGGTCTTTAAAATGGACGAAAACCTACTTTCGATATCAAATCTCGCCATAATGTCGCTTTCTAAACGTAAGTTCCTCTCTCTAGAGGATCGTGTGAAAGTGATACACATGCTTGAATCTGGGTGTTCTTCCAGAATTATTGCTAATGAGTTCGGCGTAGGTCATACGCAGGTCCAAACCGTGGCTAAACGCAAACGAGAAATTCTCGATGAATATGAATCATGCGTTTTCAAAATATATTTTTATGTTTATGGTATGATTCCTTATTCTTTTAATGAAAAACACTTAAAATGAAACTTTGGAATTGCTTAGAATTTGGAGAAGTCTATAGTTTTGCGATCTGGTAATGAGCTAAACAAAAGTGGTATGACAAAATGGCCGCCCTAAGGATACTGTGAACAGCAGCCAATCTGTGTACAGCAGCCAATTTGGGCCTCTCCCTTGACTGGCTGCTATACACAGATTCGACTGTACATGTTTACTTTTCATTTAGGTGCATTAGGGGATATTGATGGTTTAAAAGAATTTGGTTTATATCAAGGCCTTAAATAGGCAAAAGACAGATATTTAGTCTAAAACTTTGAGGCATAATAAATTCGTACTACGTTTTTTTGCCTGGGTATATGACGAATTATTCCTGGCAGTTAAAAATGATGCCAACCCTTGCCTGCGGCTCAAGCTTCATCATTTTTTCCAGCCGGTAATAAATCGTCATATACCCCGGCAAGAAAACATATAGCTAATAATGTGTTTCAGTGTACAATTGATTTATCTTTTATTGGATGAACAATAAAAGCTATAATTTTCATGAGAGTTGGGCTATAAGGGTTACATATATACTCAAGCGCAATGAAAACACACCACCCAAAGCTCTTACACAAACTATCCTAAATTATAATATTTTCAACAGTCTCCTTTCTTATCGCCTTTCAACCTAGAAAGGAACATGTACACATTGCATGTCTTAACATCAACCATAGGACATCGTTGTTTGTTAGGTGGTCACATTAAAAAAGTGCCTTTGGGTTGCTCATTTAATTGTATTTTTGAAACAGGTTATAAATTGCATAATTAAAAGTGCTGTTCCTTAGAGAATGAAGATACAGTTTTAGCTTTCACATTTGTTTTAGGCAAAAAGCAGTAAAGTGAGCACAACTTAAGTATGGTATGGGATTAACAAAGAACAGTATGTATTTTTTCATAAAATTCCAAAAATCGTAAATAACCTTTTGGTACTCGTGTTTTCGAGTGATTTGAGCACCAAAAGACATGTTTATGTTTATCAGGGATGCCGAAGGTACGGTGAAGACATAGAAATTAATGAGCTTTAGCCTTTGCACAAATCGATGGTATAGACTATGGCAACCATTCTACAAAATGAGTGCCAGCATTTTGTTATGAGTAAGAGGTAATGTTACCAAAGATCGAACGACAGAAAGGATTTTTAAACCTTCTTTGCAGATGCAAGACTAATGATTTTTAACTTTTTTATTAAGTCATGGGTTCCAAAAACTTCAACTGCTTCTGAGCTTACTCTAACCTTTTTGTGTAGTAAATGGTACATTACAAATTTATTTAGATAGGTAACATTCATGTCTGAAGTTTTGGTACATTAAATAAATATACGAGAAAAAATTCAGGTGGTGCGTTTTCATTGCTCGTGAGTATATTATTAGTTAAACAGTTTCTTGCCGGGGTAAATGACAATTTATTGCCGGCTTGAAAAATTATGAAGCCCGAGCCACATGCTAAAAACTGTTTACAAATTTATTATACTGCAAAGTTTTAGACTAAATATCTCTTTTATCCTATTTAAGTTCTTTATAGACACTGAATTCTTTGAAACTACAAATATCCCCGTACGTCCCTCAGATGAAAAGTAAACATATAGTGACGTCACAGGAAGTAGTGACGTCACTCTACTACATTCTGCTTTGTTATGATATATGAAAGCAGTTCTTAAATTAAAAGGTATTTATTAAAACTTATATCCTTTTGACATGTTTTTAACTGTAGCATAATGTGTACACTTGGATCGTATTAACAGCGAAGGGAAAGAATCATGGCTGCCATTACAAGCTCTAATTCTTGTCTTTGTTCCTGTCAAGGTGCCTTAACGTCATAATAGAAGTTATACTGGTGCAGAAGTAGATATCAATGTTTGTCAGGTCAGCATTAGCCAAAGAAAATGCTATAATTTTTCTTTGAAGAATAATTAAATTATTTATCATATTGGTATTAAATCAAACAAATTTGTGAAATTTTAAGTTCAGTCAGTTTCCTTTCATGTCATTCTAGTATACTATGACATAATTGAACTTTGAAATTATAACTTTTTAGTGTGTGTTTTTTACAACTTCAGAGAGGTTGTTTAAAATCAAGCATTCTTGTGACTATTCAACAAAGCTTTTTCATAAGTACAAAATTAAGTTTGTTTGAATGGCAATTACAGCCACTTTTTACAGTATTTCAGTAAGAAAAAACAGAGAAAAAAAAAATATTATTTAAGAGATGAAGAGAGTATTTGTTGATTTTATGGAGGCATGAAACTAAATAACCTAATCACACTGTATGCATATGCAAAACCTCCATGAAATAAAAAATACTCTCTTCATCTCCTTTAATTTAATATCATGAAGCAAAAGTTTAAGATTCATCAATAATGAAAGTGATTTCTTACAGTCCTGACTACTTTTCGTGGAAGCTTATAAAAATCTCTTTACCCTTAATCTCTTAGTTAATCTTTTATCATCAACAAATATCATCTGATATTTATCCATACTTAAATTCAAAACCTACTACACTATTGCAGAGTTGTTTATACTTAATTGTTACTAAATGGAAAAATATTATTATTATCATCATTATCAATAAAATAATTTATTTATTCTAATGAATTTTCCCTATCATTAGTATGCAAATGATTCCTTTCAAACCTAATTTCGAGTAACCTTTCTTTTTCTAATATACATAGTCTCCATAATTCTTCGCTTGTTATTTCGAATTTCGAACAAGAAAGAATGACGTGGACATTTTTATTTTTCCTTTAAGTACCCTTGTATAGAGATATTTTCATTTTCTTTTGTCTTAACTTTGCTATTCATTCCTATGAATAAAAAAGATAAGGATATTATTAAATTCATTTTTAACTTAAAACAGCGATAGTTACAACATGTAAAAGCTATAGTTGTGAGAATCGGGTATAGCAGTGGAAATAGTATTAACAACAATATAGAAAAATATTTCATAATAAGAATATGTTCTTACATCCTATATAAGATATTCTTTGATAAATCTTTATATGTAACACTGTAACAACTATATTTAGGTAGGTTACCCAGTGAAAGGTTATAGAACAACCAGTCTAACTTTTCTCCGAACTCAATATTTATCTACATTATTTTTTTTAATAATAGCTAATTTTCTTTTGTGAACCTTTTTGAAATTGCACAACTGCTGTTATTATGTATATGTACATGATAGACATTTTGTCTTTTGTTTCTTCAATAAACTTGTAAACTTGTATAAAATAGCTGCATACTCAAAATTGTTTTCATTGGGGAATAAAACTAACTTTCCAGCCAATTAGAATGCAGGAATATTTGATGGACATAACTAAAATTAAATAATTTACTTACCATCTACGAAAAAGATTTTGAGAATATCTGAAAGCTATTGCATTTCTATGACCAAATGTGGGTTCAACCTAAAATGAGAGAAATAAACACTGTTCACTGATGGGATGTCAGTCTATACAAGAACAAAGCCTGTGCTTGCTTTTAAATTTCCAGTCATTTACTGCTCTCTGACCTCTCTGAAGTTCTGCCATGTTATGCCTCAAAGCTTCAGGATGACAAAACAGTGCAAACAGTCTTCCAATTATACCCAGTTTTGCACATACACTTGTGTGCAAAGTGGTATATAATTGGCAAACTGTTTGCACCTTTTTTTCATCCTGAACACAGGACTGGATTTTATTTGATGGGGTTGAAAACAGAGAATCAAAAATACATGTATAAAATTGAATGTTATACATTTTACCTGACTCATTAGATAAGTGGTGGATAATGTGCTTGACATGCAATATATGGTTGTTGGTTCAAGCCCCACCTGAGGCAGATAGTGTATTTGGGCAGATGGACAGTCCACCCAGATGTAAAAGCAGGTAGCAGAGGTACCATTGCAAGTTGCTCAACCCTTTAACACTATCCTTGAGTAGAAAACAAGATGTGTTTGTGAAACACTAATGCCCTCACCACTGCCATACAGTAGTTTGATAATAAAGCATGGTTATCTACCTTAATTCAATTCTCTAATCTGTGGCATTACTCAATTCAATGTGTAGTTTTGAGTTTTCACATAATTTACCTGTAAAAAAACCTTAACCTTGACTGATGACCTTGAACTTGGTACCAACAGAAAGGTCTTGTCCCAAGCATTCACCATAAACTAGAAAGCCATGAATGACTTGAGTCGCTCCACAGGCTTGAAATTCTTGTAATAGCAAATCTAAGTTTTGACTAGATTTTTTAGATATTTTGGGTTCTACTGATGTTAAAATGATTTTCAAAGATTCCACCATTATAACATATAGAGAAATGACCTCTGCTCATAAAAAGACATATTTTTCATCTAATGACAATAATTCTTGGCTGCATGATAATGGATCACCCACAGATCATACTAATGAAGTTTGATTGATATCCAGCAGTTACGTTCTGAGACTAGAAAGCCATGAATGGCTTGAGTCGCTCCACAGGCTTGAAATTCTTGTAATAACAAATAAAAGTCTTGACAAGATTTTTAGATATTTTGGGTTCTACTGATGTTGAAAATGATTTTCAAAAATTTCCACTATATAACATAAAGAGAAATGACCTTCGCCCATAAAAAACATATTTTTCATCCAATCACAATAATATTTGGCTGCATGATAATGGGTCACACAAGGATCATACCAATAATGTTTGTTTGATATCCTTCAATTGCATTACTTTTTGGTGGACTGATAAAGGGTCACTCAAGGATCATTCAAGGGCAACTTGATTGATATCTATCAGTTACATTCTGAGAAAATGATTTTGAAAGTTTCTACGATATAACATATAGAGAAATGACCTCCGCCAATAAAATCCATATTTTTCATCAGGTCACAATACTTTTTGGTGGATTGATAAAAGGTCACTCAAGGATCATTCCAGTGCAATTTGATTGATAATATCCATCAATTACATTCTGAGAAAATGATTTTTAAAGTTTTCACTATATAACATATAGAGAAATGACCTCCGCCCATAAAATCCATATTTTTCGTCCAATCACAAAAATGTTTGGTAAACTGATAAAGGGTCACTCAAGGATCATTCAAGTGAAATTTGTTTAATATCCATTGATTACATTTTGAGAAAATGATTTTCAAAGTTTCCACTATATAACATATAGAGAAATGACCTCCACCCATAAAATACATATTTTTCATCCAATTACAATAATTTTTGGTATACTGATAAAGGGTAACCCAAGGATCATTCATGTAAAATTTAAATGGTATCCATAATTTAGAATCTGAGAAATCTCACTTTTTACCTTATTTGGAAATAAGCCACACCCATTAAATCCATGTTATTCATTTGATCAAAATTTCTTGAACAACTTTGAAAGAGGGTCACCCTAGGATCATTCCTGTGAAGTTTGGTTGAAATTCATCCAATAGTTTTTGAGGAGAAGATTTTTAAAGAAAAAGTTTACGACCGGATGCATGGATGGATGGACTGACGGATGGACGGACGCACTACGGACACAACGCCATGACAATAGCCCCAGTGGCCTTCGGCCAGTGGAGCTAAAAATATGAAGGCTCTATCACATACCAAAGTTATGTAAAGTTATGGTCGGTGTTAAAAGCTTTTAGGGAAAAAATAGCCAACCAGATCTACAGACAAAGACACTGGATAACATCAATTAGCCAGTGTTTGACATTTCCAACAATTTCAAATGTGCTCAAAGCAAAGCTTCTGGCCAGCCTGTGCAGCCCCACAGTCTGACCAGAGTCTTCACTATACACTACTGTAAACTGCTTTATATTGGCGGTGTCCACATTTGGCGGTTTTTCGATTACGATTTATTGGCGTTGATTTATTTTGGCGCTTCTTACTTTAACGCCAAAATTAAACGCTTTATCTATATTTCATTTTTTCGTCGTTTAAAGCAACGTAAGAAAAAGACAGGCAATTTCTAGAGTAATGTCAACTTTCTACATACTTAACAATAGTTTGTTTTCACACCTTTTGTTATAGTTATAATGCATGTATAAGTTTTTCACACTTTTTCTATGTGATTTCGTTACAATGTATCAACCAACTTGGTTTGAGAATCTGGAAATTGAGGGATCAGTGCAATACTTTTGTAAGTGCCTATAATTTATAGGCACTTACAATCGTATTGCCCTGACTCGTCCAAATGTCAAGGTTGTCAGCAGATTTTCTTATTCCAAGTTGAATAAGTATGGTCTGCATATCTTTGATATAAATTTAATCAAAATTATTTAAATGTATAGATTTCATATCCATCATAATAAAGAAATTTCTCAATTAACAAATAATAATGACAAATATTGGCGGTGGATTAATTTTGGCGCACTTTAGCTTGACCGCCAATATAGCCAAAATAAAACCACCGCCAAAATTACCCCGTTTACAGTATATATAAGATAAGGTCTTAATCCCTTTTCTGGCAGTCAGCGTATATTTTTATTGCATCGAGTCATTGTCTATGCTGTTTAACGCTTATACCTCACACACAAGTGAAATTGGTGGAAATGTCACACACTGGCTCCAATATGCCCCCGATCTATTGATGCAGGGGGTATAAAACTATGGCTTTATATAAATCTATCAATCTGAACAATAAAGTGCCTTCTATCTTTTGTAACCTCTTTTGATTTGGAGACATCAGTCTCTGGATCAAGAGGTCCTAAATGTGATTTCACTTGGCCGCTTTTGATGCTATTCCTCATGATGTGGGAGAACTGGTTCATTTTCTGGTAAGCAGAATTGAGATGCATTAATCCAAGTAAAAAGAACTTATTTCCAAAATGACACATAAACTCTTACAAAGCTGTTTCTGGAATACACAATGTATTCCTAATTTGACAGGGGGCATAGACTAAGAATGGTCTGCACATATGTGCAGACTGATCATGGTCTATACCTCCTGATTTTATTTTTTTCAACCAGACATTTCATTTCCAAAATAAATGCTAACAAGTAAGTTCATTTAAGGCTTTCAGCAGTTTGATTTTTTTCATTTTGCCAAGGTTCTTTATTCAAAGGTTAAATGAATGGGTTAAAACCAAATACACCTGAAATGATTTTTGGCTGATAGTAAGGCTAGCAATAACTGTTAACGTAATGACTCTTACATTTCACACACTGAAAATACAGACAAGTATTGTTCTGAAATGTTCAGAGAATGGACCTGAAAAATATGAATGTGCCAAAATGAGGCTTAGTACCAGGCAAGCAGTGTAGAATCTGATCAGACAGCTCTTTAAAGAATGGGGTTTAATGCCACTCTCATAGATCTTTCATTTATATCACAGCGGCTGGAGCACCTAACGATGGATTCCTAGTATTTCTCACACTAGTACTATCATTACTTCCTTTCCTCGCCCCCAGCTGATATCCTACAGAGGTCTATGATTTTCAACCAATTGGTGGGAGACAAATAGTCAAAAAGGATGAGTTTCGCCGTCTAGGATCAAACCTGTGACCAATGCTTGTTTGGTCCTGTATGTCTGAATACTAAAGGATATTACCATACCTCAAATGTTCCTTTTGTTGTAAACCTCTTCCACGTTCCTGAAAACAGTGCCACACCTCTCCCATTTTGTGAGGTAAGATTACCAGATAATACCACTGTGTTTAGATTGGTAAGCGGACATTCAACAGATTGTGTCATGTGCATTGTATTCATCTCTATATGTGGAATTCGTGACCTGAATCGAAATTTTCATAAAAGATAAGAGGATAAATGAGTCTGTGCGTGATATTTCCAACAATTTGGAATGTGCATGAGGTGCAAACATTGAGCAGCATAGACAGCAACATACTGTAAATTTAAGGTTACCTGATTGTCTCAAGATTCTTTGAGACCTTATCTATCCACAAAGCACATCGTCAAGACTCTAATCAGACTGTGCAGGTGCGCAGGCTGGTCAGAGTCTTTGCTTTGCCCACATTTAAAATTGTTGGAAATGTCACACACAGGCTCAAAGATATAATGAGGAGTTAATATTAAATATCAAAATGTAATAAATAAGTCATCAGAGTGCCACAAGATACACCACCCCTGCGAAATTTCACAGAATATCCAGAGCTACATATAGAGGGGGTATTTTGGACTTTATATCAAAGTATTTATCAATCAAATAATGACACAAATCCTATGTTGTTGGTACTCATTTGAATCGATTCAAATGAGTACCCCCAACATAGGGTTTCAATGAGAAATAAAAGATTTCAGACTGGCTTTACCCCCTCTTGATCTGTACCCCTGATATCAACCAAACTCTGAAAGATGAGAAAGGTCATGGGATAAGGAACATTGTGTGAGAATTTCCTCAAAATTCATCTATACATGAAGGATTTGTGTTCACAAGAAGTATACATGTGGACATACTAACAGATGGAAAGCCAGATAGACAGAGCAGAATAGGTGCTGGATAGTGGATAAAAAAAAATCTAAGTAAAAAAAGGGACATAATTTGTTTAAATGCATCTAGAGTTATCTTCCTTGATATCATAGGTTGCTTGTTTGAAAATGAATGCCTTAATTGGCATAAGAGATATCACTAAATGTCAAAGTCTTCAAAGACAACAGCATCAACAAGGCTATTAGCAATACCCTGGGGTTTCTCCAAAAACAGACAAGCTAAAAAGAGGGCCAGAATAGTCTTATATTGCTCACCTGACTAACAGAGCTAAAGATAGAGGGGGCATTTTGCTTTTTAAATTTAAATATTTAAAAATTTCTAACTTACACTCCATAATGTTGGTAATCATTCAGACTATTCAAATGAGTACCCACAACACCCCCCCCCCCCCTTTATCTGGACCCCTGGACTACTATGAGATAACTTAGAAGAGACTTTCAATAACCAAGGCTTTTGAAGGAAAAAAATCTCTCCCTGCAAATCAAAATTTTAAGACCAAATTTAGACAAGAGTCATCTGGAGCACCCAACCAATGATTCCTAGTACTTTCTCACCAGTGCTAGCACAACATTCCTTCTGAGCCTATAGAGCTAAAATACAATGTTTCGACAAAGAGTGAGCAATGCAAAGTTTTAGTGTTGATATGTCAATTATCTAGTGAGTAAATCTAAACAATTACTTCAGTTTTGTGATGTCCCATTGAATATGCCTCCAAATCAATACTAAGGCATAACAAAAAATTTCGTTATTCAGATCGGTTGTTGACTTACCTTATTCTATAATCATCGTCATCATCATCATCTGTGTCAAATAGATCAGACGCATCTAAACCAATTATTGTTGTACTCTACAAAAAAAGGTTTTTATAGGTGTATATTCAAAACTGAGCTCTGACGTAGGCGTTGAGTCCATTACCGTAGGTATATCGGGTATATTCTAAAATAGCTTATGATAGGAATTGAACGTGAATCCTCCTTTTCAACTTTGAAAGTACAGTCAAACCTGTCTTAAGCAAACACCCAAGGGACATTCAAAAAGTGCTTGCTTAAGACAGGTGCTTGCTTAATACAGGTCACTTTTAGTGTAATTGGTTCATTAGGGAACTCTGTGGGCGTGTGCTTAAGACAGGTTGCTTGCTGAATACAGGTGGCCGCTGAGACAGGTTTGACTGTACATGAATGAGTAAACCTTACGATCTTAGACAAGCAATACGTTTCATTTGAAACTTTTGAAAGGTATCATTTCAATTTTTTATAATTTTTAGGTATGGTTTAAACCTGTTTTATGCATTTTGAAAGAATAGCATGTTAATTTAACCGTCAAAAGTAGATTGCACAGCTCACAGCACAAAATCTACCTATAGTAATAAGTGCTATAATACAAATATGTTTCCCAAAGGTTTTCGTCTTCACATTGAAGACAAGTCTTTGTGTTTTTCTAATGATAGATTTCTTCAACAACAATTTATTTTTCAATCCTTTCCGTGCTGCTAAAATTGAATGATAACCATAGAATTATTACAGTACTACCATGGAATTGGTCTGTTTTTACCACACAAGAATTACAGATTTTTATCTCATAACTATACAAATATCTATATTTTTATGATATCACATGGATATATTTAGACCAATGACATAATGTGGTTATTTTTCGAAACTTGCATTTTCTGTTAGAAACATCAACAAAAACAAGGCAAATAGTGGTTTTAAGATAAATATATGTACTTAGTGTATTGTGTATTATGAACAAATATCCAACCCGATTGTGGAAATTGATAATTGTCTCAGCAGAGCCAAGACAATTATCTATTTTCCCAACCTCCTAAGAATTTTTTTTCATACAAAACACTAAGTACGTATTGTATATATATGGGATTTGAATGTGTGGACCACATAAGTATTACCTTTGGATTTGTCCGTTTCTGGAGTCGTTCTTCCTCCTTTTCTTTTTGGAATCTCTCATATTCAGCTATGATCTCTGCTGGGGTCTTAGTTCTGGATATAACCTGTATTGAAATGAGATTGATTACAGTAAACTCTGCTGGTAATGATATTGCAGGGGTGTGGAATTCCCATGCCTGACTTGTCCGACCTGGCATTTTCTACCTACGGACAAGTCTTTTTTCTATGCCACTTGTATGTGGACAAGTAAATACCAGGAAGAATATCAGAATGGTACTTAACAGATTTAAGAGATTGATTATTATAATGATAATATCAAAGGGTAGAAAACATTGTTTTTAATGAAGAAAATGCTGGGTTTCAGCATTTTCTTCTTTAAAAACAATGTTTCTCAAAATTTATCTATTTTCTTCTTCAAGTTCATTTTGATCCTGGTCAAGTAGAAAATAATCTTTTACTTGTCCAAGAACTAGTAGATGAAATAAGTATTGGTTATCAAGTTTATTGCTTATACTGAAATTGATTTTATGGTGGACAGGAACTTTTTTTTTATAAAAAGTATCCATAGATTTTAGTGATATTCAATCTTGTTCCAAAAGCATAGCTATATCTTGAATTTACTTTATATCAAGATATGTTATGAGATTAACTTTGAGACAAGGCAATATTAAACCTTGTCATGCTGAATAAAAACCTTAGCAGAATTGCAGTAAAATCAAAGTACTGAAACTACTAGAATCCAAGAGTATGGGGCATGATCTTTCTATTAATATTCAATTTCGTAAACGCCTCTACCTTGAAAGGAATAAATATGTGATGTAGACTAAGATCAGCTTGCAAATGTGCTAAGTGCAGTTATGGTTCTTGTGCACTGCAATTCTCCTCAATGAGATCTATCCAGCTGTGAAGTTACATTTTGAGATATGCTCAAGACAAAAAAGGGTCTACCATCGAACTGACGGACCAACTTACTGACTGACAAATGCAAACTTGAAAGCAATATACCCCGTCTTCTTCAAAGGGGGGCATTATAATGATTTTAGCTAGCCTGTTTTCAGAAACAAGTTATGCTATATAGCAAAAGCCTAGGCATGATTTCCTTTAGAATCCTTTAGATTTTGTCCTTTCAATCCTTTGGTCTTGTAAAAATGACATACCTCTTTTCCATAGCTTTCAAGACCTTTTTCTCCATACAAATCATAAATAGTTCTCTTGTGTTCATCTCCTAATACTGAAAAATGATAAACCAATGAGTTTCATTAGGAAACCTTAGTCAACATTGCGGAGAACTATTACAGTTCCACTACCTTAAATATTTGAGGAAGTGTGTAATGTCAGAGGTCAAGGAGTAGGGCCAGTGATCCATCCACTCCTTTAATATCAGGTAAAGACTGACTAGACAGTACATCCACCCAGTCTGCTTGAAGACTTCACAAACAGCTTTTTAGATGTTTTACTTGTAATTGGCTCAAAATTTTTATAAACCATCATGGATTGGAATATTCTCAATGAACTTTTACAACTGATAGCTCAGGCTAATGAGCAATCATCTCGATATTAAGGAAGAGTTTGAAATTGAAATTTGAAAAATCGGCAGGGGTGCAAGGTCAATGATTGATTGAATGGAGTTTAACGCCGCTTTCAACAATTTTACAGTTATCATGACAGCTGGAACAATGGTGCCTGGTATTTCAATAATCACATTCTTTCCTAGCCTCCAGCTGCTATCTCATATAGGTCTATGATTATCAACCCATTGGTGAGAGACTTAACGTCGGAAAGAATGAGTGCCGTAGTTGGGGATCTGAAGCTCTGCAGGCAGAGGTGTAAAATTCTACAGTAAAACTTGTGTTAAACGACCACTTAAAGGACCACCAAAAAGTGGTCTTTTTTGGGAATGATCACTTAATACAAAATACTATGATAAATGTGACAGTTCATTTTGATACCATTTAAAGATTGTTGGTCAAGTCATACTCAATCTTATGATTTTTTAACCCAATAGAATCGTCTTATTGAAATGATTCTAATGGGTTCCAACAACATGAGATTCAACAATAACCAATTTTTTGTTCAGAATGTCCTCTTTTTCAAAGATTTTGCATAGGGTGAAGGGGCTTTTTATGGTGGTCGCTTAATAAAATTAGTTGCTTAATAGACATGGTCTCTCGAGCAATATCGACTGTACTTATCCCATTGTCTTATTGTCAGTTTTTTATAGGCCCGAAGGGTCGTATTATGTTATGGCCTCGGTCGTCCTCCGTCCGTCTGTCCGTCCGTTAGCAATTTTTTGTGTGCGCAACTCCTCCTAAACTATCCATGCGAATAAGCTGAAACTACACACAATTACTCCCTATGATGTCTAGTTGTGCATAAGACCTTTGAAATTCAAATCACTCCAGTCATTCCTGAGAAATCTTGAATTATCTGCCCTTGAATATAACAAAAATCACTGTTTTTTGTGTGCACAACTCCTCCTAAACTATCAATGGGAATAAGCTGAAACTACACACAATTACTCCCTATGATGTCTAGTTGTGCATAAGACCTTTGAAATTCAAATCGCTCCAGTCATTCCTGAGAAATCTTGAATTATCTGCCCTTGAATATAACAGAAATCACTGTTTTTCAGTGCGCAACTCCTCCTAAAGTAGCAATGGGAATAAGCTGAAACTACACACAATTACTCCCTATGATGTGTAGTTGTGCATAAGACCTTTGAAATTCAAATCGCTCCTGTCATTCCTGAGAAATTTTGAATTATCTGCCCTTGAATATAACAAAAATCACTGTTTTTTGTGTGCGCAACTCCTCCTAAACTATTGATTGGAATAAGCTGAAACTAGACACATTTACTTCCTATGATGTTTAGTTGTGCATAAGACCTTTGAAATTCAAATCGTTCCTGTCAATCCTGAGAAATCTTGAATTATCTGCCCTTGAATATAACAAAAATCACTATTTTTTTGTGTGCGCAACTCCTCCTTAACTATCAATGGGAATGAGCTGAAACTAGACACATTAAATTCCTATGATGTCTAGTTGTGCATAAGACCTTTGAAATTCAAATCGCTCCAGTCAATCCTGAGAAGTCTTGAATTATCTGCCCTTGAATTAAACGAAAATCACTGTATTTTGTGTGCAACTCCTCCTTAACTATTAATTGAAATGAGCTGAAACTAGACACATTTACTCTCTGATGTCTAGTTTTGCATAAAACTTTTCAATTCAAAATGCTCCAGTTATTCTAGAGTTATCTTGGATTATCTGCCCTTGAGTTGATGAAAAACAAAATTTCTTGTCAGCTCATTTTCTCCTACATTATGGATGTGAATGAAAGGAAACTTGCCATAATGACTCTGTAGGTTGTCTTTTTGTGCTTAGGACTAAATACATTTTCATATTTAAATGTTATGGCACCAGTTGTCTGTCTGTCTGTTTGCAATATTTTTAGCTATCATTCAAGCTCATGTTACTGACAAGCCAAGGTTACTGACAGGCCCCTTCGGGCGTATATGAGCCGCTCTGCGAAGCTCTTGTTATTTCATCTTAGTCCGTATTAGTACAAGGGGAATTTAGATGAATCTGACTTTTAAAAATAGTGCAAATGTTTGCTTATTGTGGGGGCAGGGCTCGTGTTTGACTCTTAAATCAGGGTTTTGATGTTTGACCCTGAAACTGGGGTTTTGACCCTCAACAAATCTGAAAATATTCCATTTTGACCCTTAGAAATTTGTTCAAAATGACCCCCTTGTAAGAAATTTCTAAGGATCAAAACTTGGTTTTTTGACTCAAATTTTAATAATGTATCATACATACTATCTAGAATTTCATAAATATAAATTACTTCTTATCTTAAAAGAGAAGAACTTTGATACAGCATAGTTCTACTCACAAAATATGCTTTTCTGTTGTTTTGACCCCCTTTTAAATCAGTCTTGACCCCCAGAATTTCATGCTTAAGGAGCCAATGACTCCCTAATTTCAAACACTAGCACAAGCCCCGTGTGGGGGAAAAGAAAGAATTCAGGAATTCCACAGTCCTAGCAAAAAAAGCTATACATATGAATAGATTACTGTAATAATATTTCTGTATTATTACATCAAATTTAGTTCTAATCATGAGTTATTATATAAAACCTAAGTTTGAAATCCATGTTAATAAATTCACATACCTTCATGGGCTCGTTTTAACTTTGCAAACAGTGCCTCAGCATGTTTCTTTCTTACAGGATCAAGATGCTTGTCTGGGTGGTATATTCTACTGAGTTGTTTGTATGCCTGATTAATTTCATCTTTACTGGCCTGAAAAAAGTTTAGCCATATATCACAGTTGGAAAAGTTCCAGTTTAGAGGTCAGCACACAATTCATTTTGTAGGGTTTGACCAAATTAAATTACACAGTATAAAACTAAAACATAACAGGGTGTAGGGGAATTAGCCCCCCTAAAAAAATCTAACAAAACAAAACAATTTTAATCTCACTGATATGCATACAGGTTTATATTTTTGGGACCAGTTCCCTGGAAATATTCCAACACAGCTCAAGATAATGCTTTTGAATGAGATGAAGCGTGTATTTATTGATTTCATGGAGGAATGAAACCAAAAGCCTAATCACACAGTATGAATACGCAAAGCAGATCCAAGATCAAAAGCCACCCCCATGAATCAAACTCTGGACAGGTTTGTACACAGCGATCTTTTCTCGGCTGTATAAGTGACATATAGACTGACTTGCAATGTACTGGTAAATCTTAAAGAGTTGGAAGTTAAACACATAACCAAGGAGACGCCCATTCACGTGTCAAAACCATCTCAGATTATGTAAAGACTGTCAACATTTACCGACCAGAGAGAGAGAGAGAGAGAGAGAGAGAGAGAGAGAGAGAGAGAAAGAG
>OX411554.1:29020234-29028336 GCA_948146395.1 Fragum whitleyi | reverse complement strand
GTGCAGTCTGACATGAGTCTACATCACCTGTTTCTCACTTTCAAACCAGAATTGTCAATAGATTTAAATTTTCAAATAAAAATTGACCTACAGTTGGTTATTTCAGTGCTTTTTGCCCTTTGATTTTGATGAAAATTTATAGCCAAAAATTTATTCAGCATGACAAGGGTTAAGATAATTGGTAGAACAATTAACAAATTGATAAGAGATAATCCTTCACACCTTTGTTCGCATGTAACTTATGAAGAATAATGAGAATTAGTTTTAATTTTCTGTTACATTTTAACCTTTCGTGCTTTCAGAAAAATGCACCATTTTGCACACGCAAGTTTTTCAGATGTTGAACGATCTTTTAAAGATGGGCATAAATCATGCAACCATCCTAATTCTGATAGGGATTTTAACTAGTTAACGCACAATCTTTTGAACAATGCCTTGTTGAGTAGCAGCTAATAAAATTAATAATGAGATGGGTTTTTCACTACCGACCGTGGACGGTCTTGGTTGGATAGTCAAAGGCCTGGGAATCATATTTTATAGAAGAGCTTGTTTATTAGGGGAGGCGCATCTAATAGGTGAAGTACAATACATATGAAAAGTCTGTTTTGCTGTGAGAAAGTAAATTAGGGCGGAAAAGTTGTGCCCTACATTTGACTTGAAACCCCCCCTCCCCCGACCAACTAAGCTAGCCGGGTACCTGGTCATGAGTCTGTCCACTGTCAATCACTACACTCTTACCCCCTTTAACCAGGGAAAAAGACTGACAATTCTAACTTAGGGGCCCAGACTGCCTAACATTTAACATTAGGGGTATAGGCATTTTCTCCAAAAATCTAGGGGCCCAGCCCAAAATCTAGGGGCCATGGGCGACTGGGCCTCTGTTAGTTTTTTTCCCTGCCTTTAACCAATTGGAGCCAGTCCCATTATGCTCCCGAATGGCTGAACCAAGCAATATCCGTATACTTCTGACACCATTGTTGTATAAGGAAAAGTTGAGCCCAACATAGGATTTGAACTCAAGACCCCTGGAACACTAGCACAGCCCTCTATGGACTGAGCTAGCCGGGCACCTTGTCATGAGTCTACCCACTGTCCATTACTACACCATTATGTGGTGAATGGTCCATTCAGTATTTAAGGCCAACTATCAAAGTTGGACAAAAACAGTACACCTAAGTGAAGTCTTTAATCACTGTAAGATAAAGTAGAAATATAAGAAATAACACTCTATCTGCATGCAACTATGAATTGCTTTCGAATTTTTATGACGAAAGGTTTCATGAGACTTCAATGGCTATCTAGTGGTTCGTGCGTTACATATGGTTGAACCCATGAAGGTCTCCAAATAAAGAGTAAAAGATGCGATAATGGACAATAATTTCTACCTCTCTAGATACATTCAGGAGGGAATAAAAATCGTCCTTCACAAGGTCTTCATCATCCGCTTCCAAGGGCGCTGCCATCTTGTTTTTGTACAGGTAAGGTATAAGCCAATAAAGTATAGTCACAGTCGTCTTATACCCCGGTATCTATCTATGCATCTCTGTATACTGCCGGCCCCTCTTGCGAGTGTTAAAGGCAGGACATAAGTGCACGTCGGATTGTTAGTAAAAAGGGTGTAAAAGTGAAGCCTGACGGAGAATGTCAGGGAAAGGGAAACTGATAAAAGATTTCAAGACAGGTTAAAAATGTTAGTGGTGAGACGAGGGTAAAAGATGAAAGGGTAAAAACAATGACAGTCAGACTAATACTGCATTTTCACCACCGCTTGCTTGAAATGTTCAAGATCAGGCAGGGTAGCAATGTAACTGGGAAGTTTGTTCCATAGTACAATGCTGTGTGGGAAAAAAGGAAAATGTATGATAATAAGTTACATGTAATTGTCTTATTGATAATACCCGAAAGGGGAGTTAGGCAGTATATATAGATATATAGATTTGATAAAGGATGCATATTTCTTGTGAATCTATAAGGGACTTGAACAAATGGTGTTTGTTGGGGGGTGTTATTGCATCTAGGTTGTGATATATATGTGCCCTGTCAACTCGGCCTGTTAAAAACTCGGCCGGTGTTAAATTCGGCCGGTGTAAAACTCGACCCGTCAACTCGGCCTGTATATAGGTTTATAGTAAACGGGTGTATTGGCACACCCAATAGATAGTTATTCAAGGTGTAAGGTGTGCTTATAGAAGAATCAAAGTTTTTGTGTAAAACCTAACATCTTAATATATCTTATTCATACTCATTTTTCATCTTCTTTTGTGCTCGGAAAAACATAATTTGAAATAAATCAAAGTAACGGTGAATAAAGTATTTAATAATAACATTATCTCATACCAGTTTACACAAATAATAGTGATATATCTCATAGAACATTATTAGCCTGCTGTCTAGACTACGATGTTCGAGGGTACGCCAACCCAGATGATCCTGCATGGCCGAAACACTAGAGAGGGGGGAGTAATCATTCATAACCCATCGTGCTGCCCTTTTTTGCACCATCTCGATCTTTGAGATGTTTGATTTTGTGTATGGGCTCTATACACATGAGGCATATTCAACTTGTGGCCTGACCATGGATTTATAGGCTTGTTCTCTGACCTTCTTATTTTTGGTTGTTACATTTCTCTTAACAAAGCTGAGGGATCTATTTGCACTAGCTGTTATTCTCGATATATGGGTATTAAAGTTCAGGTCAGAGGTTATATTTAAGCCAAGATATTTTGCATTTGAGACTGACTCTAGGATTTGGCCATGGAGTAAATATTGGTGTTTAATTATTGTTTTGTTTTTGGTAATATGGATTACTTGACATTTGGATGGGTTAAACTCCACGTCCATCTGTTTCTCCCTGTCCACCATGTTTTCCAGATCATGTTGGAGTGTTTCGGAGTCCAACTGGGAGTTAATGGTCAGGTATACTGCCGTATCATCCGCAAATAATCTAACTTGAGACTGTAGGACTGATGATGGTAGTTCATTTATGTAGAGCAAAAAGCAGAGAGGACCCAAGACCAAGCCTTGGGGTACCCCTGATGTAACGGGTACTTCAGAGGAGCAGTCGCCATCTACAACAACTGTCTGTTTGCGGCCAAGGAGAAAAGAGCGTATCTATGTTACTATTTGGGGGCAGACACCATGTTTTGGAGAGTGTGTAGAAGTTTTAGATGATACACTTTATCGAATGCTTTAGAGAAATCTGAGAGTGGCGTATCAAGGATTTCTATACAGGGAGTTCAAACATATAATCTGCGCTTCGTTTCCCTGTTAATATGCGTCTTGGTTTCCTATTACTACTAAATTTCTCTACGAATATCAAACAAGCTACTGAGGGGTCCGTTTAAACACACCGTCGAATCAAATATACCGTCGTGTTTTCTTTTTATATGTTAAATAGGTCCGGGTCGAATTGATACTGTAATAGATCAGAGGAGCCATAGAGCACTGAATTACACGTTTCTAGTCTCTGCGTCGGTAATATCTTTTTTAGGCGTTAATGTGCGCAAATTTCGATTCCTTGATCCCCTTGATTTTTTTTCAGGTTGATTGTAGTGTTCCTTATGAATGTGGAATGCCGGATCTGATGGGAAAAAAAATAAAATAAAACCACGAGAGGGCCGTATTGATTTTAACTTGTTATCTATTTTTTATTTCATTTTTTTTTTCATTTCTTTTTAGTTTACGCGCGGAGCCCCTGGTTTACGTCAATAGTGGATCCCCCTTTAAAAAAATAATAATAATTGATAAACTAGATGGTTGTCCCAGGACAACTGCTGTCGAGCTTGAAAATTTGACCATCAACATAACCTTGACCATGAACAAAGACTCACTTTCAATATTTAACACTGACCTCTGACATTGACCTTTGAAGAATCTAAAAATTCATTTCATATTACTTTACAACTAATTTTTAAAGGTGTTGTATTGGCCAAATCATTTTGAAATATATTAGTTTGTGTAGTAGATTTGCTCTAGAAAAGCTCAATTTCTACATTTGACCTTGAGGTCTGACGTTGACATTGGAGCTATTCTTTCATATGGCACATCTAATCGGGATGGAGAATGCTTGTATTAAGTTACATATATTTAGAAAGCCACTAATAAACGTAGAAGATGATTATGCTCCTAGTAAGCTAAAATTCAATGTTTGGCCTTAAGCTGTAACATTGACCTTGCTTATATATATATAAAAAAATCTTTCAAATGGCACACCTACTAATGATGGAGAAAAAGTTGCCCAGTTATATCGAAGTTAGCCGATAAATGTAGGTGACATGCTCCGGCAAGGGCAATTTGAACGCTATCAAATATTCTTTCAAATAGCACATCTTCTCACAAAGAAGAAAAATTGTGCCAAGTTGTTCTATAAGCCATAAATAAATGTAGGAGATATGATCTGGACAAGTTCTGACGGACTTACGCACTAACACACCAATGCTCATATACCGACTTGTCATAGTGACAATAATGTCTCGTTCACCGCAACAGGGCTCGACAAAAATGAAAGAGGACCTTAACAGCGTCTCTTGCCATTTGTTGAACAATTGTTTTATCTGTTTACATACGAATCGTGAAATATATTCGGTATAAAGTATTTAGAGACCATCGTACCCTTCTCTTTTCACAAATTTTCCCTTTCGTTTTGGAATTCTAATTTTATGTTTGAAAGAGTAGTTACTCAGCATCTTGTTTAGTGAAACCCGCTTTTACCAAACAATCTTCAAGAAAGAATCTAATGGTTTCTTTCAGACTCAACTATCAAACAAAAAAGAAAACATTTGAATTATCGACGTATGAAAAACGTAAATCCCACATTTTGTGGATCGAAATCTAAACGTAAACAGATAAACACTTCTTGAAATTAAAAAATTGTCACAACTACCACTACATTCACTGCATTGACGAGAAAGGGCAAACAATACTCAATGTTATTTCAAGGTTCGTTTTATTGGCCCTTCTAGAAATAGAGTGATGGGCGATTCCCGTTCGGCATGCGTCAGCCTGTATGTCTGTCTGTCCGATAACCTTATCTTTTCCTTGTGTACACGCTAGAGTTCAAAATTTTCATCCAATTACCTTCTTGCTCAGGATGATTTACCATTAAAAGGATTGTTCCTTCGTGAAACGAAATCGATCCGTCGGATAACAAGGGTAAATTGACCTTATGAAAATTGAATAAAAAAAATGTAAACTCTCCAGAAGCATAATTTTACATAGGATTTTCTTGCAACTTGCTCGGAAAGTGAGAACATCATAATAGTTGTTCCTTTTGAAAATTGGTTCGATACGACATATGTGACAAGGTAAAGTGCACTGTGGAATTTGATTATAAAATAAGTGTTTACAATCGAGAGTTATAACCTGAAATTATTGACATGATTTGACCTTTATGCAATAAATTAGTCGATGAATACATTTACCATCGAGGAAGATCGCTGGTTACGGATAGCTTCGTCTTAACCCGGAGGACTATCCCTGCGTTCAGGATGAAAACATTAGCCAAACGTTCTCGATATGGTACCCCGCTTTGCACGTATGCGCACGTGCAAAAGGGTTATCAACACAAAACGCTTGCAAAACGTTTTACACCCTGGAGGTATGGTATGTTTTCATATCATTACAAAATTTAACCTACAGTAACTAACGGTTCCGTGGTCGAGAGGTGTAGGTCGCAGTCATACGGTGTATACTTTTGGCGGTTCGATTCTGCACAATGTCATTTTTTTTCTTTTTTACTTTCTTTTTTTTTTTTTTTTTTTAACATATCACAGAAAAAAATACGCATGACTTACTTGTGTTTTTGACTATATATTTATTAGAAATCTTTTATATATACGTTATATCTTTGTCAAAGAAATTTTCTTCAATTAACTAGTTTGTCGAAATATGAACCATCAAATAAAGAAGCGACTACATTTTGTAAAAAATAGCTTGTAGAACCTCTTTTGATATATTTGAGAGAACACACGGATTTTGAGGTTAAAAGCATACGAACGATCGTATTTGTTATTGTCTGAGAGACGCATGTAGAGATATTTGAGTTGTAAAAAAATTATGATAAAAAAAATGAAAAAAGAGAAAGTGAAGAAATTGAAAGTAATGGGTAAAACATATATTATTGATTTTGAAAAATAAAAATAACATTGATCGAGGCTCGAACCACGGACCTTGCGTTCTGCAGACGGCGACCTTACAACTATATCTAGAAGATGCCTCTACCTCAGGTGGCGCTAAATTAACATATAACTTATTACGGTCGACTCCCGAGATAAAACAAAAACTGACGATTATGTAAAGTTGGAATCAATAAAGCGTGTAATTATTTAGATAGAGGTCATGCTCAATCATGTCAAATATTTTGGGTTATATCAGTTGTATTCTTAATTTTAAGCTGCACTGGCAAAAATCAGCGGAGCTTATGTCGTGGTGGGTCGTCTGTCTTTAGTCTGTAAGTCCGTGCGTAAACTTTTCTTTTAAACATCTGTAACTCTGAAACTGCAACGTAGAATTTCACTGGAATGTTCCTACGAACACGCTCTTTCAGATTCCTTCGTTTAACTCCGATTGGGTTGATATTATTGGTGCTTAGGGCTTTTGCGTCACCAAAAATGGTCCAAATGTTGAAACCTTAAAAAAAATCTTCTCTGAATACTGGTCAGAATTCAACCAAATTTAACAGGAGTATTCATTTGGACATGCTATCTCGGATTTCTTTTATTAAATTCTGTTGTCGACGATATCATTGGTGCTACGGGCTGTTGCGTAACCAAAAATGGCCCCAATGGTAAAACATAAAAAAATCTCCTCTGATACTACTGGTCAGATTTCAACCAAATTTTACAGGAATGGTCCCCGGGACATGTTCTTTCAGTATTATGATCGAGTTGATACCATTGGTGCTAAGGGCTGTTGCGTCACCGAAAATGGTCCCATATGATGAAATTACAAAACAACAAAAAAGTCTACAGTTATTTATCTTGGGACATGCTCTTTTTGTCCGATAACATAGATGATACGAACTACAGAGTCATCAACTTTCATTCAAAATAGTCAGAGTCTGATTTGAAATATATTCCGCTATATTTCCCTTGGTGCCCTTTAAGGATTAAAAGGATTAAGTCGGTGTATACTTCTTATTTTTGCCCAGTATATTTAATAAGAAAATGTTGGTAGGTTATTGTCTTTGATTCTGGCATCATGTTTAACCCTAGATTTGACCTTGACTTTTGACCCACTTACTCAAATTTTGAATTACATGTTCTAGGACTGTATTAAGTCGATAAGAAAGGTTGGAAGATCACGGCCACCAACCCCTCTCATTTCTTTGCAAAATAATATGTACGTAAATTCAGAAGATGGACTTCCGACATATCGTGTAGATGATTTTTATTGATTCTGGCAACACAGTTAACCAAAGACCCCGATCTTAATCTTTGCAATTACAAATTAATTGTCCGCATCTTAAGCACAGCTGAAAATAATCCACGTGGGCCGGTGTCGAACCCACGCGGATAAGTAATATTTAGATAAGTAGTTTACAAGTCCAATGCGCTTACCACTGAGCCAAAGAAGATCTTCCCTTACGCAGGTGTCAGACATTGTATTTAAACCAAAGAAGCTATGCAGGACAGTGCTGAGAGTGGTCTCCTATCACAACCTATTTCCTAAAATATTATATGATAAGGCCAAGGTGTGCATTAAGTCAATAATAAAGGTCGGTAGCTGATTGTCTTTGCATTATGGTGAACCCTTGACTCCAACATTGAACCTTGACCTACTTTCTAAAATATTGAATTATTAGGGCTAGGACTGTGTTTAGTCAATAATTAAGGTTGTAAGATGATAAGCTTTGATTCTGACACCAAGTTGAACATTTGAACCCGATCTTGGCCTTTGGCCTACTTTCACGAATAAAGAATTATCGGGTCAAAAACTATATTCTGTACGTATAAGTGTCGGTAGATGATTGTCTTTGATTCGTGTATCCAGTTGAACCTTTGACCAAGATCTTAAACTTTGACCTACTTTTTTTTTAAATGTAGATTAATAGTCTCTATGAATGCCAAAACTAAAGGTTGGTAGATGTTTGTCTTTGATTGTTG
>OX411554.1:28857734-29017734 GCA_948146395.1 Fragum whitleyi | reverse complement strand
CAGGCACTTGGATTCAGGATTTGTTAACAACCTTATATCACCATAATAAATAATAGACAAGGTAGTGCAGTCGCCATTTTCTAAGGGGACGGATGTTTTTACAAGCATTTTGGTTCTCGATTCTCACGAGTAAACATGTCCTGTGGTTCATCCGTCCTGTGACGGAAGCCAACGATGCTTGTAAAAAACATCCGTTCTCTTAAACATGGCGGCTGCACTACCTTGTCTATTATTTATTATAGAGAGATATGAAAGAAGTGAAATCCTGAATGAAAGTGCCTGTGAGTAGGAATACAAGAATGATGAGCCTCAATAGCCTCAACAGTTTTCACTCAGCAATATCATTCAAGGCAATACAGAGGAATCCACTTAAAAGCAACACCTATTTGTCAGAAGAAAAGTTGCTCTTAAGCGGATGTTTCTATTATCTGATAATCTAGTTTCAGTCAGTACCCCAATCTCGGAAGTGTACGAGTATCGATATGTCGTTGGTATTAGAATAAACTCATACATGTATAAATACGTGTATCCTCAATGTATGTAGATTCGCGGTATTAAGCATCTCTTGGGTTATGGAGCAATAAAGATAAAGAAAAATACTTTCTCACTTACCTTAGTCAATAGTTTAATCTATTTTCATCTGTAATACACGTTTAAAGTCCCATCAAAAGCATTTTCTTGAGAAAACTAGGTCACCAAAGGCAACCTGTCAAAGTGAGTCAGCCATTTTGAAAGTACATGTTGATTCGCGGATGGATACAAATTAAGTAAATCGGTCTAGTTATTAGGCCAAAATAGTTCATTTAGTAGGTTATGGATATTTTTTTGTAAAATAAAGTAACTGAAACATCAAGTCTTAAATTTTCAACTGGAAAACATATTTACAATTCATTATTATATTGGATGTCTATTCCTCATTGTTCCTACAGTGAGGGCAGAGGAAAGTATCACCTCTTCTTAAAAATCTCACTGGTGAGCAAAACTGTAAGTGGGTCCAATGCCGACAGGGTACTCCATTTCTCTGACCATCACAAGCTGCCCATTTAACAAATGTGAGGGAAACACAGTTAGCAAGCTCAGTGGGCTGAAAAAGTCCGCATACACAGCATACATCACTATCCTCTGATTCATCACTGCTAGAACTGTCAATAGCTAAATTGATATGGGAAGGACCAGGTACAGGACTAGATTTCAATGTTTTAGAAATACCTTTTTTTGCACAACTTTGTTTATTCTTAGATTTGACAGTAGGTTTGACTTTACCATGAATTATTTTTTTACCCTTTTTAGGAGATTTTATCCTCTTTGTTTGTTTCTCATGCTGTTGTACTGCACTAATTACTTCTTTACTTGTGAACTCCTTACCAGATACATGTTTACTGATAGTATTTCTTTGTTTTTTTGCCTTAGAACCTTCAACCTTGACTGATCTTAAATTATTTTCTCTTTCCTCAAAAATATTGACCATATCCTCTGTTTCTAAAACAATACCTCCTTCTACAGTTGATTCACTAGATTGACTACAGGTGATGTCATCTGTTTCAAACACTTGAGAAGGAATCATGCTCTCTTTGGGAACTGCGTTTCTGTCAGTAGGAAAGATTCCAGTTCTCATAAAACCAGACTGTAAATTATCAGAACAGAGTGCTTTAGTGTACGCCTTACATGCTATTTCACAAATGTTATACTTGGTGATAGTTCCTGTCACTTGACGCATGACTTTATGGCACTGAGCATGATACATTCTCTGAAACGGCCCATAGCAGGCAACATCAAGTGGCTGGAGAATATGGCTTGTATGTGCAGGAAGTATCAACATTATTATATTATTTTCCTTTGCCCAGTCAGCAAGAGTTAAAGACACATGTGACTTGTGGCCATCCAGCAAAAGAAGCAGTGGAGTGCCTCTTCCAGGTACAAATTGAATGAAGTGTTCTGTTAGATACCTATGAAATACAGTAAGGTTGGACCATCCATTATCAGAAACAGTCCCACTTGCCCCTGGAGTTGCTCCTTTGAACAGATCAAAATTTATCCTTTTCCCTGGAAATACAAAGTATGGAGGGATGGCAGATCCACTTGCACTACCTGCACCTATGATTGTCACAGTCTTGCCTTTACCCGAGGTAACAGCTTGACTTTGATGACAAGAGCCAGCTACAATAAAGGGTGGTTTATGTTCAATTGACACTCCTTTTTCATCAATGTTATAAATGAGGTGGGGTTTATTATCAAGTCCATGTTTCCTAAGACACTTTTCAAGGTTATCAAAGTATGACATAACGACTCTCTCATTAGCTAACTTGGCCCTTACATGTTCCAAAGCCCTCGGCTTAATTACCCGCATTTCTGGCCAACGTCCGAGAAAGCCTTTCATCCACATCATTGATAAGGGTCTGTCAGGAGAGCGCAAACCAAGTTGAACTGCATACTGTGATGCAACACTTATACACTCCTGTTGAGTATATCCATACCCGAAAGCTGCCATTGTCTTAAAATGCTCCACAATCTTGGCTTCCTGGAACTGGTCAAATAGAGTAAGTTTGCCCATTGTGACAGTTTCTGGATCCACTTTTCCTAAAACCCTGTCTCTCAAGGTATTTTCAGGCACCTTGAATATTTTAGAGGCTCTTAAAACAGACACGCCATCTTCTTTCACATATTTGTAAGCAGTGGTTAGAGCTGATGGTGAATAAAGCCTGTATTTCTGTCTGATAGGCTGTGGAGCTACCTAAAACAAAAAAGAAAAGAAAACAAAATAAGAAATCTTTACTAAGAAATAGGGTACCGGAAACAGCTCATGAAAATTTGTTTGGCCTTGATATTGTAAATTCTTCTGATGTCACATGACCACCATTGACAGTTCTCACAACACAGACAGACAAATTTTACAAAATCCGTTTAGAAGCTTTAAAACTGGAAGGTTACTATGGTTATTTTTTGGGCATAAGAAAATAGCCATTTTATTGCAAAAAGAAAAGAAAATTGATCAAATACCTGTTTAAATCTCATTTTTTGGCTTGGGTGGCAGACGATACGCTAGAGTAACTTCCGTAGTAAATATTACGTCACTGCTCTGGAAGTACACGGAGAATCTCGCGAAAAGAAGGGAGGTAACCAAGATCCGCGAATCAACATTCATCGCGATTTTACATACGTCGACGATACATTTTGCCGGATCCAATCAATTGCTTATTTTTGTTTCCCCTTTGAATTGTATGAACATTGAAAAAAAGGAGTTTTCATATTTATTTACGTCTTTACAATCAATCATCCAGATGACGAATGGCTTTCAAATTTAAAGGTTGCCGATCGGTAAGAATTAAAAGCTTCGACATGAAAATTGTTTATGAAAATAAATTACCTTTTTAAAGAAGGCTAGCTATATGTTAAATTCCACTATTCATGCGATTTAACAAGGCTGCTGAGTACACATGTGAGAATGGCGTGTTGTTGTGAAAACACAGACGCCCTCGACTGGGCCAGGAATTTGGCGGGGCGTGTTCAGTCAGGTCATTCCCTTAGATATTTATAGAGTGACGTCATATCAAAAATTGATCAGACAAGAAAGCTAATGATTTTCTCGCATCTTTATCACTCGGATATTTTGAGAAGGATTATAATTTTAAATTTGAAGTAAGTAATATTCCAGCGCTATGAAATTACTTCATGCCTTTTTTCTATCACGGCGCTATTTGCAGGCGCTATTTGCATTTATCCAAAAGATAAAAAAATGGATAAAGAAGACAGGCGCGATGAAATCGGTTGTCTGAATAACTGTCGGCAACACTCGAAAAAATAAGGAAATGCAGAGCAGAGCATAGTTCAAACACTTAATCAACTCAATCAAATAACAATTTTGAAACGGGTAAATGTGCCATCAACAACAAGACATGCTGACACCTCTATGTGTACTTTCGGACTCACGGCGACGCCAGGTAATCAAAGTCAAACCCGTTAATTTGCATGTAAATATTTTTATGTCCCAATGTAAACTCCCAATTGTTTCTTATATCCGATAAAAAAGGGGTCCTGGTGCAAATAATTTGTTTTTATTATGCGGGAGTTTCTATTATCAGAGTTCCGATTATCCGACAAATGTTACATAGGCTATAGAACAAATGGTTTTGTGCTGGAAAGAAGTTGCTAATTTATAGCTGAAAATCCCTATTATCCGAGTTGCTAATAAAAGGATTCTACTGTATCATAGATAAACATTAATTGCTGAATACTCTGCATGTCCTAGATATCCAGTGAACATCAATGCTCCTTGTTGGATAATTATCTATCTTTCTTTAATGCTTTACGGTGGTTTATCGAGAAATAACGGTAGATTATCAATTGATAATCTCATTGCAAAAGCAGTGAAATTATCAAAAACTTATACCCTGCTTTTGTGCATTTCACCCTATCTGACGTCATCTATGCGGGGCGTAATAAGTGACGTCACAATGAACGTTGCATAGCAATCACGCGCAAAATGACGCGCTTTACGAAAATATGTCCTAGAAATGTCACATTTTGTCTCATTTTTGCATTAAAGAAATAGAATAATCGTTTGTTTTTCGCGTAAGATCGATCAATATTTCATTTCGTGAACAGCAAAAGCTATATTTTCACTCGTGGCTCTGCCACTCGTGAAAATATAGCTTTTGTTGTTCACTCAATGAACCATAAATCGATCTTACACTGAAACAAACGATTATCCTCTATATCTCTGGATCCTGTCCACCCCTTTTTCGAGTGTTACAGACAGGAAAGTGCACATTGGAATGTTTGTATCCTGTGCACCCTATATCAGTGAATGTTATTAAGAACTGTCACAATTTTAAAATCAAGTTCCAAACTTGTCATTTTTAAAACATCATGCAATTAGTAGCCTGAAAATTTAAGGTGAAATCAGCCTTTTTTAACAAAGTAGTTTGAACATTCTTAAAACACCTATTACAATTCACAGTGCTCATATTTCTGTAAATTTTAAATTAAGCAGTCCCTTCAACACTAATGGAGTCATGTATGGCCTCAAAATTTTCATCATAAGTCACATAATCATTTCTCATTGGGGTATGAAATAAACAGATACAATGGGTCTTTATTTTAAGATTTACAGTTTTCTAATACAACACAAGTACTTAGAAATAAGGAATTTTAGAGTTTTACCCATTTCATCTGATTTATGGTAATTTGAAAATTATTTCTTTCATAGATGCTCATTATTCAAGATCTTTTATCAAAATATAGTGAAAACATAACTGATATTACATTAAGTAACTCTAATTGACAATTCACAGAAATATGGTCACTCACAGAAATAGGGTACAAAAGGATAAAGTGAAAGAAGTATCCCGGCACATTCAGTTTCCTGTGGGTTAAGGGTTAAATTAAAATTTATCAATCAATGTGATATAAGCTTTGTTTTTAGCTGCACTGGGTTAAAGCCACTTGGGCTATTGTCATGGCGTTGTGTCCGTCGTGTGTCCGTGCATCCGGTCGTAAACTTTTTCTTTAAAAATCTTCTCCTCAGAAACTACTGGATGAATTTCAAACTTCACAGGAATGATCCTTGGGTGACCCTCTTTCAAAGTTGTTCAAGAAATTTTGATCTAATGAAAAACATGGATTTATTGGGAGTGGCTAATATCAAATATGGTCATAAGTGAGTTTTCTTAGATTCCAATCGATGGATAGCAATCAAATTTTACATGAATGATCCTTTGGTGACCCTTTATCAGTCTACAAAAAAACATTGTGATAGGATAAAAAATATGCATTTTATGGGCGGAGGTCATTTCTCTATATGTTATATAGTGGAAACTTTGAAAATCATTTTCTAAGAATCTAAGTGATGTATATCAACTAAATTTTACTTGAATGATCCTTGAGTGACCCTTTATCAGTCTTCCAAAAATAATTGTGATCGGATGAAAGATAAGTGTTTCATGGGCTGAGGTCATTTCTCAATATGTTATTTAGTGGAAACTTTGAAAATCATTTTCTCAGAATGTAATTGATGGATTTCAAACAAACACTTTTGGTATGATCTTTAGGTGACCCATTATCATGCAGCCAAAAATTATTTTGATTGTCCTTTATGGGCGGAGGTCATTTCTCTATATGTTATATAGTTGAAACTTTGAAAATCATTTTCAACATCAGTAGAACCCAAAATATCTAAAAATCTAGGCAAAACGTTTATTTGCTTTTACAAGAATTTCAAGCCTGTGGAGTGACACAAGCCATTCATGGCTTTCTAGTTTTTTATTCACAATTAAATGAAAAGACATTTTAAGGCAGAAACTATTCAAAATCAAGGTCACTAATCTTATTCTTTCTTGTTTTATAAATCCACTCTGAAAGGGCCACATCATCCAAGGGAAATTACTCCATCCTATTTTTGGCAGTTTTATGAACATATGCAAGTTTCTAAAAATAAATGCATGATAAGATTGTTCTAAAAATATCTATGTGATATCATAAAAAATATCATACCAGATGTTATCACAGGGATATTTGTATAGATATAAGATAGATTTAAATGAAACGCATTGAAAAAAATCACAGGTATTTGGTACATGCAAATAGGTAGAAATACTGAAACGCACACATCTTCGTCCCTGTATGTGATGGAATATCAATTACTGAAAGGCATTGCTTAAGGAAGAAGGGATCGTCTGCTTATATATCAAGAAATACTGAGATACACATGTCCTTGATCAGAAGAGAAACACATTGAGAAAGGGAGAAAGGGGTCGTCTAAATGGGCTAACTTATTTCAGACCCTAGCGGGGACTGTTCTTGTTTTTTCAGTTCGAAACCAACCCTTTGTTCAGGCTGAAAAGATGTTGCAAATTATTTTCAAATTATATTCAGCTTCGCACACAGGTACAAGTGCAAAGTGGGGTATAACCTGAACCGTTTTGGTTTTCGTTCAGGATGACAAAACATTTCAATTTGACATTGACACGTCCATCTCAGTTTTTCTTCGTATACTTTTCTATGATCCCTTACTACCTATATCAGTGTATCAGTTTCTATTTTTTCCACATCTGCAATATCATTTTCAAAGTAACACATTTAAAGGCTATATTATGAAAACATTGTGGAAAAAAATGAAATAAATTTTCTTCATTTCTGCAACTCTTTTCCACTGAGCCCAAGAACAGATAACAAAATGTAAGACTGTCCAAATTCAAAGAATATACAGGCAAATTCTTTTTATTTGATGAAACACAATGAATTGGAAGGTAGAATTATGTTTATTTATGTCATTATGCATAGCACACTTTCTTGCTAGGTTTGTAATTTTTCACTTTTCCAAATAATCCCTTTCAGCTCTCCATTATTGGTCGAAAGTTGCATTGTCAGTTATGTCTATTTATCTCTCAATTTCTTTTTCTTTATGGTTTCTTTGCCTTTCATCAAATTTAATAATGTCATATACATTCAGTCTTTGCTTCCTAGCCTGCTTTTTCGTGGTGCAAAAACATTTGCAATTAAGTGTATGAGACTTTGCACATAAGTACATTTAGTAAACAGTGGGACATTTTCAAAATGTTTTGTGAGCATTTTTAGCTCCACTGGCCGAAGGCCACTGGGGCTATTGTCATGGCGTTGTGTCCGTCATGCGTCCGTCTGGTCGTAAACTTTTTCTTTAAAAATCTTCTCCTCAGAAACTACTGGATGAATTTCAACCAAACTTCACAGGAATGATCCTTGGGTGACCCTCTTTCAAAGTTGTTCAAAAAATTTGATCCAATGAAAAACATGGATTTATTGGGCGTGGCCAATTTCCAAATAAGGTAAAATGTGAGTTTTCTCTAGTTCTAAATGATTGATTCCAATTAAATTTTACTTTAATGATCCTTTGGTGACCCTTTATCAGTCTACAGAAAATTATTGCAATCAGATGAAAAATGATGTATTTTATGGGCGGAGGTCATTTTTCTCAATGTTATATAGTGGAAACTTTGAAAATCATTTTCATAGACTGTAACTGATGGATATCAAACAATTTTCACTGGAATGATCCTTGAGTGACCCTTTATCAGTCTTCCAAAAATTTGTGTGATCGGATTAAAATATGGATTTTATGGGCGGAGGTCATTTCTCTATATGCTATGTAGTGGAAACCTTGAAAATCATTTGTTGAGAATGTAATCAATGGATATCAACCAAATTTCTCTGCAATGATCCTTGAGTGACCCTTTATCAGTGTACCAGAAATTTTTGTGATCAGATGAAAAATATGTATTTTATGGGGGAGGTCATTTCTCAATATGTCATATAGTGGAAATTTTCAAAATCATTTTCTCAGTATATAACAGATGGATATCAATCAAAAATTATTGGTATCACTGTATGAGCCTTGAGTGACCCATTATCATGCAGCCAAATATTATTGGGGGACGTTTCTACGTCACCCAGAGTTAGTACTACGTGAGAACAATCCTGTCGGTTGTTAATAGGTTTTCAAAAAAGGTGTACCGGCTTTGGTTCAATTTTCTTTTTTACAAGACTTATCTTCGCTCGACAACTGTGCATTTTGAAAATGGCACTATCCAATAATTCTATACAATTAGAATATTTACCAAAGGCATCTATTAAATGCGAAATCATCTGCCAATCCTAGATCACACGAATTTTTGTTTCGCGCAAGAATTCTATTTATAGACAAGGCGGCGATTCGCCTATTGGGTTTTCCCGTGGTGTAAAGGGGATAAAACTAGGTGGCTGAACTGGTATCCCACATTTTACATACTCAGACTTTAGGAAAATCTCTGTCTAATGCAGAACAGATCACCTTGGTGAACAATCCCGAACAATTCCAGGAATTTTGCTGTTTAAGGGTTTGTGATAAGAAGGTCGTAAATCACTTATATTACTATAGCGAGTTAGGACACTCTGATCACGAACACATAAAAGTCAACTTTTGACACTCTCCGTTGTTTAAACACTTTAACTACGAAAGGAGCCTAAAATATTAGTCATTTGCTCTCAGTTGAGGGGTCTTCCAATTACAAATGGACATTTTAGTATCTTTCTAAAATTAATTATACTACGTCGTCTGCTATTGAAAATGTACATGTATTCTATATATAGCCGGTAGCCTACTCCGCCTAACTCGAATTACCGTATAACCTGTGTTTAAGCGGAAGGGGGACATGGCCTCTTTTAAAGTTTTTTTGGGGGGGAGTGCAATGTTTTCTAGGCGAATCTCCCTTCGGTGATCGATCCTGTACACTTTTCAAATATTTTTCATTTTTAGCTCCACTGGCTGAAAGCCACTGGGGCTATTGTCATGGCGTTGTGTCCGTCGTGCGTCCGTCCGTGCGTCCGTCCGTGCGTCAGTGCGTCCGGTCGTAAACTTTTTCTTTAAAAATCTTCTCCTCAGAAACTACTGGATGGATTTCAACCAAACTTCACAGGAATGATCCTTGGGTGACCCTCTTTCAAAGTTGTTCAAGAAATTTTGATCCAATGAAAAACATGGATTTAATGGGCGTGGCTAATTTCCAAATATGGTAAAAAGTGACTTTTCTCAGGTTCTTATAGATGGATATCAACCAAATTTTACATGAATGATCCTTGGGTGACCCTTTATCAGTCTACCAAAAATTATTGTGATCGGATGAAAAATATGTATTTTATGGGCAGAGGTCATTTTTCTATATGTTATATAGTGGAAACTTTGAAAATCATTTTCTCAGAATCTAAGAGATAGATATCAACCAAACTTTACATGAAGGATCCTTGGGTGCCAATTTATCATTCTACCAAAAATTATTGTGATCAGTTGAAAATTATATATTTTATGGGCGGAGGTCATTTCTCTATATGTTATGTAGTGGAAACTTTGAAAATCATTTTCTCAGAATGTTAGTGACGGATATCAACCAAATTTCACCGGAATGATTCTTGAGTGATTCTTTATCAGTCAACCAAAAATTATTGTGATCGGATGAAAAATATGAATTTTATGGGCAGAGGTCATTTCTCTATATGTTATATAGTGGAAACTTTGAAAATCGTTTTCTCAGAATGTAACTGATGGATATCAATCAAACTTCATTAGTATGATCCTTGGGTGATCCATTATCATGCAGCCAAAATTTATTGTCATTGGATGAAAAATATATCATTTATGGGCGGGGGTCATTTCTCTATATGTTATAATAGTGGAAACTTTGAAAATCAGTTCAACATCATAGTCCATGAGCCAGAATGGGTTTTGTTCCCCCCCCTGGGGGAATTTTGTAGACCATATTTTTCTGAAAGTCCATGGTATGTAGAACATTTTGAGACATGTTAGCACTCTGGCGAGTGGGGCTTTTGTAAGATACGTTACTTTAAAGTAGCACACCCAACAAAATTTTGAAAATTAATTTCAAAAGAGTACCCAAAAAATTGAAGTCAAAATGACAAAAATTTGACTTCTTATACATATATTTGTGTTGCTTATTAACTGTAGGGTCCATTCATGGACTTTTTTGATAAATCTGGTCATCTTAAGAGTCGTGATATTGAAGTAAAATACGTTACCCTTAAATTACATAGAAAAACATGAATATAGAAATAAATTGTCTATCCCCTTCTCACTGGGAATTTTGTTAACATTGCCTGTTTGATAGCCCATAGTATATAGAACATTTTAAGACTTGTTAGCACTCTAACAAGAGGGGCGTTAGTGTGATACGTTACCTCAAAGTTAATTACCCATCAAATTTTCAAGACAAGATTTTAGATTTGTACAGTGAAAAGATGAGTCAAAATGACCAGAAGTGATCTTTTTATGCCAAAATTTATGTTGCTGAATATTTGTAGAGCAAATTCATAGTTAAACTTTGTATATAAATCCCCCTTGAAGGCGTGATATGGAAGTAAAATACGTTACTTTTTAATTTCAAAGAAAGGTACATAGATAGAAATGATTTTTCCATAGCTGCCCCACTGGGAAGATCGTTAACAATGCTTTTCTATAAGCCTATGCAATATTGAACATTTTGAAACTTGTTAGCAGTCTGGCCACTGGGGCAAATGCGAGATACGTTACTTTAGAGAAACCAACCCATAAAATTTTCATATAACAATTTTAGTTGTATGTCTTGTAATAGAAAATACCTGTAATTTAGTAGAAAATTAAATGAAATTGTGTTTTGTTCATTATATTTTTGATTCTGAAGGTAATTGAAGCCCATTTACACTATGAATTGAAAAATATAGCCCTTACAAGCAATGCATGGGAGTAAAATACGTTACATTTAAATGTCTATTTAATGTATTCAAAAGAAATATTATATTCATCAATGCTCTACTGAATGCTTTGTTTACTGTGATTTTCTATAAGCTTCTGTTCTTTGGGATATTTTAATTTGTTTTATGCATCTGGCCATCAAGCTATTTTTCAAAATACGTTACTATAAAGTAACCAATTTTCCCATCAATTATCATAGGCTTATTCATATCTCATCTGATTGCATTTGTTGTAAAATCCCTCATTGTCTAAATCAACTGTAAACCATAACTGTTTAAAGTATTTTTAAGGTGTCAATTTAAATTTTAATCATTTAAGACTCATTGTGGTTTTAAAAGCTTGCAAAATACGTTACCGCTTATTTATAGGTATAATTATTATTGAGCTGCTATCATAGATTCAGGAAATGTACCAAACACAATGTAAAGGCAGCTTCCAAACTCAATGTTGAGGCAGCTTATGGTTTTTTCTATGTTTGAGACTTTTTTCACATTTTTAGAATAAAACACAAGTTATATACGTTACTTCTGATGATAAGAGAGAGTTTTCATTTTGAAAAATGATGACCAATTAGATGAAAAAAGCTGTTCCTACATTATTTTTAAGCAATATTTCTATAAATTTAGTACAGAAAAGTTAAAAATATTACTAAGAATTGATCCTAATTGCAGCACAGTTGGTAGCACATTGGATTTTGTGGCGCATTTGACTCAATATCAAAGGTACTAGGTTTCGTCAGCCAGTACAAGCAAGTTGATTATCATTCATCTTTGTTGAATAAGCCGCTAGAGGATTTAAAAGGATGATGTGATGAATGGAATGATGTGTACGATAAATACAAGGAATTCATGGTTAGATGGATAAGCCACCTTGATAAGTGTTATACTGTTAACATGGCCTGAAAATTCCTTGAAGCATTTTAGCTCTCTATTGTTTCCAATTGAATGCAAAGTACATTGCATGCAATCCTACTTTTGTCAAGAAACTGGGCAATTCAGTTCAATACTGAAAATTTACATGAGTATGACCATATAATGTTCAAAAGAATAGTACATTGCCATATATATTTTGATTTAGCTATCAAAGACAGTAATATATGTTACATTTAAAAGACCTTTTTTCAGAAAATCAAGCATAATTGCTTCTTCCAAAGGACAATTAGATGCACACCAGTTGCAATTCTCTTGAACATGATTAGTTCGTACAAAAGTAAAGAATTTAGTAAAACAAAGATGCTTAAAAAATGCTTTAACTTTGAACTAGATACAAACTATTAATACTTTTTATGCAGAAAGAAACATATTATTTTAGATAGAAGAAGCACTTCTTTTATATCTTACATTCTGAAACAATAAAAGAATTTTGATAAATTGCTTAAGCAATAGGATTTCATCAATATCAGGCCCTCATTCGAATACAACCCAAGACTTAAAAATAAGAAAATTGCATGATGGGTCTATAAGTCGCATGCTTTTAAGGGCTTTAAAGGTGAATATGTGTAAATGGCTGGTGATTTAACACTCTATTTGCATTCCTGTTTGACATTGCTGGCTGACTTTCAATATATGTACATGCAGTTTGTGTTAAAGTAGAGAAAAGAATTGAAGAATGCCCATTCTAATTAATATACTCATGATTCTTGGGCATAACTCTCATGCTTTTCTCATGTGGACAAGTAAAAGACTCTTCTACTAACCATTAAGTTTTATTCTAACCACTTGGCCAACATTCCAGACAAGTAATTGGAAAAACATGCAGTAAAACCAAAATAAATCCATCTTAATCAAAGAGAAAGAATAATTTTGACTTAAATGGCTACAGTATTGACACTGAAATGCATTTAAGATAATTGCGACTTGTTTCATAGAAATGGTAACATATGTTACTAGATTATGACCATCGGTATTCTGTTTCAAAACATCTGTAGGCAACAAAAAAACCAATGCACAAAATAAGGGATAAATGATATACATGCTTAAGTAACTAAGTAATTTTGAAAAAAGTTTCAATTTATTAAAATCTTTTAGCTGTCATGCTGCATTGTGTGATTGATAGATATGTAATTGCGCTGAACAGATATTTCCCTAAACAATAGGTATAGTACAACATACGAAATACATATCCATATCTATCAAAAAGCCAGTATTTTTATTGAATATTTTTCAAGGTATTTTTAATTTCTAATTTTAAATGATTATGATTATTAAAATTTGGCTGATTTAGAATGGTGTAGGTACCTCGATTTCAGCAATTGGATATACATCTATTAATGATTTGGCTATTTCAAAATTATTATCTCAAATCGTGTTATCAAATTGTTTGATTTTGTGAGATGGGATACTACAAATGATACTAACTTCAATTTGTATGATTTATCACTTTACACTAAAAGACAATGTGTAAAAACTAGCATTCAATAAGAATTTCCTTCTTGGCTGTTCAAAGAAATAACATTGACTTCTCAATAAAGGTCTAAATTTTAATACCATTAGTGGTAGGGGATCTTTTGTTGGTCATGCATTTGCCTTCAGTACTGATGCATTTTCTAAGACACAGAACTGAGAGCTATAAATTCAAAGAATTTTAACCCTTATTGATTAAAAATAAAACACTTTAAACAGGTTTTGGTAAAATAGTTTGAGGTAACGTATGTTACAACATTCCTTCAGAGACATAAAACATTTATTGTTATAAGGATATCAGTGATAAATGATATTCTTGTTTTATTATGCATGATAAGAGTAGTAAATTCAGCTCCCATTCTCCATTTTTCTTTTTATGAACGGCATACGAAATTTCATTGTATAAAGGGTTTGAAAGGACATGTGCTCAAATCTTTTCATTTCTACGCATAAAACAAGTAATATGCAAGTCAAAATAAACTATGTAAATATGAATTCATCATATTACCTTGTGAATTTTGCCAACAAGTCTTGACTTTGAATATTTTTGGGTGTCCAAATGCCAATATCTTTATATAGGCGAATATTGAGAAACAATTTTGTAATTGTAACGTATATTTCACATATTTTCTTGAATCATACATGATTCTGTGGATGTTTTATCACTCATACTCAAGAATCATGGATGAGATAGTACTAAAAATCGCAATCTGCCCAAAGAATTTCACAAAATGGGAGCAAAATGTAGCATTTAATAAGGATCTAGGGTGGGTGATTTCAAAGTAACGTATCCTACAAAAGCCCCACTTGCCAGAGTGCTAACATGTCTTAAAATGTTGCTTATACATGTACCTTACAGAAAATCATAGTGTACAAAATTCCCCCGGGGGGGGGGGGGGGGGGGGGGGGACAGGGGTCCCAGTAGCCCATAGTCTATCAGTAGAACCAAAAATATCTAAAAATCTAGTTGAAACTTAGATTTGCTATTACAAGAAATTCAAGCCTGTGGAGCGACACAAGCCATTCATGGCTTTCTAGTTTTTCGGTTTGTGTCTAGAATGTCGTAACTCAGAAAAAGCTATACAGGGAGTTAGGACATTTTAATCACAAACATCTAAAATCGATTATTAACTCAGTCCGCGGTTTTTTCTTACAAATAACTGAAGGAAAGCTAAAATTAAAGTCATCAGGTCCAAGTTGAGGGGTTCTCGACTTATATTACGGGTAGACAGTATGTCATTTTTTTTGCTAACTTATATATCTTTACGCCGTCTAATACAGACAATCGTCTTATCGAATATTTAGGCAACTCAAGTTCTACTGAGTTAAGGTATACTTCCACTGATTAAAATGTCGTTGCGGGGGCTGTGAGGGATATTAATTCGTACGACACGCGGTCTACGTTTCAAATCTTTTTGTTATTTACACTTCGGTTTGTTTTCTTCTTCTTTTATTGCATGGGTAACGGAAAACGATTGCATTCGCAAAGAAGTCTCCTGCCATCGATATTAAAGAGCAATACCTTCCGAGATGGTACACCCCAAGTGGAAATACCCAGTGCCTTTCTCGGGAGGTTTTGCGCTTTACCGGGCCCGGAGACCAAATGACGTCAGATACCGTAAGTGATGTACGGAGTAACGACATTGATTCTCCGGACATCTTCAAAAAATAAAGAGCCATTTTTGGACATGCATACGTTGTCTACATCTAAAAATTTGATGTATTTTCCACCTGTGTATAGCGGTCCCGCGGAAAGCGGATTTCTAATCAACCGTTTAACCCAATTTTAAAAAATTTAGAACACGGGCGCTATGCCTATTAACCCTATTTATTTTTTTGACAATCTCTAGGCCTTTCATTCATTCTTCTCTCTCCCAAATGCTGACATGCATACCAGAAATATTCGTTTTCCCTTAAATGATTTATGATTATTTTAACCAAGCTTCGTGAAAAAATATGATAAGAATCAACACAAGCAAAACAGTGTCTTGCAATTCAGATTTTATCGAATACACTACATTTAGATAAAGAATTGTAGGCCTATGTTTTAAGACATAGAATTTCAATTGATATCATTAACCTTGAAGCCGCAGCTGTATTAGCGAGATTTCATTTTTTCCTTTCAATATAGTTGTTTGGTGCTATTTGTGGATATTTTCATTTAAGTTACTAATCTATCGCGCATTCTCATTAGCACACTCTTAGTTACTTTTAAATTTAGAGTCAATTTTATATTAAATGTGAAGCTAACAGTTCATGCAGATTAAAGAGGATTGGATGCCCCTAATTTTTTTTGAAGATGCGACCTCTGGTTGACCGGTACTGGAATCGATCTATTTTTTCAAATTCTTTTTCGGGCGCTCCTTTTTTTGCGTGACGGGTCGCACAAATTTCATAAACAAAATAAACCTAAGGTGTTAATGTCATATTCCATTCGTATTTTGAACCGTAAACATAGGCTTAACAAAAAGAATTAAAAAAAAAAAAACAACATTGTTATTCCTATAAAGTTTGCATTAACATTGAAACTTGCCGATCTTGGGTCGAAACATTTTACATTTATCACATTTTTACATGGATAATATCTTTTCGTCTCGTTCTATTTTCACCACAATGCCAACAGAAACGTCCACCTCCAGCGCTTTCAGCGCTTTGATTTATGATTGGATGAAAAATATGTCTTTTATGGGCGGAGGTCATTTCTCTATAATGTTATATAGTGGAAATTTTGAAAATCATTTTCAACATCAGTATACCTAAAAATCTAGTCAAAACTTTTATTTTCTATTATAAGAGTTTCAAGCCTGTGGAGTGACTCAAGCCATTCATGGCTTTCTAGTTTTCTTGAACGTCGGTATGGTTTGCTCTCCACTTTCTTTTTCAAGTTCACTTGTTACCTTACTTTAAGGTAGATTGATGTCACAAACTAATTATTTCCATGTTGAAGTTTCTCATAATGTCCATAAGTATGAAGTGTTGTTTAAAGCATTTGTATAATTGACTTGTGTGGAAAAATAATCATGAATTATGATGATAGATAATATTTAAGTTAAAATGAATATGATGGATATTACAGGGGGGTGGAAATACTTGTCCCTGGTCAAGGATCAAAATTAACTTGTCTGCAAAAAAGGAGAATATATAGATTTTGGGAAAACATCATTTTTAAAGAAGAAAATGCTGGGCTTCAGCATTTTCTTCATTTACAACAATGTTTTTTAGCCTTTGCTGCAAACATTAGGCTGATTAATCTCTATTATTTATTAGTACCATTCCAAGATTTGCCCTGGTATTTACTTGTCCTTGGAGATATTGATCGAAGATGAAAAATAAAAATTTAGAATTAAATGATTATTATTCAAAGGGAACAAAGTACAATATTTCAGTTTTTATCCATAACAAAATTTGAGTAATTTATATATTTACAGATAAATTTGCACCAATATATATACTGTCTGTTGGAAGAAATTTCCCACTTTTTAGCTCACCTGAGCACATCGTGCTCAAGGTGAGCTTTTGTGATCATTGAATGTCCATCGTGCGTCGTTCGTCGTGCGTCGTCATGCATCAACAATTAAAGTGTTTACACCCTAGAGGCCAAAAATATGATCCAATCTTCATGAAACTTGGTCAGAATGTTGGTCAAGTAGCAAGGATGAACCTATTGAAAATGGAAAGGATCCATGCCATATCACGGGAAAAGGGGCCTTATGACCAATTTCATGTTTACACTCTAGAGACCACAAATATGATCCAATCTACATGAAACTTAATCAGAATGTTGGTCAGGTTGCAAGGATGAACCCTTTCGAAAATGGGAAGAATCCATGCCAAATCACGGGAAAAGGGGCCTTATGACCAATTTTCATGTTTACACTCTAGAGACCACAAATATGATCCAATCTTCATGAAACTTTGTCAGTATAATGGTCAGGTCACAAGGATGAACCCTATTGAAAATGGTGAGGATCCATGCCAAATCAAGGGATAAGGGGCCTTATGACCATTTTTCTTGTTTACACTCTAGAGACCACAAATATGGCCCAATCTTCATGAAACTTGGTCTGAATATTGGCCAGGTCACAAGGATGAACCCTATCAAAAATGAGAAGGATCCATGCCATATCATGGGAAAAGGAGCCTTATGACCAATTTTCTTGTTTACAGTCTAGAGACCACAAATATGGCCCAATCTTCATGAAACTTGGTCTGAATGTTTGCCAGGTCACAAGGATTAACCCTATTGAAAATGGGAAAAATCCATGCCATATCACAGGAAAAGGAGCCTTATTGACAATTATCTTGTTTATACACTTTAGGCCACAAATACAGCCCAATCTTCACCAAACTTGGTCAGAATGTTGGCCAAGTCACAAGGATGAACCCTATCAAAATGGGAAGGATCCATGACATATCATGGGAAAAGGAGCCTTATGACCAATTTTCTTGTTTACATTCTAGAAACCGTAAATATGGCCCAATCTTCATGAAACTTGGTCTGAATGTTGGCACGGTCACAAGGATAAAACCTATTGAAAATGGGAAGGATCCATGCCATATCACGGGAAAAGGGGCCTTAATGACAATTTTATTGTTTACTTGCTAGAGGCCACAAATATGGCCCAATCTTCATGAAACATGGTCAGAATATTGGTCAGATCATAAGGATGAACCCTATTGAAAATGGGAAATATCCTTTTTATATCACAGGAAAAGGGGTCTTTATGATAATTTTATTGTTGTAACTGTAAAGGCTACAAATTTGGTCTAAACTTCATGAAACTTGTTTTTTTGTAGCAATTATCTCCTTTATGACATCTGCCTATTTAATTGATGAGATGTCGGTCAAAGAGACTCAGGGGAGCGATCTAGGACCATCTTGGTCCTCTTGTTTTAAGTCTCAGGGAAAAAGACTAGCAGGGGTTAGGAAACCTCTCTGAACACCGTTAAAGTTCATTACTGCCAAAATATTGCAGAACCATTACAGGTCCACTACCTTAAATAAAAGAAAGTAGACTAAATATTTCACAAGTTATTGAAAGAATGTCAGTAAAATTATCTTGTTTATCTGGAATCATACCAAATATGGGCAATGTTCACAATTCAGATCAATGGTTTATCATTATAACATAGTTATATTACGTCAAAAATTCCTCAGGGATTTCTTCAATTCACTGGATAAAATCCTCCTGTGATATGTGTGAAACCTTTATTACTTGAACATGGGTCGACACTATCTCCTGAGAACAAGGAGTCCATTAGACTCTTAACACAAAAAATTAAGACCAAACTGAAAATAAGGAGCCCAAATTTTCATAGTGAGAGAACATTTTGGAAAAGAAGAAATTGCTTGTTATATTATAAGCAATTTCTTCTTTTCCACAATGTTGTTCAGAAGAGGATTTTTTTATGCCCGCGTATCGAGAGATCGGGTGCATATTGTTTTACTCATGTCCGTCTGTCTGTCTGTCTGTCTGTCCGTCCGTCTGTCCGTCCGTCCGTCTGTCTGTCCGAAAACTTAACCTTGCCAATATCTTCAAGCCTATTCAAGATACAAAGCTAATATTTGGCATGATGATAGATCTCAATGATCTGCATCAGCTGGTACCAAAGTCAAGGTCTTGTGACAAGGTCAAGGTCATCTGTCAAGGTCAAACTTTGAAAAAAAATGCCGTTACGGGGGCATTCGTGTTTGACATACACATCTTGTTTCAAAATACTATGGGATACAAGAAAATGCTTTCTTTAACAACTTTTGTAGTGAAAAAATGTATAGTAATGGCAAGGGTGAAAAGGAAACTGTCCTGTGCATTTGTTTTTCAAAATATTTTCATATCATGACCCTTGGATTCCAGCGGACTCCTTACTTGCAAATTGATGGCTCAGCATGAAACAGCTGTAACTCGCTATAAACATATAGGGAGTTACAATTGTTTCACGCTGAGCCATCGAAATGGAAGGAGTCCTTAGTGGTAAACTAGGAGTCTTGGACTCCCCTTAGTGTCGAACCCTGCTTGAATAATGATCAGTTTCACATGTTGAGACTTTGATAACATGGCCCTACCTTTTATGCTGTCTGTTAATCCTAGTCATGCTGAACTCAGAATATTGCTGCTTTGGCAATTTTCAGCATGACAAGGGTAAAATTCAGGGCATGTTATTATATAACTTTTTCATACTAAACTGAGAATTTACTTATACCTCAATCTGTATTTTGGGCAAAATATAAATAGTAAATTAATAATTCATGCATGAAAGTGGATATTCTTACCAAAAGTTATTTGTTACATTTGCTGCACAGATAAAGTTGAGACTTCTCATTAGAGTGAGAGAAAGGTTTTTTCTTTAATGCTTTTCCGTGGTTTATCGAGGAATAACTGTAGATTATCACTTGATAATCTCACCGCAAAAGCAGTGAATTATCAAAAACTTATACCCTGCTTTTGTGCATTTTATCCTATCTGACGTCATCTATGTGGGGCGAAATAAGTGACGTCACAATGAACGTCGCATGGCAATCACGCGCAAAATGACTCGCTTTACCAAAATATGTCCTAGAAATTTGACATTTTGTCTCATTTTTGCAATAAAGATATAGAATAATTGTTTGTTTTTCGAGTAATTTCGATTGATATTTCATTTCGTGAACACCAAAAGCTATATTTTCACTCGTGGCTCTGCCACTTGTGAAAATATAGCTTTTGTTGTTCACTCAATGAAATATAAATCTATCTTACACTGAAACAAACGATTATCCTCTATATAATCTTGAATTCAGGAGTCATTGTGATCAATCCCATATAAATATATGTGACCTGTCACGTGAAAAGGGCCATCTTGGTTGTCCGTAAAGTGTCGACCATAGTCAGACTGCGCGGATTGCGCAGACAGACTAGGGTCGAAAGTTTTCACTCTTTGCACATTGTCTGAATCTAGAATGATCAATCTACCTTCCTGTGAAAGAATTTTTGAAATGTGACCTCTGTTTGATCTATGCTGGACCCAATCTGTTTTTCGAATATTCATTTTACAGATTTCCCAGTTGGTCCCTTTTTGTGTGACTGGACACATATATTTAGGCGTCAAAACTGTTGTTTGAGGAGTGAACAATGAAAATAGAATATCATAAGATATATTGGTTTAACATGTTGGTTGATTTCTTTTAATGATCTTTCATTGATATAATGAATATTTATTTTACGAAATTCTCAGGTGGCGCCTTTTTCCTCCTTATATACCCTGCCGTCTGTCTAAGCAGGAGTATAATCTTTTTTTGACCGTTTGGTAAAACTAAGATACATAAGACACAGAATGAAACCGCATGCACCCATTACAATATATTAGATACTAATATATCATAGTTTGCTTTTAAAATAGGTTTCAACACATCGGGCTATCTTGCAGATGTGAAAATGTGAAATTTTCTGATAAAATACAATTTATAGAAGAAGATTACTTATCAAATAGTTCTTGAATCAATAAGAAAATAGTTAATAATGATAGAAATTTAATCACACTAGTGTTAATTGACAAAAAAGAGAATTTGTATTTGTGATTGATATTGGAAAGAATTTTTTAAATTTTGAAACCCTAGAGTAGAGAAAATGTATCTGTTTTAGGCCCAGTGGAATATGATTAATCCATAAGAAATAGTTAATAATAATTGAAATAAAATCACACAAGTGTAAATTGAAAAAAGGAATTTGTGTTTATGATTTATATTGGAAAGAATTTGTTTGATTTTAAAAGCCTAGAGTAGAGAAAATGTTTGTGTTTTAGGCGCAGTGGGATATGATTCAGGTTTCACAACCAGCATTATTGATGGGTTTTATCAATATCACAGGTTCACACTATATGGGGAAATGTTTTTGCCAATCAAGCATTTTAGTAAATTGACATGAGAACACAGGCATGCAATCAACAGATAGGAGTCCTCATTGTTGGATGACGGACTTTCTGTCCATGTACGGATCCAGAATTTGTTCTCAGAAGGGGGGGGGGGGGGGGGGGGCGCTGGGATTTGAATTTTTAATTGTGAGAAAGAATTCAGTAAAATTAAACTTTTGTCATACTTAAACAGGAATATATCTGCTTTGGCAGGAGGAATAGATAAAGATCAGCCTGCACATATTTATACCCCCCCCCACCTACGAAGTAGAGGGGGGTATATTGGTTTCACCATGTCTGTCTGTCTGTCCATCCTTCCGTCCGTCCATAGACCTTTTTCGTTTCCGGACTCTAACTCAAGAGCCAAGTGACCTACAATCATGAAACTTCATGCAAATGTTGCTTATGACCCAAGGAAGTGCCCTATTGTTGTTGGGTCACATAGGTCAAAGGTCAAGGTCACTGTCAGCCATTGATCAATTTTCGTTTCCGGACTCTAACTCAAGAACCAAATGACCTACAATCATGAAACTTAATGCAAATGTTGCTTGTGATCCAAGGAAGTGCCCTATTGTTTTTGGGTCACAAAGGTCAAAGGTCAAGGTCACAGTCAATTTTTGTTCAATTTTTGTTTCCGGACTCTAACTCAAAAAGCAAGCGACCTAGAATCATGAAACTTTATGCAAGTGTTCCTTATGACTCAAGAAAGTGCCCTAATGTTTTTGGGTCACATAGGTCAAAGGTCAAGGTCACAGTCAATTTTTGTTCAATTTTCGCTTCCTGACTCTATTACTCAAGAACCAAGTGACCTAGAATCATGAAACTTCATGCAAATGCTGCATATGACAGCAATATTTGTTACAAACACATCCTGCACTAATAGCACTTGCATTGTGACAAAGTGCTTGTGGGGGGTATAAGTCCGCTCTGCGACAGTTCTAGTTGCAGTCTGATCTTAGTCTATACCACCTGATTTACCTTTTTAGGCAAGAGGCATTTTAGTTAATTTACATGAGAATATGTGCATGCAATCACAAATAGCAGTCCTCATTGTTAGATGGAAGACTTTCTGTCCATGTGATGATCCATAATTTGTTCTCAGAAGGGGGGATGAGGAGAGGAAAAATTGTAAATTTCTTTTTGTATAGGCAGGTTATCCTCAGTGGGCAAGCTGAATGTAATAACTATAGCTTGAACCAAGCTGTAGTTACTACATTTTGCACGCCAACTGACCAAATGATATTTTAATTATTTGAGAATTTCCAGCTTTATAATCATATCCTTGCTGATAAATGGGAGGGGGGTGGGCTATAGCTCTGGTGTCTCTCGATCCACACATGCTGTTCATATGAATCAGTTCAAGTATCTTGCTTGGAAAACCTTAATGTCTTAATCCTTGTCATGCTGAATAAAGTCTAGGCAAAATTGCAATTATGTATTTATTTATAGTTTTATTCTAGTTGTGCATTCTGATTGGCTGAAAAATTGGTTTCAATGCTCAATGAAAACAATTTTGATTACGCAGTTTTTTTGCAAGCCTCCACAGAAAGTAGTCCCATAAACAATTCACATATTTGAGTGTAAATCTTTACAATTTTGCTTCAATTATAAACAAAAAACCTAATCACACTCATGTATGAATCAGCCTAGCGTATTCATACAGTGTGACAAGGTGTGGGGTTTCTTACCTCCATGAAATTGATAAATACTCTCTTCATCTCTTAATTGAATGATAAGTGATGGAGCTTTCATAATTCACATGATCATACATAAGGACAATGCCTTTCTGTCAAAAGTCAAGGTCAATGTCATTTTACAAGGTCAAACTTGAGTAAAATTTAACTTATCTAGGGCTGTGAAAAGACTTCAATACAGACAATTGATAGCTATTGGTATTTATCATTTGAATTTCTTTATATGAATTCAATTGAAATGTTACAATGTTTTTATTGCTCTAAGAAGCTTATAGGTTTACCACATTTTATGGGCTTGAAAACAAAAGTTTGTGTGAAACTGTTCTGTTTTGTTTTTGGGGACAGATGTTTCTATACCTGTAAGACTGTTATCTCATAATTCAATATTTTAAAGTTTTCAAGAAAAGCCACACGGTAAAACCTTGTGAATAAAAGGTATTATGCTTTTTATCCTTTTATCAAAATGCTCTATGACTCATTCTCAATCTAAATGCAATCAGAATAGTGTATTCTAGTCTGTTAAATTTTATTTATTTTTGTTTGAAGAAGAATCCAATCCGAGTTATGATAAAAAATTGATTTTTAGCTCACCTGAGAACAAAGTGCTCAAGGTGAGCTATTGTGATCGTCCAATGTCTGTCGTCAGTCGGTTGTTGTCCGTCTTGTGTCATCCACAATTTCTTTAAACATCTTCTCCTCCTAAACCAGTGGACCAATCTTGATGAAACTTGGCAGGGATGTTCCTTGGGTCAAGCTCTACCAAAGTTGTTCAAATAAATGAAATCCACCCTTAACTTTCCCTTTACCTTTAACAAAAAGGGTGAAAATATGAAAATTTTCAAAGATCTTCTTGTCTGAAACCAGAGGTCAGACAGCTTTCATATTTGGTATGTAGCATGATCTAGTGGACCTCTACCAAGTTTGTTCAAATCAAGACCCTTCGGTCATATTTGGGCTTTGCCCGGGCGCAACCCTTTTTACAAAGAATCAAAGAGTGAAAATCTTTAAAAATCATCTTCTCTGAAACAAGAAGGCAGACAGTTTTCATATTTAGTATGTAGCATCATCTAGTGGGTCTCTACCAAGTTTGTACATATCAAGACCCTGAGGTCACATTTGGGCTTTGCCCAGGCGCATCCCGTTTAGCTCTTCTAAGCACGAAGGGTAAAAAAAGGAAAATCTTCAAAAATCTTCTTCTCTGAAACCATATTTTTCATATTTGGTATGTAGCATTAGGTAGTGGGCCCCTACTAAGTACCAAGTCTGTTCATATTGAGACCCTGGGGTCATATTTGGGCTCCATGCTAGCGCATCCCTTTTAGTTCATCTGAGCATGATGGGTGCATCCTTTTTAACATAGAATCAAAGAGTGAAAAGGCACATCCTTCTTTCTCTTGGCTGAAAGTATTCCTTGGTATTGATCCTATGTAGAAATGATCTCCCTTTTAAAATCTACTTATTTTATTAATGTGATGTCCCAGGGGTCAAAGAGACTCAGGTGAGCGATCTAGGACCATCATGGTCCTCTTGTATCAAAATGCTCTATGACTCATTCTCAATCTAAATGCAATCAGAATTGTGTATTCTAGCCTGTTAATTTTGTTTATTTTTGTTTGAAGAAGAATCCGAGTTATGATTAAAGTTTGATTTTTAATAAAATATGCCTAATTCATGAAAATAGACTGAATTTTTTTGCTCAGAGTATAAATCAGAAAGTATGATAGGTAGAATCATGAAACTTCCCAAACTCACAGGTGGATAGATTATGAGGAGTGCATTGCACAAGAACCATAACTCTACCTTTAATGCCTTTGGGGATAAGGGCAGGGCTACAGATTCTTTTCAAGACTGATGGGTCCAATTGACCCATGAGGTAAAAAGTTGTGGGTCATTTCCTGAAATGATGGGCCAAAGCATATTTTCATTATGGTAAAAATGTTTCATATCTAAGCAGGACAGGGTCACAGGACCCCAACTGTTGGAAAGTTGTGGGTCATCATGTGAGAAATGACCCGGGCCCACTGTCAATCTGAAGCTTTGTAAGGGGCATAAATGTGTTACTACATCTCTTCTTGTTGAATAATTAAAGTTGTTGAAAGTCATTTCTCTTTTCAGATACAAAAAAAGCACCATGTAAAGGGAGACAATTCCATGATGTGTTAGCACTGAAGTCCCCCGTCGTGTAGGATGGAGGCGCCAGTGTCTAATACAGAAATTCGTCAAGTTGATGTAGGTTCAGGGATGTCATCTGCCATTGTCTTACAAGGTAATTAACTTAACTCATTTTCTATCTATTTTGATCTGCTTTAACAGCGCTAACACCAAATACAATTATCTCCCTTTAACAGTTATTGTTAAAGGGAGATAATTGTATTTGTGTTAGCACTGAAGCCCCCTGTCATGTAGGGTGGAGGCGCCAGTGTCTAATACAGATATTCGTCAAGTTGATGTAGGTCCAGGGATGTCATCTGCCATTGTCTTACAAGAAAAATAACTTACATTTCTTATCAATTTTGATCTGCTTTTACAGTGCTAACACCAAATAGAATTATCTCCCTTTAACAGTTATTGTTAAAGGGAGATAATTGTATTTTGTGTTAGCACTGAAGCCCCCTGTCATGTAGGGTGGAGGTACCAGTGTCTAATGCAGAAATTCATCACGTTGATGCAGGCCCAGGGATATCATCTGCCATTGTATTACAGGGTAAATAACATGCATCAAAATTATTTTGGCCTGCAATGGGAAAAGGGAGATAACTGTATTTTGTTTTAGCACTGTCCCCAGTCATGCAGGATGTAGGATGTCAATGAGATGATTCCAACGAGTACTTAAAACATAGAGTTAACACTTTAAATATAAAAAAAATCTTATCTAAAATCCAAAATACTCCCTCTATCTGTATTTCTGTATTCGCTAGTATAGAAGTCTCTTGTCATGTTAGGATGATGATGCTAGTGTATTATAAAGAAATTTTATGAGTTAATGCCTCATGAATGTTTCATAAGGTAAATTTTAATCCCTATCCCAATGATTTTGGTAGGTAAATCTGTAATGTGTCAATACTGAAGTCCCCAATTACAGAGCATTGACACACCAGAGTGTATGATTTAACAGAAATTAATCACTTTATGTAGGCCCAGCAATCTCATTGGCAGATTTCATAGGTTAATTTTATAACCTGTCAAAGTAATACTGACTTTCACCATTTAATGGGAGATCATTCGGAAACGCTGAACCCGGAATATTCCTGCCTTGACAGGAGCTATAGACAAACATCAGCCTGCACATATGTGCTGTCTGATGTTAGTCTACACCACCCGTTTCTCACTTTTAAACCAGAATCGTCAATAGATTTAATATTTCAAAAAAAAATTGACCTACAGTTGGTAATTTCAGTGTTTTTTGCCCTTTGATTTTGATGAAAATTTTTAGCCAAAATTTATTCAGCATGACAAGGGTTAATACTGAAGTCCTTTGTCATGACTATCATGAAAGATTGGGTTACCTGTGCCAAAACAAGAAATTGTTTCTCCCTTTTTTATAGGCCTGTCAAAAGACAGGATAAATTATGTAATCATCTGTGGTGTCTAGGTGACCAGGATGCTGTTGTGTCAACTTCTCTGATTTAAATTGGATATTAATTCTGTCACCTTATATCCAATTGATTTGAAACTGGGCAGTTATGTTCCTCTCAAGAAAATTGAGTGCTGAGTGCAAGAACCATAACTCTAGCTAGTTTAAATTTTGAGTTATTTCCCTTTGTTTGTTTTTCATACTTGAACATCCAGCTGTGTAACAGGCATATCATTTGACAATTTGCCACCTTGTTCAAGAGCTAAGGAAATAAGTGTCTGTTGGCAATGTATAGTGTCCAATCAGCCGGAAGGAAAACAACATAAAACAGGATTGGCATGACACTGGGAAATCAGGGGAAATATCAGTAGCTTCCAGACCATAAAATTGATGTTATTGATTGTTATGACATGAGAAGTGAAGCAGAAAAGAGATTCTTGTATGCCATGATTTGCTAGCTTTTGCATGATTAAAGATTCAGTGTACAGTGAAATATGTATTAAACAGCCACTTTCAGGCCCACCAATAAGCAGTCATTTCAGTCATTACATAGCACACATTCTGTTTACAATAAAGACAACTAATTTTGATTGGTTGTGTATGTAAAAGCCCATTTCTCAATAATCCTGTGATAAAATTCACATGTTAAAAACTCAACTAATGAATTTTATCATCATAAGATTTAAAACAGTCTTAAATCCTTCTTTGAAGTCGATACTTAAAAGTACATATTTACACAATATCTGGTGAAGCTTAATCGATAACACATATAAAACTTTTAAACAAAAACATGTGGATAGCTCAAAAGAAAATATTCCAAAGTTAAAGCAGGGACTCGCAAAACTTAAGCAAGGACCCCTATAAGCCTATTCAGTCCTTGGGACCCCATTTTGTTGATGTGACTCTGGTAAAATTTGGATTATTGTTGTCTGAAGGCATGAAGTTACTGGAGGGGTTTAAATAAGTATATATTTTACTATTTGAATTCAGAAAACTTTGGTGCTTACATTAGAGGGCTTTGGGACCAACAAATTAAAGAACAAAAAGTTTTGTTGGAGTTACTAAGGGTGCGAGTATTTGTGTAATGTTCAAATTCAGATAAAAGGAGCCTTAATGACAATTAATACCCAAAGAATTACTGATTATCTGTACCAGATATTTTAAAACTATTTTTGTTCTTCCAGGAGAAGTTGCTAAAACTTCAAATAAATGTTTTATCTCAACCTAATCTAACAATAATTTGTACAAATATCAATTTACTGATATTATCTTTTATTTTCATGCATACCCTATTTCTCCTAATAAACACTCTCAGGAGCTAAACATAACATGGTCCTGGAGCTTTTATTTAGTATGCATCATCTGATTTTAAAAAAAAATCATTAAATTTATGTCTTTCAGGCTATTCTCCCTTTAACTTGAGGTGAATTTCCCCTAAATATAATTATTTAGAGGAAATTCAACTCAAATTAGTGAAGAAGTCTCAAAAAGTTCCCAAAAATTAGGCATTTGAAAGTGGGTTTTTTTAGAAAAAAAAGTGAAGGGGTGCTTCTTTTAGAGCAAATATGGTATGGTATGGTTTTGCAGCATAATTAACAGCTTTCATCTCAATATGAAGTTTGAGTGAATTCTCCTAGGAGTACAAAAAAAGATTAAGAATCTCTGGCCCTCATCACAAATATTTTGCCTTAAAAATATTCATATAAAATCGGGCTCATTTGATAAAGAGAAAAAAGAGAATGTAAACTTTAAAGAGTTAACTAGGGCCATCAAACTCCTCTTGTTTACATTGTATGGTTGGTTTCTTCCTTATGATTATATGTTTTATTTCCAAAGAATTGTTTGCAGTGCAAATACAAAAACTGTAATTGAAAAATTCCACAAGGGGATAGTTAACACTATTGTAGACGAAACAAAAACACTAGGAAGTTGTATCATGTTCCTGGTCAATGGCAGTGAAAGCTCTGATGTTTTCTGGCACTTTTACTTTGTATTACTGCTAGTTACTTGTGATGTTACAGGTTAATCAATTGCCAAATATCTAGACAGAAAATGGATGTTTACCCTTCCAATTTCATTTATTCTCTTAAAATCATCCATAGCCTCAATTACACTTGCGTTTGTAGTCTTTTATTCTTTTTCTTTATACACTGGCTGTTGTCATAGGCTTTAACTAGCTGACTGTAGTCATAACGAGTAGCAATGCTTTGTATACAAAGTCTTATATAGCGTGGCTATTGTTAATGTTTTGCACACATTGACTGTTGTCATCTCTTGTTTGAAGTAGCTGTTATTATGTGGAATTCCAATGCCTGACTTGTCCGACATGGTTTTTCTACTTGCGGGCAAGAACATTTTTCTCGGCCACTAGTCCATGGGCATGTTAAATCAAATAAATGTTGTGATTGTTTTTAGCTCCACTGGCTGAATGCCACTGGGGCTATTGTCATGGCATTGCGTCTGTCGTGCGTCCATCTGTCCGTCTGGCCGTGCGTGCGTCCGTCCGTCCGGTCGTAAACTTTTTCTTTACTTGGCGTGACTAATTTCCAAATATAGTAAAAAGTGAGTTTTCTCAGATTTTAATCTATGGATACCAATTAAATTTGAAAATCATTTTCTCAGAATGTAACAGATGGATATCAACCAAATTTCACTGGAATGATCCTTGAGTGACCCTTTATCAGTCTACAAAAAATCATTGTGATTGGATGAAAAATATGCATTTTATGGGCAGAGGTCATTTCTCTATATGTTATATAGTGGAAAATTTGAAAATCATTTTCTCAGAATCTAATTTTTGGATATCAACCAAATTTCACTGGAATGATCCTTGAGTGACCCTTTATCAGTGTACCAAAAATTATTTTGATTGGATGAAAAATATGTATTTTATGGGCGGAGGTCATTTCTCAATATGTTAAATAGTGGAAACTATGAAAATCATTTTCTCAGAATGTAACTGATGGATATCAATCAAACATTTTTGGTATGATTTTTGGGTGACCCATTACCATGCAGCCAAAAATTATTTTGATTTGATGAAAAATATGCCCTTTAAGAGTGGAGGTCATTTCTCTATTTGTTATATAGTTGAAACTTTGAAAATCATTTTCAACATCAGTAGAACCCCAAATATCTAAAAATCTAGTCAAAACATTTATTCGTTTTTACAAGAATTTCAAGCCTGTGGAGCGACACAAGCCATTCATGGCTTTCAAGTTAATACACTGGCTGTTTTGATAGGCTTTTATAGAGTGGTTGTTGAGATGGTCTTGTATACTTTCATTTGTCATCTTTTAATTTTTAGCTCCACTGGCTAAAAGCCACTGGGGCTATTGTCATGGCGTTGTGTCCGTCGTGCGGTCGACCGTCCGTCTGTCCGTCCGTCCAGTCGTAAACTTTTTCTTTAAAAATCTTCTCCTCAGAAACTACTGGATGAATTTCAACCAAACTTCACAGGAATGATCCTTGGGTGACCCTCTTTCAAAGTTGTTCAACAAATTTTGATCCAATGAAAAACATGGATTTAATGGGTGTGGCTAATTTCCAAATATGGTAAAAAGTGAATTTTCTCAGATTCTAATTGATGGATACCAATTAAAATTTACATGAATGATCCTTGGGTGACCCTCTATCAGTCTACCAAAAATTATTGTGATCGGATGAAAAATATGCATTTATGGGCGGAGGTCATTTCTCTAAACGTTATATATAGTGGAAACTTTGCAAATCATTTTCTCAGAATGTAATTGATGGATATCAACCAAATTTCACTGGAATGATTCTTGAGTTAACCTTTATCAGTATACATAAAATTATTGTGATCGGATGAAAAATATGTATTGTATGGGCGGAGGTCATTTCTCTATATGTTATAAAGTGGTGACTTTGAAAATCAATTTCTCAAAATGAAATTGATGGATATAAACCAAATTTCACTGGAATGATCCTTGAGTGACCCTGTATCAGTATACCAAACATTTTTGTGATCAGATGAAAAATATGTCTTTTATGGGCAGAGGTCATTATATATGTTATATAGTTGAAACTTTGAAGTTCATTTCAACATCAGTAGAACCCAAAATATCTTAAAATCTAGACAAACCTTAGATTTGCTATTTCAAGAATTTCAAGCCTGTGGAGCGACTCAAGCCATTCATGGCTTTCTAGTTGGCTTTATACACTGGCTTTATCAGCTTTATATTTGCTGGTCTTTGTCATTGCTATTAGTATTGTGTAGTTTACACTGGCTGTTACCATAGTCTTGTATAGAGAGGCTTTTATCAAGGTCTTGCACACACTGGCTATTCAGAGCCACAGAAAAAGGGGGTATTTTGGAGTTCAAGTTAGAATATTTCGGTAATGGTTTCACAAATCCTATTCTGTGGGTACAAATTGGAATGGTCTTGTCAAGGTTTTCAACAAGAAATAAAGACTTTAGGCTGGATTTACCCCCCCCCCCCCCCCCCCCCCCGCACCCCCCCCCCCCACACACACACCCCCACACCCTATTTGTACCTCTGTCTATTGTCGTGTTCTGAATCAATCAGCTGTTGTTATTGTCTTTAACCCTTTGCTGTTCAATCCCTGCTTTTTACGTGCCTGTGATTTTATGATTGAGAAAACATTGTGAAAAAAGAAGAAATGCTTCTGACAAGCTTCTGACAAGCAATTTCTTCTTTTTCCACACTATTTTCTACCCTACTTAATGGTTATTTTTCAAATTAAATCCACTTTAAATTTTCGTCTGCAAAACCTTTGAATTTTGATAGGTCCAAAATGTTGTAAAACAGGAATGTGTTAATATTTTTGCTGTTGTGATGGGCTTGTATACAGTGGCTGTTGAGATTGTCTAGTAAAAAATTATTATTGCCAAGGTCTTGTATAAACTCTCTGCTGTCAAGGTCTTATATTTAATGGCTGTTGTCATAATCTTGTATCCCTTGCCCATGGGTGCATGGCCTGTTCTTACAACTTTTGAGTGTGTGTGAATTTGTTAAGTTCATCTACTTGGTTGGTCTTTATGCCACCATAAAAACTACTAATATTGAATTGTGTATATTTCAGAAACTGTTCCATGTAACATACACCTACCCAAACAGTTGGAGTCAGTGAAGGCAGCTCAGACATTTCCACGGGTCAGACATAGATGGAACACCAATGAGGTAAGAATGTTATCACCTCCAGTGACCTGGTCAGTTGTAGAATTTTAATCTTACAGTCTATTGCAGAAGTTCATAACATGGAGAGGTATCAACCTGTCCGTCTAAGTTTATACTTATTCTTTGAATTTTACTAAACAATGGCTGTGATTGGTTGAGCATTCATGCATGTCTCCTCCAATCAAACCCCTCCTTATAAAATTTGAAATAGAACTTCTAAGATAGACTAGTTGATGACTTCCTAGATTGGTTTATGAAAATGGACCAACGGCTCAACTCAGACTGGTTGAGATTTTAGACCTGGCAAATTAGTATTACTATTATTTATGTTTCCCATTATTCAAAGGCTTTTGAAAGCTTATGTTAGTTGTCAAACTTTGTGGTTGACTTTTATTAAAATCTAATTTCATCTTTGGAATTTGATAAAGAAACATGATTCAGAACGATTTGTTGAAACTGTCCATAATTACTCATAGCTGTGGTAAGAGTCTTCACACTATTCATTTTTTTACCTACAAAAAAGTAATATTGATTAAAGTAAAATATTGAATTGGTAAAAGCTGATAATACAATTTTTATATGTTCTTAATTTGAATAAGATATTTTGTTGTTTTCGGAGAAAACTCTGGGTATTGCTATAACCTTGGTGTCATTGTTGTTATTGTTGTCATTATGCGAAAACATTTTGACATTTTGTGATAACTCTGGTTCTACTGAAGGCACACATGTTCACCATTAATAGAGAAACCTATACTATCAAGGGGGATAACTCTAGATGCATTTTGTGCAAATTATGCCCCTTTTTGGACTTAGTTTTTTTCCACCATCTAGCACTCAAGTCAATAGCCAAGCATAGGCACTCGTAGGCAGTGCTCTTGTTAAAACCTTTATGTGGTTTGTCTCAATTATTTCTAGCAGTGCTTTCCTTTAATTTTATAGACATATAGATATATGGAAGGGTCAGCACAAAACTATATTACTGCATAATTATTGAGATAGGGAAAATACAGTTTTGGCAGTAAATTCTGCCAAAATTAAATATTTACCACTAAAACATTAGGGGTATGGGCATTATCCTGTAGAATTAAGGGCCTAGCCCAGAGACTGGGGGCCATGAGCAGCAGGGCCCCTTAAGGTCTTTTTCCCTGAAGGTTGTTACAGTAATTTTGCATTTAACCCTGAAAGTTCTTGAGCCATTTGGGTGCTTTCTTGTTAATTTGTATTCTTTTAGAAATTTTAAAGGGCCAGTACAAGACTATTATAAGTGTATATAAGCGCATCAGCCAAAACTATTGTAAGTGCCTATAAATATATAGGCACTTACAATAGTTTTAGACTGACCCTCGCTGTAAAAAAATATCAACTGACAGGCATTTACATAATTTTGTGTTTGCCCCTAAAAATTTTACTCTCCTTCCTACATGAATTCAGATAAGTCTTAAAATGTTTTCTCTTGCAATAGGTTAAGAGGTTTATTGCATGAACTTTTAATGTCAAGGTGAGAAAAATTATGTGATAAAAGTAGGACTCGTTTCTCTGATAATTGTTTTCAGGAGATTCAGTTCTTTGGAGCAAATCAGGCCACCAAGGGCCTCTATAAGTTTTTAATTTGAATTTGGTGTTTTCATAAACCAATGCTGGTTTTCAAACCTTTTGTATGAGTTATAGGCTTTTACAATTGTTTTGCACTGACCCGCTCAGTATTTATTGGCTACTAGGCATTTTACTACATTTGGCATTTATCACTTCAAATCTTACTCTGATTCCTACATGAATTCAGGTCAGTCCAAAAATGTGTCCTCTTGAAATAGGTTAATTGCACGAATTTGTTATGTTAAGAGAGAAAAGATTAAGTGATAAAAGTAGGCCCTGATTAGTAGAGTGAATTAGTGTAGGAATTCCCGCTAACTGACTAGATCAATAACATGTGGCGTAAATCATCCGGCTGAGAAAATACAAATCCCCATGTTTTACTATATTTGTTGAGCATCGTTTATTTGAATTTGATGTTTATTTAAGGAAACATGGGACTCACATCAGATAGTTTTCAGAGTCCAGGCTACTTTTTGTGCACCTCAGGTACACAAAACCAGCATCCCTTAAAACCCTGCATCAAACCTTTGGAGTTTGATTTATCAACTGTACTATGACAGCTGCTTCCAAACTCCTTTAAACCTTTGAAACCTTTCCATACTAAATAAAAACCTTACTTTAAATTGCATTCAAGTCTAAGTGGAAAAATTGGATGTGGTGATAGCGAGTCAGTAATTGCTTTGAAGCTTTAATATATGTATACTTTTCTGGGTTAAAAGCTAAAATCAGATGGTATAGAGTATGTGCAGGCTGATATTTATCTATAGCTCCTGCAAAACCAAGAATAATTCAGGTACAGCATTACATACTTCACATGAATTATCCTTGAGTGGCCCTCTATCAGCCTACAAAAAATCATTGTGATAAGAAGAAAAATATGTCTTATATGGGCAGAGGTAAATTCTCTATTTGTTATATAGTGGTAACTTTGAAATTGATTTTCTCAGGATCTTAACAATGTATATCAACCAAATTTTACTTGAATAATTAATCCTTGGGTGACCCTTTATTAGCCTTCAAAAAATTATTGTGATTGGATGAAAAATTATGACTTTAATGAGCAGAGGTCAATTCGCTTTGTGTTATATGGTGAAATTTGAGATTGATTTTCTTATGATCTATGTGATGGACATCAACCATATTTTACTGAAATGATCCTGGGGTAACCCTATATCATGCTACTCAAAATTAATTTAAAATATGACTTTTGTGGGTAGAGGTCAATTCTCTACATATTAAATAGTGAAAACTTTGAAATTATTTTCTCAGGACGGATATCAATCAGATTATTATCAGGATATTCAGGCCTGTTGAGCGAATCAGGCTCTCAAGCACCTCTAGTTTGTGGGGCTATGTTCCAAAACTGCAGCTTTGGTTAAAATATCACTTTCTATGAGGTAAAGAATGGAGAGTAATTTTGATGGCAATACCTAAGAGTTATGAAGCCTTTGAATTTAAGTTGCAACTCCCCAGACATGGATTGTGATAAATCCAGGTATTAAATTCATCACTTTAATCTGATATAACTTGTTAATAAGCTGGCTGATGGCCAATTGATTCTTCTGCAAAATGCCTCTTTAGTATAGAGATATACGTCTTGTGCATTGAGAATTTCTCTTTCTGTGATTATTATGCCCCCCTTCAAAGAAGAGGGGGTATATTGCTTTGAACTTGTCGGTCAGTCGGTTGGTCCGTCCGTAGACCTGTTTTTGTCTGGTGCATATCTCATAAAGAATGCAAGCTAGAATCATGAAACTTCACAGATGGATAGATCTCATTGAGGAGAAGTGCAGTGCATATGAACCATAACTCTACTCATCATATTTTGTGAGTTATTGCCCTTTGTTGATTGACAAAGAATAAGTTATTGACCTGCTTTCATGGGGGGCATAAATGTTTTACAAAATCTCTTATTATTTAATGTTGATAAAACTTATAACTTGATAAGCTTATTAGAATAATGCTTCTTCTGATCATGATATATTTCTTACTGTACACAAAGTTTTAGTGGACAGTATAGATTAAGATCGGCCTGCACAGATGTGAAGCCTGATCTTAGCCTACATTGTTTGCTTTCTGCTTAAGTATTTTGGGGAAAACTTGAGCCCCACCAGCTAAGATGTCCCAAAAATGGGCAAATAGGTTGAAAGAAAGTTTAAAGTCAACAGGATTAGGAACTTTATGATATGACCTACATTGCAGGAATGAAGTAACCCCGTTCAATCTTTTTGATATTACAGGGGTGTTATTACACTAGTGGAATAACTATGTAAATGAGCTAAAAACAAATAGCAATGTTATATTTTTGTTTTTAAAATGATGTCACATTGTATTTGATGACGTTGATTTGCAAACAGCATTATATGTTTTGCAGAAGAACTTGAATTAAAGAAAATATCTGGAATTTCCTTGTTTTATCACAATAATCAGGTCATATTATAATTAGAATATCAAATTTGTGCTCATTAAATACCATAAATATAAAACTGGTCATCTAAAACAGATGCAGCCTCGTTTTTATCTGTTGTAAATGACTCGTTCCTTAAATTCAGTATTCAATGACCAATTATTCAATATCCTCTTAATACACTTTTCAAAATCTAAACTTGGCTGCAGTGAATATCCTTAGAGACATTTATCTCCAAACAATGGTTGAGCAGCTGAAGGCTCAGAAAGGATGTCATTGTAGTGCAAGTAAAGGGAATACCAGGAATCCATGGTCAGGTGATCCCGCATGTGCTATTCTATGACTGAAGTACAGATGGAGTGTCTTTCAATAAATTTTATACGTCAAAAATCTTATGAAGTTTCATTCATAACATGTTTTTAAAGTGTGTGTATCTTTAAGAAATTACTTTTTTTTCCAGAGTATAATAGATAAAAAAAGGAAAAATTGTTTGTTTCTCCTGAAAATAGGTTTGCAGGGGTATAATCATGGTAATGTGCATTTCATGTATGTATCTATTAAATTCAAAAGCCTAGTTTAATAATGTAAATGTGATGCCTAGCAAAATAACACATTTTGTATGCAATAACTCAAATTGGACACTTGGTATTTATTTGGAACTGTTTGCTGGTATTCAATATGAATTCACCAAATGTCAATACATGTATTTATTAAACCTTGTCATGCTGATCCTGGAATATTCCTGCCTTAGAAAGAGCTTTAGACAAATATCAGCCAACATATGTGCAGTCTGATCTTTGTCCATACCACCTGTTTTTTATCCCCCGCCAAAAAAAATTTTTCGGGGGGGGATATTGTTTTTGCCATGTCCGTCCATCCGTCCTTCCGTCCGTCCGTCGGTCCGTCCGTCAGACATTCGTTTCCGCGCTATTTCTTGAAAACTATAGACCCGATTTCAATGAAACTTGGCACACAGCTTCGCTACAATGAGGACATGCGCATATCGTCGGGGTTACCCGGTTTGGCGGTCGAATTTAGAGTTACTGCCCCTGACTGTTTAAGCCATAAACATACATTGTGATATTCGTTTCCGCGCTATTTCTTGAAAACTATAGACCCGATTTCAATGAAACTTGGCACACAGCTTCACTACAATGAGGACATGCGCATATCGTCGGGGTTACCCGGTTTGACGGTCGAATTTAGAGTTACTGCCCCTGACTGTTTAAGCCATATACATACATAGTGATATTCGTTTCCGCGCTATTTCTTGAAAACTATAGACCCGATTTCAATGAAACTCGGCACACAGCTTCACTACAATCAGGACATGCACATATCGTCGGGGTTACCCGGTTCGACGGTCGAATTTAGAGTTACTGCCCCTGACTGTTTAAGCCATATACATACATAGTGATATTCGTTTCCGCGCTATTTCTTGAAAACTATAGACCTGATTTCAATTAAACTTGGCACACAGCTTCACTACAATGAGGACATGCGCATATCGTCGGGGTTACCTGGTTTGACGGTTGAATTTAGAGTTACTGCCCCTGACTGTTTAAGCCATATACATACATTGTGATATTCGTTTCTGCGCTATTTCTTGAAAACTATAGACCCAATTTCAATGAAACTTGGCACACAGTTTCACTACAATGAGGACATGTGCATATCGTCGGGGTTAACCGGTTTGACCGTCAAATTAAGAGTTACTGCCCCTGACTGTTTAAGCCATATACATACATAGTGATATTCGTTTCCACGCTATATCTTGAAAACTGTAGAATGGATTTTAATGAAACTTGGCACACAGCTTCACTACAATGAGGACATGCGCATATCGTCGGGGTTACCTGGTTCGACTGTGAATTTTAGAGTTACTGCCCCCTGACTGTTTAAGCCATATACATACAGAGTAATATTCCTTTCTGCGCTATTTCTTGAAAACTGTAGACTGGATTTTAATGAAACTTGGCACACAGCTTCACTACAAAGAGGACATGTGCATATCGTCAGGGTTACCCAGTTTGACCGCCGAATTTAGAGTTACTGCCCCCTGACTGTTTAAGCCATATACATACATTGTGATATTCGTTTCCGCGCTATTTCTTGAAAACTATAGGTTGATGTAGATAAAAGATAACCTGTACCTAAGTTTGATATTAACTTCATTGACAATGAAAATTTGTTCGGCGGGGGATATCAATCAACGAATTTGCTTGTCCTATTTTGTAACCAGAAAAGCTAGAAAATTTAATTTCTAAAATGAATACCTTATTACATTTGGTGCATCAAGAGCTTTGAGTACTTTGATTTTGTTGTAATTTTCCAAGATTTTTTATTCAGCATGACAAGGGTTAAATATGAGCTTTATGTATGACACTTAAAACCAATTCACATGACAGGCAAAGGTATAGACTCGTATCAACCTCTGGGGTTTGCTCTGTACACAGTCACAGGTTCAAAGTTTCAGAACTTTTAATCGTTGTCATGCTGAACCCAGAATATTCTTGCTTTTGTTAGAGGTACATGACAAACTTTGGCATATATATATGTCTATTACACCTTATAATATTCTTAAACCAGAAAAGTGTGAAAATAAGTAAAATTTGACTCATAATAAGTACATCAAGTTCTTTCAAGGCTTTACTATCAAAGCAATTTTATCAAGGGGCCTTACGGGGCTTTGTTGTTGTTTCAGCCAGAAACCAGGCCTGCATTCAGGATGATAAATGGTTCGAGTTATACCCCGCTTTGCAGATGCACTTGCTTACAGAGCAAAATATTATTTGCAACATCTTTTCATCCCAAACACAGGGCTTATTTCCGGCTGAAAAAACAAAAGCAACGGGATCTGGCCATGCTTGAAATAAGTTGGCCCAAGGTTTCAAGCCTGTTTGTAGAGAGCAGGACATAGCTGTCACAAGGGTTTAGTGTATGTGTGTTTGAGCATCAATTAGTCCATTAGTCTGTCCATTTTTTTCAGGACAATTACTCCTTTTGTGGGTGGATTTCAGAATAACTTGGCACCATTATTCTCCACCATGAGTAGATGCGCTATTTTGAAGAAATTTTTGGATTGCCCTAGGGTGTGGAAATACTTTCTCCACTTGTCCTTGGTTTAGTAAAAGATAATTTCATGTATGTACTTGTCCTGGATCAAAATGAACTTGTCTGGTAAAAAGAGAACAGATGAAGTATGAGAAAAAAAGTTTTGCCTGAGTTTCCAAAATAAGTTATAGCCCTGTAATTATGCCCCCCTTTCAAAGTAGAGGGGGTAAATTACTAAATGCACTTATCGGTCCATTAGTCGGTCCGTCCGTAGACTTTTTTTTTTTGTCCAGAGAAAATTTCAGAAAGTATGCAAGTTAGAATCATGAAACTTCATAGGTTGATAGATCTCATTTAGGAAAAGTGCAGTGCACAAAAAACCGCAACTCTACTCATCATTTTTTGTGAGTTATTGCCCTTTGTTGATTGACAAAGAATAGGCTATTATTGACCTGCTTTTTGGGGGGGCATAAAGCTTCATGCATATGTAAAAACGTTTGAAATATCGCAATTTGGTCAACCTCAATTGAAGGACATTTACCATCCTTAAATTTTATACATTCATGTTTGATAACTTAGATTTAGTTAACCCACAAACAATTTTACTTTTTGGTGTTTATGACGAAAAAAAAGCTCTGGAGCACATCATTGGGGAATAAAGATATTGTTATTAACCAACAACTGCTGCATTTTCCACAATGCTGAATTCCCCAATAGACATGGAATTGTAAATTTTCATCAGTTGAAAATCATAACATCGCATTTCTTTGAACTAAGACAATTTTATAATTTTGTTGTTTGTTGCAATTCAAAATCCCCAAATTTTTCTGTTATTTTCAGGAAATTGCCTCAATTTTGATCTCATTTGAGAAGCACTGTGAATGGCAGAACCATGACATTAAGCTGCGGCCTCCAAGCGGGTGCATGCTGCTCTTCAACAGAAACAATGTACGCTACAGAAAAGATGGATATTGTTGGAAAAAGAGAAAAGACGGGAAAAACATCAGGGAGGATCACATGAAGCTCAAAGTTCAGGGGCTAGAAGTAAGAAGATTTTAACCTTTTCCTGTTTTACAAAATTTTGGACCTGTCCAAATTCAAAGGTTTTGCAGACGAATATTAAAAGTGGATTTAATTTGAAAAATAACCATTCAGTAGGGTAGAAAATAGTGTAGAAAATGAAGAAATTGCTTGTCAGAAGCAATTTCTTCTTTTTTCACAATATTTTCTCAATCATAAAATCACAGGCACGTAAAATGCAGGGATTAAACAGCAAAGGGTTAAGTAAACAAACTGAAACCTTTGTCATGTTGAATGTGGAATATTCCTGCTTTGGCAGGGGGTGTAGACTGAGATCAGTCTGCACATATGTGCAGTCTGATCTTAGTCTACATCACCTGATTTCCCCTTTCTAAACCTCAGTAGAAAAAAAGTATGTTTTTCTTTACTTACAAATTATTAGTACATTGACTAATTAGGATTTTTATTCAATTTTGCCAGCATGACAAAGGGTTAATTCAAAAAAAAAAAAAAAAAAGTTTTTGAAACAATTGCAAGAATGGTGAAAACTACCAGTAACAAGCAATTTCCCCTTACCAGGTGATATTTTCCATTGAAATATAATTTTTCTCCTAGTTTTCAGTTTCAAAACATTTTGACTTTATTGCTCCCAAAATCAAAGAGTGGTGTTCATATTGTTTTACAATTGTCTATCCATCTGTCTCTGTGCTTGTCTGCCAGTCTATTTACAAAGTTTAACCAAAATTGTACTGCCCCAGTTGTATTAAAGATAAGATATAAAATATATATGTGAAATGTAGACCTGAAGTTACAATTGCAACAATTATCTTCATAGGCAGAAATTTCAACTTCTGGTAAGTTTATCCAATTGTTATCTTGTATATGTTTATCATAAGCACATAAAATGAAGTATTTATATGTCTTTGCCCTCTGTCTAAATCTAATTGAAAGACAAGTGCAATCACCCATTATGGAGAAAGTAATTGTCTGAGACAAGGGGAGGAAAATAGGACGGAAGTATCCTTGAATTCTACGCTTTTAGATTGACTGATAAAATGATTGCATGCATTGTAGACATGCTTTTCTAATGGTTAATTGTTTCCTTGTCATTTGAAGCCAAATTGTATCTTGTCTATATTGATAGTCTAGGATGATTTTCAGTTTTGTAAAAAATAGGAGAGTTAATAATGTGTTCACAAACTTTGTCTACATCTGAAGATCTAAATAATGAAGGCTTGTTGATGTATATTATTCTCCAAATAAGCTCTCCATGAAGTATTTGCAAAAGGTGATAGGTAGCCCTTTATACCCACACATTGATAGATCAGGGACATATTATTTTGCCCTGTGTGTTGTCTGTTTATGTGTTTGTCCTCTTAAAACATCAACATTGGCAATAACTTTGGATTGTTTAGTGATAGAGCCTTCAAATGTCACATGTGTATTGCTTGTGACAAGAGCTTTCTAAAGGAACCAACTCCAGAGTCATCAGTCATGGTCAAGGTCATTTTTTCAAGGCAAAATATGAGGAAAATTTTAAATCCTCACAGAATTTTGTCATGCTGTTGATTACAGACTTGAAATTCATTGTGCTTTTGATTACTGAATAGAGTTTCCTGTTGCTGTTGATTACTGAATAATAAATATTCTCAAAGAGTCATTACAGCAATTGTTTTATAGATAGTAGCACTCAATTATGATTAAAATCTTTGCAAATATGAAAGAGGAAGAGCAACTATAACAAAAAAAAGTTCATGACGAGAAATATGGTTAATATCTATTACTCTGTAGATTTAAGCTCACCTGAGCACAATGTGCTCAAAGGGAGCTTTTAGGATCACCTTGAGTCCGTTGTGCGTCATCTGTCCTGCGTCGTCCGTCATCATCAATCTTAAAATCTTCTTCTCCTGAACCACTGGGCCAATTCCATGAAACTTTGCCAGAATGTTCCTTGGGTGACCCTCTTTAAAAATAGTTAACAAAATTCTGATTGGCCCATAAATATGGGTGTGGCTGGGCCGGGCTTATTTTGAGCCACGAAATCTTTGAAGGACATCTCCGGAACCACTGTGCCGATTTCAATGAAATTACCAGAATGGTCCTTGAGTGACCCTTTCAAAAATTGTGTGTGAAAATTTGATTGGACCATAAATATGGGCATGGCAGGGCGGACCTTTTTTTGAGCCCGAAATCTTTGAACGACATCTTCTCCGAAACCACTGGGCTAATTTAAATGAAACTACCAGAATGGTCCTTGCGTGACCCTTTTAAAAAAATTGTTCTCAAAATTTAGATTGGCCCATAAATATGAGTGTGGTAGGGAAGAGCTTATTTTGAGCCTGAAATCTTTGAATGACATATCCTCCTGAACCAATGGGCTGATGTCAAAGAATTTTTACAAGAATGTTCCTTGGGTGACCCTTTTCATAAATTATTATGCAAAATTTTGATTGGTACATAAATATGGGCGTGGCAGGGCAGGGTTTATTTTGAGCTTGAAATCTTTGAATGACATCTCCTCCTGATCCACTGGGCCTATTTCAATTAAACTTTGCAAGAATTTTCCATGGGTGACCTTCTTCAAAAATGGTTGGTCGAAACGTTGGAAATAAAAGTACTGTCATAACTAGCTGTGGTTAGTGTTTTTCCTACTTACCTCTCTCCTCTAGACTTCTTCAAAAATTGTTCGCTAAATTTTTATTGTCCCATTAATATGGGCCTGGCAGGGCGGGACTTTTTTTGAGTCTCCTCAGTCATGAATGGGAGGGCAGGGTCTGTGATTGTAATGTTATAAAAATAATATGAGCCTGTTCATGAAATCCCAACAATTTCACTGATGCACCTGGTAAAGTCTCTGATAAGTCAGTCTGATCAGTCTTCACTTTATACTTAGTAGAAAGTGTCTTTATACAAACGGCAAGCACTCTTAACCCTTGTCATGCTGAATAAAGCCCTTGGCAAAATTGCAGTAAAGTCAAAGTGCTGAAATCACTTGATGCACTTATTTTGAGTAAATACAATTTACAAACTTTTCGGCTATGAAAATGAAGGGCTTGAGGTTATAAAACTTTTTCTCAAATTTCTATTTGAGATTAAAACTGTTATTCTGTTTTAATTCTCATATTAATGTATTAACATAAAAGATAATATTAATAAGTTGTTATGAATAACAACTTGTTAATTTAATCTTCTATTTTCAAACATTTATTTAAATAATAAAATTTGAGAAAATTCTCAGTTGAGCCTGAGAAAAGTTTTATAACCTCTGCCCCAGATGATATAGACTATTCAGACTGTCTGTATTGAAAGTAGTCAGTAACATATTCATATGTAATATTTTCTTCATTTCAGTGCATCTATGGATCATATGTTCACTCAGCCATTTTGCCCACTTTTCACAGAAGATGCTACTGGCTTCTACAGGTAATCTTCAATTTTAAATGTTCTTTCTGTAAGAGTTCTACTCTAATTGCAATAGAACATCGCTGCCCTGATAGCCTAGTGGCAATTGCAATTTCTACTTTCAAGAAACTTCAATTGTTAAGTGTTGATGAGTGTATTGAAGGAGCAGTGCAACTCTATTGTAAGTGCCTACATATTAATAGGCACTTACAATAGTGTCGCGCTGACCCCTCGATATGGCCAAGGCGTACCTTTGGCAAGAAACTTAAAAATCACTGCTTTGGTCAACTCCTGTACAATCCTTTAATTTTGCATTTGAAAAATACTATGCAAAAAGAAGAAATCTCTTGAAACAACAAAGTCTCCTTTTTCAACAATTTTTTTCTTCCAAAACGAAAAGTTTCTTTCAAATTGCACTATTCTGCAACCTCTTTGAATTTGGACCAAACTAAAATTTCGAAAACTGGAATGGGTTACTGGATTATAACAACATGTTTTGATGTACAGTCTAACCAAGCCAACAGCTGTGTGAATAATAGATAATGGTTGTCTTCTATACATTATTTATTGACTGTTCATCCACTCTATTTTATAGACTAGAGACAGATCATTGATATCATTCTGACAGTTCAATGCAACAAAATGACCTTTCATACTCTATATCAATGGAGGGAATTAAACAGTGATATTGTTTCCTTGTTCTTTAGCTATGCTGTATTTGAACATAACATCAAGTTTTTGTCAACAAAGGAGGAGTAAAATGTCAACCTTGGCCATATCTCAGTATTCATTGAAATTATTTTATTAAAAATTGGCATGTGTGTATTCATGGAAAGAGCAATTAACACTATCAAGGGGTATAAATAAGCACATTTTTAGCTCACCTGAGCACAAAGTGCTCAAGGTGAGCTATTGTGATCGTAAAATGTCTGCGTCAGTCATGTGTCGTCCGTCGTGCATCGTCCACAATTTCTTTAAACATCTTCTCCTCCTAAACCAGAGTGCCAATCTTGATGAAACTTGGCAGGGATGTTCGTTGGGTCAAGCTCTACTAAAATTGTTCAAATAAATGAAATCCACCCTTAACTTTCCCTTTACCCTTAACAAAAAGGGTGAAAATATGAAAATCTTCAAAAATCTTTTTTTCCGAAACCAGAGGGCAGACAGCTTTCATATTTGGTATGTAACATCATCTAGTGGGCCCCTACCAAGTTTGTGCTTATCAAGACCCTGGGGTCATATTTGGGCTTTGCCTGGGCACATCCCTTTTAGCTCAACTGAGCATGATGCGTGAAAATAGGAAAATCTTCAAGAATCTTCTTCTTTACATAGAATCAAAGAACGAAAAAGCATATTTGTCTTGCTCTTGGCTGAAAACAATCCATGGTATTGATCTTATGTAGAAATTATCTTCTTTTTGACATCTGCCTATTTAATTAATGTAATGTCTCAGGGGTCAAAGAGACGCAGGTGAGCGATCTAGGACCATCATGTTAAAAGAATTAAGCCCTTTTTAATGCCCTGCTTTGCAATGGCCATATAGAGTTACCTCTGTCTATGTGTGTGGGGGGTATGTGTGTCGAATTCTTGCCCTGATCATAGCTTCTACATTTATGGATGAATTTCAAAATAATTTTGCACAGTTTTCCCCTGGGTGAATACTTACATCATGCAAAGAGTTTGTCTGGATACGCCCAAGGTCACAGCTGAAGGTCAAATGAGTCAATGGTAAAAATCAAGTATTTTTTGGTACATCCGTGTCTGTGACACATTTCTAGTTCCACTTTTAAGCTTGCAGTGCTCTTATTTGGTAGCTTTCTAATCAAATAAAACCTTAGATTTAAACATGAAAAAGACTCTTATCACAATCAAACACCATCCCTTTCTTTTAAAAATATTGCAATGTGTGGACTTCAGGATGCTCAAGTAGGTGTGGTTATAGCTGATTATGCATGTTTTGCTATGGGCCAACTTATTTCTGACCTGAGGGGGTATTGTTGCCCCCTTTATCAGATTATATCTCAGACAGCGGGCTACCAGCTATAGACTGGTCCAAATATCAACTATAAGAATAGCCTAAAATAGGCTATTCTGATAGTTGATAGTGGGACCAATCTGTAACGGGGTCAGATTAGGGTCAGAAATAAGTTGGCCCTATAATTGAATGGTATTGATTGATTGATTGTTTAAAACCACTTTCAACATTTTTTCAGTTATATCACGGCGGCTGGAGCACCTAACAATGGTTTCTTGGTATTTCTCTCACCGGTACAACAATCACAACCTTTCCTAGCCTCCAGCTGCTATTTCATATTGGTCTACAATTATCAACCTATTGGTGAAAGATAAATAGTCTGAAAGAATGAATGCCACCATCAGGGATCAAACCTGGGACAGTCCGACGCACTACCAACTGCGCTATGACGGCGGCTCCTTTAATGGTGTTGTTTTTTCCATTTCAGAACACAGACATTGTACTTGTCCATTATCTCAATGTACCATATCCTAACAACACAAAACTAAGCATTCCTATCATGTCATTTGCCATGGAGAAAAAAGAGTGGACCAAAGAAGAACTTGTAGATCAGCTCAAACCAATGTGTATGTACTTACTTTTGAGGATTCATACGAAAAGGGAATAAAATGTTTAGTGTTTTAGAATGACAATATTATCTGGTTGAGATTCGGATAATTCATTGTGAAAATTCTCCATAATTCATTGTGAAAATTCTCCCAACCAAGAACTGTTAACATAGTTATTTAAAGACACTAAATATTCTATATACCATACAATCATTTTCCAGTGCTTAAATTTAAATGATTATTTTTTTTATAATTAAAGACATTCAGGTGAAGGTGATTCTAGTTGAGATTATGAATATGTAAATTGTTTCTAAAATAGATTGCCTGATTTCAATTTATGTGATATCAGGTCAATACAGTCATCATTGCATAATAAAATATATCATTAGACTCTTTGAAGAATGTGAATTTTGAATAAGGCATGACTGAAGTAGGCTTGTCTCATCATTTGAAAATCACTTAAATTCATAATTTTTTTTAGATCAATCTAGAAATAAAAACCTGCAAAGTGAACAAGAACTGCAACTATAAAGTTTCTTTTATTGCTTGTTGAATGCTGTGCAATCATGAAATTTAAGGGTCAGGATAAAACTTTAGCAAGAATTTATGAATATTCATAAGAACTAGGAATAGTATTGCATCCCTATGCTTAATGAAATTAAAGTGAATGAGATCATAAACCAGTTTTATGATATAATTGCTGGATAAATCTTATTGGATGATTGTTTTATTCTGTAGCTCCACTGGCCGAAGGCCAGCGAGCTATTGTCATGGCGGAATGTCCGTCATGCGTCCATGCGTGCGTCCGTCCGTCCGTGCGTAAACTTTTTCTTTAAACATCTTCTCTTCCCAAACCAATGGGCGAATTTTAACAAAACTTGGTAGAAATGATCCTTGGGTGGACCTCTTCTTAAATTGTTCAAAGAATTTTGATTGGCCCCCAATCATTGGCGTGGCAGGGCGTGGCATTTTTTCACTTTGAAATTTTTAAAAATCTTCTCCTCCAAAACCATTGGGCGGATTTCAATGAAACTTGACATGCATGTTCCTTGGTTGACCCTTTACGTAAATTGTTTAAGAAATTTTGATTGGCCCATAGATATGGGCTTGGCAGGGCAGGGCTTATTTTGAGCCCGAAATCTTTGAACGACATCTCCTCCTTAACCACTGGGCCGATTTCAATGAAACTTTATCAGAATGTTACTTGGGTGACCCTTTACTTAAATTGTTAAAGACATTTTGATTGGTCCATAAAGATGGGCGTGGCAGTGTTGGACCTATTTTGAGCCCGAAATTTTTGAATGACATTTTCTCCTTAACCACTTGGCTGATTTCAATGAAACTTTACCAGAATGTTCCTTGAGTGTCTCTTTTCAAAAAAATTAGCTAAATTTTGATTGGCCTATAAATATGGGCGTGGCAGGGCGGGGCTTATTCTGAGGCCGAAATCTTTGAACGTTATCTCCTCCGGAACCACTCAGCCAATTTCAATGAAACTTTGCCAGAATGTTTCTTGGGCCACTATTTACTTAAACTGTTCAAGAAATTTTGATTGGACCATAAATATGGACTTGGCAGGCGGGGCCTATTTTGAGCCTGAAATCTTTGAACATCTACTTCTGAACCTTATGTTTTAATAAGATGGGTAAAGGGTTGAAGGTTCATTGTGATTGAGTATTTTGGTGCAATATGAACCAGAACAAGTTTATCATTATTAAATAGGTTTTAGGAAATTTCGGAGTCTTAATGTATTCATTTAAAGAAAGCTTTATTTAATGAAAGTCTAAAGATTTTAAAGCCAGTGGAGTGATACAGGCCCTCTTGGGCCTCTTGTTTTTCTGAAAAACTGGGTTTGTTTTCATGTTTTTTTTGTATAAGAGGCTATGCTTCTATTTTCAGTTTCAACCTATGATGGTGACTGTGTAACAGCAACAGAAGGACAGTCCAGTAAGGGGAGACAGGTACAGTCAATCTTGCCCGAGCGACCATGTCTATTAAGCGACTATTATTTGAAGCAACTGCTTTGAAAATCCCCTTCTTTACATCAAAATATCCTAAACAGTATCTATCGTTGGACTTAAAATTATTGCAAATGAATCCCATGTTGTTAAAACTCACCAGAATTGTCTAAATGAGACGATTCTATTGAATTATAACAACATAGGATTTTGAGAATTTCGCAATAATATGCATATTCAATCAAAAAGTATGTTTCTCATTTGTAAACAAAACATGTATTAAGTGGCCACTTTGTTAAACGACCTCATTTTGGTGGTCCCTGTTGTGGTGGCTTAAAACAAGTTTGACAGAATTTCATATCGAGGGCTGTGTAAGTGTCTAAAAATAAATAGGCGCTTTTAATAGCTTTTAACAGACCACCGATGTATTAGTATTAACATTTAACAAACAACAAGATTTATACTTTTGATAGTTCACAATGATGTTTAGTTGACAAAATTTTTTATATCTTTTATCTTCAGGGAAGAAAACAAAAAATTGGCTTACACCTTACCAAAAAACAAATTTTAGACTGGTTCAAGTTGGAAGAGTGTCTTGATAGGAATAGGAAAAATGATAACCATTCTTTCATTAAAATGATATATCATATGACATGTCTCATTTCGATGGCTCAGCACAAAACAGTTTTTACTCCCTATAAACATGTATGGAGTTACAACTGTTTCGCGCCGAGCCATTGATTTGTGAATTGAAAGAAACTGGTTTTTGATTTACTTAATTATTCATTATACCCCCCACCTACAAAGAAGAGGGGGGTATATTGGTTTCACCATGTCTGTCTGTCTGTCCATCTGTCCGTCCGTCCATCCATCTGTCCGTCCGTCCATCCGTCCGTCCGTCTGTCCGTCCGTAGACCTTTTCGTTTCCGGACTCTAACTCAAGAACCAAATGACCTACAATCATGAAACTTTACACAAATGTTCCTTATGACCCAAGGAAGTGCCCTATTGTTTTTGGGTCATGTAGGTCAAAGGTCAAGGACATAGTCAGCTTTTGTTCAATTTTCGTTTCCGGACTCTAACTCAAGAACCAAGTGGCCTACAATCATGAAACTTTATACAAATGTTCCTTATGACCCAAGGAAGTGCCCTATTGTCTTTGGGTCATGTAGGTCAAAGGTCAAGGTCACAGTAAATTTTTGTTAAATTTTCGTTTCCAGACTCTAACTCAAGAACCAAGTGGCCTACAATCATGAAACTTTATAAAAATGTTCCTTATGACCCAAGGAAGTGCCCTATTGTTTTTGGGTTACATAGGTCAAAGGTCAAGGTCACAGTAAATTTTTGTTAAATTTTGTTTCCGGACTCTAACTTGAGAACCAAGTGACCTACAAGCATGAAACTTTATGCAAATGTTGCTTATCATCCAAGGAAGTGTCCTTTTGTTTTTGGGTCATGAAGGTCAATGGTCAAGGTCACAGTCAATTTTTTATCTATTTTCATTTCTGGACTCTTATCTCAAAAACCAAGCGACCCAGAATCATGAAACTTCATGCAAATGCTACATATGACCTCAATATTAGTTACAAACACATCCTGCACTTATAGCACTTGCATTCTGACAAAGCGCTTGTGGGGGGTATTAGTCCGCTCTGCGACAGTTTTACCTAGTTAAACATAATTAATTTACATATTTTAAGGCACTTACAGTATTTTTGTGCTGATCCCTCAATATGATTACCAATCAATTGTAGGTAGAGGAGACCATCATGGCGTTAGTACAGAAATTGATAGAAAGTCAAGACAAGAAAAAACAAGAAGTCTCTCACACTGGGAAAACATGTCTCCAATCTGGTCACCAAGACACCCCTGTCCTGCCTTCATGTCAAGGTCATGACTGTTGTCATGGCAATACTAATACCAGCAAGGGAGGTAACTCATTCACTGTCTCGCAAACCCCAGATGGACGAGGGGGTGTGGATTTGGCCCAAGGTCCTCTCATATTGAACCTGGGTAACCTGACCAATGGAGGAGTAATGTTGATGACAGGACAGACCAGTAACACCATGCAGCTTTCTATTGTAACCAACACAACCAATTCAGGGCAGCTACCAAGTTGGGGTCAGAATCAAAGTACTGAAAGTACTGCTAGCTCTACACATAATAACTTGGAACAAACTTTAACTGCTGGCCACATCTACCAAAGTCAGAGATGCTCCAACTGCAATTCATACTCAAACACACAGTCAATCCAAGGGGGTGTTCAGTTAAACCAAGAACAATCTCAAGGTCAATGTTATCGAATAAACAGTAATAGTTCTTGTTTTGTTACCATGACAACTGCTGGTCAGAGCTCACTAAATTCTCAGAATTCTGTCCTCTTATCAACACAAGGAAGTAACCAAGCTCAGCATTCTAGTGTTAGTCAGCAAATACCAACTGTTATTAGTTGTACAACACAACAGTTGGCCAACCATCCCTGTTGTCATAGTAATTTGAGTACATTTGTGAACAAAGAACAAAACAGAAGTGATATAAAAACAGAATCAGTTCAGCAGGCTAGTGTAGTTGAAAACATTCAACAAATTGTAGAAACAGCAACCGGCATTTATACCACATCAGCAGTGAATAACTCTGGTGAGACTATAAGTTCTTTGGTTGATGAACTGAATTTGGAGCTAATGGCAACAGATACTAGTAAAGAATCAGTAGCTGGAAATAGTAGTCATAGAAACAGCTTTGATCATTTAGGGGACAGTTTTGAGAGTTTGCAGGCGAGTTTGACCTCGCTACATGGATCTGATTTAAATTTGGACCAACTTGACCTAATTGACATGCCAGAACTTGACAAAATATATCAAGACATTTCTATAAATAGTAACACAATTTCCCAGAGTCCTCAGGGTAATGGAAGTAGCCAGAACCAGTTAAGTGATACCATGAGCCTTGGTAGTCATAGTGGGCAAAGTATAAGTGTTGCAACAAGAGGCTTATCCCAAGGTCAACAAAATTTGTGTTCATCCCATCCTGCAGAATGTAGAAATTTAACAGCAAATGCTAGTTCTCTCAACACCATGAACACTGTTACTATAAATAGTAACAATTCATCTAGTCATATGACTCCATCAGATGGTTACAGACAGGAAGTTCCAGTGCTGCCATCTAACCAACATTGTCATTCAGGAGAAGATAATCTCATCCATTCAACAAAGACCACCAGCTCTGTTTCTCTCATCACTGATTTCTCACCTGACTGGACATATACAGAGGTATGCAAGATTTTAAGGTCATCTGTATTTAAGGTAGTGGAACCGTAAAAGTTCGATAACATTTTGGAACTCATGATCTTTCACAATGTTATCTGAGGTTTCCTTATGAAAATAATTGAGAAACTTCGGTTTACACTGTTAAAGGTAATTTCTGCTGAAATCTTGTGGATCTATTATGGGTCCACTACCTTAAAGACCCAAGATATTGCTTTGGCTGTGGTCAGGGGTTCAGAAATACGACTTTTCTCCACTTGCCCATGGACAAGTAAAAATTGATTTCCTACTTGTCCAGGATCAAAATGAACTTGCCCACAAACAAATGAATTAATAAATATTAAGAAAATATTGTTTTTATTGAAGAAAATGCTGTAATCCAGCATTTTATTCATTAAAGACAATGTTTTCTTTCCCTTCATCCAAACATTAGGATGACTTTTCTAGATCTTTTTAGTTCTGTTTCAAGCTTTGCTGTGGTATTTACTTGTCCACAGACAAGTAGCCAAGTAAAATGTACATGCCCTCAAGTGGATAAGCCCTTGTTGGACAAGTCCGGCATGGTAATTCCACACCCCTGGCTGTGGTGTTATGGTAGTTGACATCATCATTCAAAAACTGTCATTTTGTGATATCTCAGGTATTACTAGAGGCATTCACTTGAAACTTTGCATACCTGTTTACTATTAAAAGGTCAACCTTTACTATCAGGTGGGTAACTCAGATGCATTTTGTTTGAATTATGCAACTTTTCTTCACTTCAATTTTTTTGTCCAATAAACAATTCTCTTTCTCTCTTGAATATCTGACAGGGTTGTGTGGTATAAAATTCAGTTATACATTAGTTCAACTATAACTTTCAATGTGCCATAAAATAAAATGGAAAATAATAATAATAAAAAAAAAGATACTTGATATTGGCAGGAGAAGGGTTTAGTGTGAATGTATTGACTAGTTACGGGGTTTGACACTAACCAGTTTTTTTTACCACCAGCCTGAAGGATCTGTAAGCCTGAAATATTACAGGTCCTCCCTGATTAAAACTTTTCCTCCTGGAAAATTTCCTTCTTTTTTTTAAAAAAACAATTTTGAATGACAGGAAAACATTGTGAGAAAAGAAAAAATTGCTTGTAACAAGCAATTTCTTCCTTTTCCACAATGTTGTCTGTAGGGTGATGGAAATTTTAGTATTGGGAAGGCAACATCTTTTTTTTAAAGTGGACAAATTGGAAGTTATAATCTATAGGTCTGAAGGACCTGCAGCATGGTAACTTCTTCCAGTCTTCCCTAAAATCCACAGGTCTCGGAGCGTCGATCCCTGAGTAATGAGCTGATTGTTCCTATTTACCATGAATTATGATTTAATATGATTCTTCAGGGCCAAAGTAAAGTATTAGTCACTGGACCATGGTACTCTACCAGAGGAACATACAGTGTTTTATTGGACGGCAAGGTGATAGCCACTACACTAGTACAAGATGGAGTATTGAGGTGTTTTGTTCCAGGTATGAATAATTATTTACCGCACTTTAAGATTTTCTTTCCCATGTTCTAAATTTTGCCAATTTCGCCACCCTCACTGGGTGGCAAAATTGGATGCTCCAAAATATCCAAAATTTTTAAAAACTTGCCTTCCATACATATTAACTTTAAAATTAAATTAAATTCACACATGTACCTATATACATGAGGTGTTAATTACAATTACCGTTACTGATAAAAATTCAATAATTTTAATGCGATCAAGATGCAAGAAATTTGGTGCATCTTAGTCTGTTTGAAATTGGATTAACAACACACATGTTCAATGATGTTGAAAAGAATACATGACAGCCTAGAATTAGTTGATGCAGTTACTTCCCTTATATTCTTGTTTGAATATCAAAGAAAAATTAAGGCAATCACAGAAAGCATGAATTACATTTTAAAGGAAGCTGTTTTATTTGCACCATGTATCATGTGATGGTCATGCGATGTATAGAGGCATATGATCCATTTATTAGAAATGTACTCTTCAAAAAACTTAATAGTTCTTTGACACCGATTTAAAAAAAGGGGTTTTTTTTGTTAAAAAAACCCGCAAAAACTTCAATGACAGTTGATTGATTGTAACAGTAATTGTAATTCAAGAAATCAGGCGTATTACGATGAATTACAATCTTGTTTTGCATTATGACATCAACGTCTAATTATATGAAATCTACCCTTCTCAAACAGCATGTGCACTTTCAGATTTAACAGATAGTCCTTAAAGCTCCGGATTATGTTTTGCATGTAATGCCATTACTTAATGTCTTTTTAGCTTCGCTGTTTTTGGAGATAAGTTTGCCATTTTAAAGACTTAGATTTTGTAGGGGGTAAATCTCTTTAAGTACAAAAGAATCCTTAATCTATTAGGCTTAAGTTTACTATCAAGTTTTCGCGTAGGGGATGGCCATATCCGCCATGGCTCTTGTTGTAAGAGTTATGCCCCTTTTTTGAGAGAGGCTGGGCTTGCAACACTTTTGATGTAACAGTATCAATAGACGTCAAGATTGAAATTCTTTGATTAGAAATCCGTCATTCTATATTAACTTAGTGAAAAGTCTCCTTAGCTCCACCTTCTCTGATTTACTTTAAATACATAAAGATATTTTTGTCATAATTAAAATATGTATTCAATGTCTAAAAGTTTTGTTTGAAGAGTAAAGGTATATGTATTGTATTTATTTATGTGCAGGATACTATGCTGTTTTTATACCATCGGAGGTATTATGTTATGGTCATGTGATCTCAAAGACCATTTTTATGCCCTCAAATCGAAAGATTAGTGGCATATTGTTTTACCGTTGTCCCTCGGTCTGTCTGTTTGTCTGCAAAATTTAACAAAAATCTTAATATTGCCAATTACTTCAAGTCTATTCAAGATACAATGCTCATGTTTAGTATGATGATAGATCTCAATAATGCACATCTATAGATACCAAGGTCAAGGTCAACTGTCAAGGTCAAAGTAGCCATTTCAGGGGCATTTCAGTTTCACAAACACATCTTGTTTGACCCTTGAATTATTTACATGTATTGACTTCTTTACAGGACACTGTGTTGGATTTGTACCACTGGAAGTATCATGTGACGGTCACGTGATCTCAAACACAGTCATATTTGAATTCAGAGAACGACCAAAACCGATTCACATTGACACATCACAGTCTCAGGCAGACTGGTTTTCTGTTGAAGGTATGTTAAAGGTTTCAAAATTTTTGTGAAACTTGTAACTATTTTATGAAAGCAAATCAATGGCTCAGCATGGAACAGTTGTAACTGCCTATATATTTATGTGCAGTTACTACTGTTTCAGGCTGAGCCATCGAAATGTGGTATCCTTTTGAAAATATCACCTATTATTTGTTTCTATGCTATATCAGAAGTAAGCAATGTTCCCAATTTTGCATCACATACCAATAAAAAAATTTAGCTGAAAGAGGACTCTATAGTGATAACCTCCCTGAGTTAAAGTCCATTGTAGAATTAAATTTTCTGTTGTCTATATATTTTAGATTCTCGACTACATCAACAAATGTTTGACAAGCTGGATCGTTTAGAGAGCGCCCTGAGTAAAGTGCCAGACTGCCAGTATATCAAACAGGTATGTTCTGTAAAGCAAAAAGATTATTTGTACATGTCCTGGTTTGAGACCAATTCTCTCCATGTACCAGTTCTCACCAACTGACCTTTTTCACAGTAAAGATGCATTTTCTCAAATTATTTTCTAAATAGAAGAAGTTGTTGTCTACATATCTTGTAATTTAGAAGGATTTCCATTCCTGCCTTACTGTGAACCGTGTTGGTTGGCGAGGACTGGTACTTGGCGAGAATTGGTCTCTAACCAGTAGAGAGGTTGTTTTATAATTTTGAGAGACCTTGATATATGAAAGATTAGAATATCCACTTAGACAACAAAATCTTTGACTGGTCCAAATTGATAAAATTTGAAAGCAATTTTATGATGTAGATGTATATTTACCCTTGTTATGCTGGTACCGGAATATTCCTGCTTTGACAGGAGGTATGGACAAACATCAGCCTGCACATATGTGCAGTCTGATCTTAGTCCATACCACCTGATTTTCCTTTTTAAACCAGAAAAGTTTCAGAAATCATATTTTCAAAATCAAATGCTGACTCACAATTAGGATATACAGAGCTTTCAGCACTTTGATTTATATGAAATTTTGCCAAGGTTTTTTTTTCAGCATGACAAGGGTTAAAATGTGTCATATTGGTGTAATTACTAGAAATTGTGTAATTTTCAATAGAGTATTCCAAGCTTTTTTTCTTGAAGTAAAGAAGTAAGATTAATAAGGATATCAAGTATAATAAGGTAATAGTCGGGTATGTATTAGCAAAAACGTTTGTGTATTTTAGAATGGGTGTTCTAACATCAGGGCTCAAGGTTAAAAAACTTTTCTCATTCTCAATCCAAATTTTCCTAAATTTCAATTTGATATTAAAGCTGTAATTCTGTTTCAATACTCATTTTAATGTATAAACATAAAAGATAACATTAATAATTTGTTATAAATAACAACTTATTAATATTGTCTTTTATTTTCATACATTAATTCGAATTTAAAATTCTCAGTTGAGCCTAAGAAAAGTTTTATAACTGGCCCAGGCCCAGATATGTTTAAATGTCACCTGACTTCTAAATGAGCATTTTCATCATGAATGCAATTGATTTTCTCTGATTGGAAGTCTATTCTTTATATATTGTAGACAATTGCCTCTCGGAATGTGACAAACCAACAGGAGATGGATACCTGTCTTACTCAACATTTAAAGTCGCTTTCTACACGACTTTGGATGACGAATGATCTATCTGCAGAGAATGGATGTATGGGTCTCAGTTTGTTGCATTTGTCAGCTGCCCTGGGATACAGCAATTTTATCAAGGCTCTCATTAAATGGAGGTAAAATAGAGAAGTGTCAAATTGGTTGTATGAAAAGCACTTTTAACCTGTGTTATGCCGAACCAGGAATATTCTCGCTTGAGCAGGTGCTATAGACAAAGATTAACCTGCACATTTGTGCAGTCTGATCTTTTTCTATATCATCTATTTCAGTTTTAACCCAGAATAGTTAAAAAGTTATATTTTCAAAAAATACTGATTCGGACGTTTAGTACATTCAGTGTCTTCAGGACTTATTTTAATGCAATTTTGCAAGGAATTTAATTTAGCCTGAGAGGGGTTAGAATTTAGTGTAAAGGTGACTTTTCAAACAATTGTGATCTGTTGTGCAAAGGGACCATCTGGATAGTGCGTAAAAGGTGGACCTTAGTCAGACTGTCTGAATTTTGCAGACTGACTAGGGGCGAAACCTTTCGCAATGTGCTTATTTTCTTAATCTAGAATGATCAATCTACCTTCCAGCGAAAGAAGTTTTTACCTGCGACCTCTGGTTGACCTATGCTGGACCAAATCTTTCTTTGCAAATATTCATTTTACAGAGTTTCCAGATGGTCCCTTTTCGTCTGATGGGGTCACAATTGTGTAAAGACTTGGAGTTAAAACTCAGAACAGTCTGATCAGTAAATAGCTACTTACTCCGCAATACTTTATGGGCTTGTTAAATAATACCTATGCTTTATGGAGATGTTCTGGCTCCACAATGTCTCCTCTTCACTCTCACATACGTTGTGAACAGCATGAGAAGAATAAATTGTTAACATGCACTCTACTTTCTTGACTTTTTCGGACTACCTGGGTTGTTCAAAATTTATCCGGATTTGTCTCGCAAAATTTTATTTCTTAAGCAATTTTACTTAATTTGGTATTATTCGATGTGGGTATTCAATCCATGTATGCATATATAAAATCTATAAAATTCACAAACACAACACACGTGTGTTTGCCATATACAATGTCATGGTAATGAGTACCCGGCACAGTAGATGAATTACTTTAATGGTTTGGTCTTCTTTCATGAATATTTGATCTCCCCTGTCAGGTAAAAACTTGAAAATTTTAATGAGTTTCAGGTATAAGTATTACGTATGCCCTATCTTAATTAGAAGTAATTTAACCATAGTATCTTCTTATTAGACTCATTTAAATAATGGAAGGTGAACATTGGGCACGTGCTATACAACGTCACCTGATCCCTTGGAATTTCGGCCTATAATTATTTTTTTTTCTGAAATTTGGAAGAAATACCTTAAATACATAGATTTAAAATTGGACACTCTGAAATGGAAGGCTTCATTCCTCTAAATACTTTCTTTATAAACATGTAGAGGCTTAGAAGCGCTGTAATATAATAGAAAAGATAGGGGAAGAATGGGAGAAAGAATCTTATTCAGGCAACTGCAGGGATGCCAACTGCCACGGTTATGGAGATAAACAAAGGGATTTCAATTTTGAGAAATTTGATTTCATGATTCTAATACTATACAAACCATAAAAAACACACCTTAAGGACAGAAAGATTTAAGTCCTCCTTCGTCCATGAATGACAAGCTGTGACAAGCTAAACTGCACGACAGCAATTGTCTGAATTTCCGACAATGTAACCAACGTCATGTACTTTGCCCCGCCAGCGAATACCTATTGCGTTTTTATTTGCGTGTGAAATCAATATAAATCTTCCTACAGCTTCAGTTTTTCACATGTTTGAGCATTGATATACATTTACTTTCTTCGCATAACACTTTATCACTTGATTAATTGACCAAATCTGGATAAAATTTGAACAACCCTTGTAGCACTGGTAAATGGCAGTGTCATGGACATTGATGTTTGACAAACGCATCTTGTTTCTTTGATCAAGACATTATATTCTGTAAGATTGGTCAAAAGTTTTTGTAAATAGACTGACTTTTACACTCCACTACAGTTATTTGACAAGATTATTGTACAATTTTCCAAATACTTTCCTGTCATAAATATTTTAGTTTCAAAGCCTGTTTTATGTTTTCTTCTTCAGAACTGAGAATCCATGTTGGTTGTTGGAATATGAGGTGGATGCAAACAGCACAGATCTGAATGCTTGCTCGCCGCTGGTAAGTATAAATTGGTAGACTGCATATCAATGGCTAAGGGCAATATAGTTGTAACTTCAAATAAACATATAGGCAGTTACAACTGTTTTGTGTTGAGCCATCAATATTCTGTACATTTATGAGCTTGTTCCATGGTACATGAAAGTATGGGAATTTTCTACTGTCAAAAAATAACTTAAGAAATTTATTGTTTTGTAGTTAAGTACTAAGTCTAAAGAGATATTCTGAAGATGTGATCTTTTTGGATGTCCAAGGGTAAAAGTTTAAGGTTTCATCATTTTTAGCTAGACTATTTTCGGAGAAAATCCGAGGTATTGCTATTGCCTAAGTGCTCAAGGTGAGCTATTGTGATCGTAGAATGTCGGTCGTCAGTCATGCGTCGTCCGTCGTCCACAAATTCTTTAAACATCTTCTCCTCCTAAACCAGTGGGCCAATCTTGATGAAACTTGGCAGGGATGTTCCTTGGGTCAAGCTCTACCAAAGTTGTTCAAATGAATGAAATCCACCCTTAACTTTCCCTTTACCCTTAACAAAAAGGGTGAAAATATGAAAATCTTTAAAAATCTTCTTCTCTCAAACCAGAAGGCAGACAGCTTTCATATTTGGTATGAAGCATCATCTAGTAGACCTCTACCAAGTTTGTTCATATCAAGACCCTGGGGTCATATTTGGGCTTTGCCCGGGCCCAACCCTTTTTACATAGAATCAAAGAGCGAAAATCTTTAAAAATCTTCTCGTCTGAAACCAGATGGCACACAGCTTTCATATTTGGTATGAAGCATCACCTAGTGGGCCTCTACCAAGTTTGTTCATATCAAGACCCTTGGGTCATATATAGGCTTTGCACGGGTGCATCCCTTTATCTCTTATGAGCACGAAGGGTAAAAATATGAAAATCTTCAAAAATCTTCTTCTATGAAACCAGAAGGCAGACAGCTTTTATATTTGGTATGTAGCATCATCTAGTAGACCTCTACCAAGTTTGTTCATATCAAGACCCTAGGATCATATTTGGGCTCCACCTGGGCGCAACCCTTTTTACATAGAATCAAAGAGCGAATTTTTTTTAAAATCTTCTTTAATCGAAACCAGAGGGCACACTGCTTTCATTTTCGGTATGTAGCATCATCTAGTAGGCCCCTACCAAGTTTGTTCATATCAACCCTTTGGTCATATTTGGGCTCCACCTGGGCGCATCCCTTTCAGCTCATCTGAGCACAAAGGGTGAAAATATGAAAACCTTCAAAAATCATCTTCTCTGAAACCAGTAGGCAGACAGCTTTCATATTTAGTATGTAGCATCATCTTATGGACCTCTTCCAAGTTTGGTCATATCAAGACCCTGGGGTCTCATTTTGGGTCCAGCCGGGTGCATCCTTTTTTACATAGAATCAAAAAGCAAACAGGCATATCTGTCTTGCTATTCGCTGAAAACATTCCATGGTATTGATCTTAGGCAATTTCTTCTTTTTGACATCTGCCTATCTAATTAATGTGATGTCCCAGGGGTCAAAGAGACTCAGGTGAGCGATCTAGGACCATCTTGGTCCTCTTGTTTTTATTGTTGTCCTCGTGTCGAGCAAAAACTGACATTTTGTGATAACTTTTGAATGGTAAGTGATAGGGCCTTCATAATTCACATGATGATTGCCTAAGACAAGGCCTTTCTGTTGGTACCAAGTTCAAGGTCATCAGTCAAGGTCATTTTTACGTAGATCTATGTGAGATAGTAGCTGGAGGCTAGGAAAGGATGTAATGGTAGTACTGGCATGAGAAATACCAGGAATCCATTGTTAGGTGCTCCAGCCGCCGCGATATAACTGAAATAATGTTGAAAGCGGCGTAAAACCTCATTCAATCAATCAATCAATCAATCAAGGTCATTTTTAAAGTCAATTTTTAAAAGGTCATCAGTCAAAGTCATTTTTAAGGTTGAATTTATGTAGTTAAAACTTATATCAACCCTTTCTTTGGATTGGTAGGCCTTGAAATTTCACATGTGCATTGCTTGTGACAAGACTGCCACGTGCATAACAAAGTTAAGGTCATTGGTCAAGGTCATTTTGGTGAAAGTCACTCATTTATAACATGAAAATTTCATAATTTGCTTTAACTTTTGACTGGTAAAGACACTTACTGTTGAAAAGTGGTCTCTAGTAGCATTTTGTGCAAATAATGCTCCTTTTTCGACTCAAACTTTTCACCATCCAGCACTTAGCAGCCAATTGCAGCCGCCTGTAGGCGGTGCTCTTGTTCTCTATGGGACAAACATTAATCTTAAGATCTTTAATTTTCCAAAATATAGAAAATACTTTCCTCAATATTGCTTGGGCAGACAGTATAGACTTAGATCAGCCTAAATAGATTTGAAGACTGATCCTATCCTATAATGTCGCTTTGTACATAATTACAGTACAGCAAACTTAGGACAGACTGATGGAAACTTCTGAAAAATTGGCAATTTGATTGAAATAAAATTTGAATTAAGAAGAGTCCATAGACCTTGTATTAAGAGAGCTTTTATTATGTTTTCTCTATTTCAGATGTGGGCCTGTGCAAGGGGCCACAAGGATGCAGCCATAATTCTGTACAACTGGAACAAAGGACCCTTACATACCCGTAACAGAGAGGGTAATCTCCCTTTGATTGTAGCTCGTCAAAGAGGGTACCACAAACTCGCTGATCACATAGAGCTAATGGACTCCATAGACACCTTATCACATGACCAATTTTCATCTGAATCATACAGCAGCATGCCTGTATCAAGCATCTCCAATACTCAGACTCATCCTGGGAACCAGCCTGTTTGCTCAACCATAAATTCTGTCACAAGTGTGTGTTCAACTCCTGATAAAACAATGTTTAACAATGACATGCCTGCAGCGACTTCTACTCCCATTATAAAAGACTTTTTGGATCAAGTAGATATGTTTAAATCACCACAAAATGTACAGGATAAATCCAAATCTACAAAATCTTACGGAGAGTTACACATAGATATTCCAGCATATAATTCTGGTAACCGGAGACCAGCTCACGACAAATTGATGAGACAACAAAGTGACCAGATGCTACAACCAGCTGGAACAAAACACTCTACACCTTCGACGGCAGCTGAACGGCGCCAAAAACTGAAAAAGCGGCTGTCTGTCGATATTTTACCATACCAATCATCGTCAGATTCGATACCATACTCAAATAATTCATTCCAACGACCAATTCGAGAAACCAATTCAGAGCCACATCTACCTGGTAATGATATGGAACATCTTTTGTGTGAATCTAACCCTATGTTGTCTGAAGGAAGAAATATAGGTATGAAGATATCATAGTTAAAATTGAACCTGTGCGTGGGATTTTCAACAATTTAAAATAACCCCAAAGCAAAGACTCTGACCAGCCTGTGCATCCGCACAGTCTGGCCAGAGTCTTAACTATGCATTTAATAGAGAGATAAGATCTCAAAGTATCTGTAGACCATCAGGTAACTTTATATTTACAGTAAGTGACTGTCTAGGCTGCTCAATGTTTGCCTCTCACACATATTTCAAATTGTTGATAATGTCACACACAGGCTCAATTCATAGCAAAGTCCTACTTTAAGATCTATGGGCAATAATAAAGGCTTTTGTTGCTCACAAAATGAAAGATTTTTAATCCTGTTCAAAAATCAAACAATCATTTCTTTGTTTTGAATGCAAAAATAAAACAAAATGTGAAAATCTGTGCACAAAATGTAAAATGATCATTTTACACATGATATACCAGTTTATAATTGTCAAAGGAGTGAAAAAAAAGTGTCAGATTTTTTTTCCCAGAAAATTCCTTTCATAATGTTTTAAATAGAATTTCTAATTTTTGTTAATAAGATATATCAAATTTATCAAACCAGTCATCTAAAATAGAAAAAGAATGTGAAAAACATATTTTTATGCCCCCGTATCGAGAGATCGGGGGCAAATTGTTTTACTCATGTCTGTGTGTCTGTCTGTTTGTCCGTCTGTCTGTCTGTCCGTCCGTCCTTCTGTCTGTCTGTCCGAAAACTTACCCCGAAAACTTAACCTTTGCCTTTTCTCTAGGGATGGGAACGAGTATTCGATTAATTGAGTACTCGATCGAACGTCTGATTATCGATTACCAATTTCACCAATCGATTGATCGGTTAAAAAAAGAAATCATAAGGAATTCTTTTCAAATCTCGGTTTTTTTTTGTTTTTTTTTTTACTTTTTTATATATATTTTCTCAAAATATCTATCCCTCATATGAAATGCTGCTCAGTTAAAGATAATGTATGCAACACCAGGTCGTCTGCGGGACGTCTAATCCATCGTATTTTTCCAAATTTGCAATCAAGTGTCAACTGTCATTGTTCTTGGTGTCAAATAATATGCGTCATCATGTAACTTTTCGCACCTTCGAATTTGGTTACTCTGAATAGGGACGGAGCGATGTACTTGGATCATCGGATCCATGGATTGTTGCATCGTTGTTCCAAAACGTTGAAAAGCAATCTTATCGATGTATTAGTAATTTTCTCTTTCTCTAACGAAATTATACACACCGATGAATATCGCCTAGAAATATTACCGAGAAATGACAGTCTCTAAGCCAGTGCTCTCAATAAGCGGACGTCGAGGTAATATACGTCCAGAATTTCAGAAATTACGTCCGGAAAATCAAACCCGGACGTAAAAAACGTCCGAGATTCGAGGAAAACGTCCTGTAATTTGACCCCGGACGTTTTACGAATTTACCTAATAAAGGATTTAACGTAAGTCTACACGTGATAATCAACGCGAGCATACACATTATAGCTGACCAAAACAAGCCATGTGTAATGCGTGGGGTATTAAACTGTCGCTATAACAACCAGTCTCCGATTACGCAATCTTGTCAGGTTAGCGACGCGTCATTACCTCTTCTGTCCTTATCTTTCTTAGTCAGATACAGATCGCGAGGGTCCTTTGATAGGATTATTGAAACAAACAAAATTCAAATCAGGGGAAAATTCGTTATATCAAACGTAGTTCATGCAGCCCGGACCGATAAAATTTCGAAACATCGCTTCCTAAAACTCTTAGAATAGATCTACGGGTAATTTATCCGAAGTGAAAAAGACGCTACCGGAAAACATTTACGAAAGGTCCTTCGACTGTCCTCGTTTAAATACGTGTAGAATCGGCATCTTCGGAGAACGTGGGGGAACCCCAATGACGTCATTTAAGTTGTCTGCAACATGTCTGACAAGAGATTTGAAATGACGAATTTTTCTTGACTTCTGCTATTTGGATAATTTTGCGTAAGTTTAAATAGGATTAGAACTTAAAGTTTTATTGGCACACTAGCCTACCTAGAACGTTCGCCACCTTTGGAACGACAGGCCGAGGAAAATTAAAGCTGCATTAATTTCCGTAATAGCGCCGGATACCAAAACATCGTAACTAAAATATGAGTAAGCCGCATTTCCTAGGCCCACCGCGCAAGATACAGCTAAGGACCGATTTCAAATAGAAACTCCACATTTTCTCATATTAGTTTCCATAATTTATTCAATGAAAGTAATGAAAGGGGATTGTGAAACCAAAGCTCGTTTTAAGGCTTGGAAGTCGTTTATTCTTAGAGAACCAACTAGAATCATGGACTTAGGGAGCAAAAATTTAACTTACATATAACAAGGAAACAAGCATTTTCAAAGTTTACAGAAAAAGGAAGGTGTGGGGGGGGGGATAGCAGGAGGAGGGGTTAAAAATTCCTAACTTCGAAAAAAAATTCCTGAAATCCCAACATGGAATTACAAAAATTCCTGATATTGGCCCTTATTGAGAGCACTGCTAAGCATGTATTTTTCATTTTACAATTTACCGTTTCTTCAAATAAATTAACAATCAAATGTCATTTCAACTGCCCCTTCGAACCAAAGATATGCAGCAAACACTGAATAGTTTTGCAATTGAAGACACAGAATAAATTATCAAAAGTCATCAGTTCTATCCGAGTACTCGAGTACTCGATCGTAAAGGAGAACGAGTAATCGATTAGTAAAATTGGTACCCATTACCATCCCTACTTTTCTCCAAAAGTATTTGACATACAAAGCTGTACACCAAAGTCAAGGTCATGTGACAAGGTCATGTGACAAGGTCAAGGTCATCTGTCAAGGTCAAACTTTAAAAATAAATGCTGTTACGGGGGCATTCATGTTTCACAAACACATCTTGTTTCTGTTTTCAGATCACCGCTCATTCAATATCCTCTTTTACTATCATGTTCATGATTTCAAAAAGAATTCTTTGTAATCTGTTGAAAAGTATTGAAGAAAAAAAGCCTCATTCTTAATTGTCACAGAGTGTTGACCTAAAAGAATTCATTGCAATATTTTAAACACTTTGGGCAAAAAAGGAAAGTATAGTCCACATCTGACACAAAATGTGACACTTATATTTGATCAAGCTACTTCAAAAGAAAGAAAAGCAATGCCTGTATAAAATCAGTATCTACATAATATCCATAGTACAACACGAAAGGGTTGTAACTGCCTATAATCATATAGGCAGTTACAACAATTTCATGCTGAGCCATTGATATGTACTTAAAGAGTCATGGACTTAAGGATCACAGAGAAAAATTTGAAGTCACATTGGCCATAGATGCAGACTGGTCTTTTGATATCGATTGTACTCTGTCATAGCGCAGTTGGTAGCTTGTCGCACTGTCAATCTAGAGGTCCCGGGTTTGATCCTCAATGGCGGAACTCATTCTTTCCGACTATTTGTCTCTCACCATTTGGTTGATAATCATAGACTTACGTAAGATAGCAGCTGGAGGCTAGGAAAGGATGTACTGGTAGTACTGGTGAGAGAAATACCTGGAATTTATTGTTAGGTGGTCCTGCCGCTGTGATATATCTGAAAAATTGTTGAAAGCGGCGTAAAACTATTCAATCAATAAATCAACTGTAAATGCAGGTTCCCCAGAAATCCTGGTACAGATGGACGAGAGGCGTGTGGACCATTCTACAACAGGACAAGATAACACCAACCATCCTGTAACCATGGATACAGGTAGGGTCTGCATTGGTTTTCATTGATTCCTACAAATAGTAGGATTTTGACACCCCTCAGCCTAGAACTATCAATCATGTGGTCTTGGGTTCAATCTCTGACATTGGCACACACTCTGTCTGAAGTTTGTCTATCACCTCAGTCATAGCTACAGATAGAGGGGGTATTTTGAATTTTAGACAAAATTATATTGATAAAATGAGTACCCACAATGTAGGATTTCATTGAGAAATTAAGATTTTGGACTGGATTTACCCCCTCTGATCTGTACCCCTGACTTATGTGTCAATTATTGTACACATGAGTAGGATGAGCAGTTGGAGGCTTAGAAAAGATGTCATGATAGTTCTGGTGAGCAAAATACTAGAAATCCATGGTTAGGTGCTCCAGTGGCCCTGATGTGACTTGAAAAGTGTTCAAAGTCGCGTTAAAGCCCATTCAAACAAAAATTGGTCCCCAAAGGCAGCACACATCCTCCCAACATTTGTCACGATAAAAAATACATGAGACAAGCAGTATTAAACCCCAAGCAAACAAGTTTTGCTTGGAAAAAAAGCTAATTAAACATTCTAAACAAAAAGAGAAGAAATTACTTGGTTTATTACAAAATTTTGTAAAATATATACAACTGATTTCACAATGACATCATAGATTGTATTATGATATCATTTCAAAGAAAAAAACAAGGTTTTGTCCTAGGCTTCAGGTATATGTTTTATAAAAAAAAATCTCTGAAAGCATGTCATTCATGAATACTAGGCAATGTCAAGACTACATGTGTTTAGGAGGGCTCAGGACCCACTCATTTGACGTAAAATAGGTTGAAATGGACCAAAAAGAGTTATACTGTTTTGGTCATTTCACTAGTTTGGCAGTGATAGTACCAAGTGATAATATACTGATATTTCTCATTAATCCATCATAAAAAAAAACAATATATTTTGTTTCTATTGTAAGTCTTGCATTATTTTCTAGATGAACTATCTGATGGAAGTGGAAGCTCTTTTATAGACGTAGAACGTGTCTCCGATGATGATGATGATCTCAATAGAAAAGTTGCTCTTGGTAAGATCGTAATATTCTACCATAAATCTGGATTTGCAATTGATTTTTTTTTTTTTACAATACCTAGATAATTCAAATTAGTTCAAATGGGATTTTACGCAACTTAAACAATATTTCAGTCATATGTTAATTGCAGGAGCACCTAACAAACCCTGTATCATGGGCACCACCTATTTTGAATTGTTTGGTCAAGACATTTTGAATGAGTATGCACAACTTAGGGTTTTATTAAAATATAAACCATTTAGAAAGTTTATCAACATAAAGCATGTCTCAATTAATGATGACAATCTCAAAAGAAAAATGGCAACATTGAAAATTGATGGAGTTAGATAGATAGATTGGGGAAAGATCATGGATTTCAGATCGAAAGATTTCAACAAGGTTCTCAAGATGTTGTGGGGACTCATTGAAATTGTTGACTGTCTGGAATGCACAAAACTGCCTTTTGATTTGCCATGGTCTATTGCTTAAGGATAATTTAGGTTGTGTTCTTTTCTGAAGTCCGTCCGTTTGCTTGGACCCCCAAATATTTATTACAGTAAGTTAACAAGTAAGTAAGTAAGTAAGTGTTATGGACTTTTTTGGGGGTAGTAAGTATTTTTGGTACTCAAATTTTAAGGTGGGCAAATCATTTGCATGATGTATTAGTGTAACAATATTTGTTCATTGAAACAATATTCTTTAGGGCAAACAATTTTGTTTAATAAATAAATGTAATTTTTGGACATTTAAACAAAGAAACAACTTGATAATGTAATTCTGAACAAGTTTTAATTAAAGGGAGGTAATTTAAATTGTGTTGCATCTAAAAACGTATATTTCTGTTCAGATTTTTCCATAGTTAGTTAAAGTTGGTTTGTTAATTCATTTTGAGAAGTGCAACATCCCCACCCCAGAACCCCTCTGACATTTTAGCAAGAATATTGTGATATTAGATTATAAAAAATCAGCTAATCAAAGTATATAATCAGTGGGTGTCTTAAATACCATAACTGGACCCTTGATCAAGATGTGGCTACCACATTCCACTCACTCAATCACAAATATTTTAGACTTCATTTGTCAGCCTGACTCTCCTGAAAACAAACGCTGCATCCTTGCATGGAGAACTAGTAAAACTTTTTTGTACTCATTTGAGAGTTTACTCAAACTTACGGTCCAAGTAACTCATGTTATAATATTTCAGTGTTGATTATAAAGGATCTTATTGAAATCTGAAGATATCTTACTTCAACGTTTAATTTTACATTTCCAAAATGTTAAGACAACAAATAATTCTGTAATTTGACTTTGAGTATATACTCAGTTGATGTTTCATATTTTTTCTTGTTATATAGCAACCAGGGCTCAAGCTAAGAGTGGACCAACAATATCTCAATCTGTTATTTCAGATACAAACACTTTGTTGTGTGTACTCATTGGAATTGTCTTGATAAGACAATTCCAAGGAGTACCTACCACAAAGGATAGACAGATGATTGAAATTATTCATTAAAAACCCTTTAAAAGATGGGACCTATTATTTGATCATCTGTGGTGTCCTGCGGGACTTAGTTGTTCAGAGCATAACTCTGTCACCTCATGTCCGATTGACTTGAAACTTGACACTTTCGTTCCTCACATGATTAAAAAGTGTACATGAACTGTAACTCTACCCAGCCAATTTTTTTAGTTATTTCCCTTTGTCGCTTTTCGTGATTAGACATCAAGCATTAATAGGGGTGTATCATTTGACAATTTGCCCTTTTGTTTTAAAAGCAGCATCTCCCCCTCCATCTTGTGACATATTTCACTAATAAGTATAATCCAAAAAGTTGATAACAAAATGCATAGGCTGACCAAGGTCTAGATATTTTTCAATTTTCTGGATCTAAAGAAGAAATATTACCCCCCCCCCCCCCCCCATCTTCAATAATGTTGTGGGCATAATATTCGAGGGGTTAGCACAAGACTATTGTAAGTGCCTAAATATTTATAGGCACTTACAATAGTGTTGCCGTGCTCCCCTCAAATTGATGTTTCCATTAATTTGTCTGTCTGTTTATCCAACCATTTATCAGTCTGTCTTTCTGTCTGCAAAAATTACCCCCCAAAAATTATCATAGTAATTCTATTCAAGATAAATTTCTCATATTTGGCATGATTTTGAATGTCATCGATCCCATCTGAAAACTCCAAGGTCATTTGGCAAGGTCAAGGTCAAACTTGTGAAAAACTTTTTGTTTCAGGGCAATTGTGTTTCCCAAAGAAAGCTTGTTTGGGGTTGAATTTAAAGAAATTTGATAATATTCAAATACTCATTTATAACAATATTACTGTTTGCAGGGGGAAAAAAATGAGAAAATAGTTGTAATTATTTGGCATCTTTAGATTCTTTCAATTTGGACAAGTTACAATTTCCTGTCATTTAGCATTTACCCATTCCTGAATAGTCCCCTGGTTTTAAGCCTGGGTGATTTAATAGTCTTGATAAGATATTGTGGAAAATGAAGAAATCTCTTAGAAAGAAGAAATCACTTTTAACAAACCATTTCTTCTATTCCAACAATACTTTCTACCATTTATAGTTGTACCCACTTTTCATACTTGTCTGTAACTGCTCTGAACTTAAATCTCTTTAATATTTGAAAAACAACAATGAAATGAACAGATAAAAAAATACAAATGGACGATGCAATTGTGATGGATTCTACTGTATAATTCATGTTGTTGTCTGCAATGTCCTTCAGTTATTAACAGTCCAAAAAAGATGTTATCTGCTATTTAATTGGAAGTTGGTTAACCCTTCTCAAAAAATGACAGACATTACAGACTTAGATCAGCCTTCAGAGGTAGGCTGTCTGATCTTAGTCAACACTGCCTATTTTCAACTTAATCATTGTGGTTAACTTTTAAGTCAGGATGGTCTAAATGTCTCAAGACTTGGCAATTTGTTCAGAACAAAATTCAAATTCAGTTGGATAAGGATCAAGGGTGTAACTCCAATTATGCAATTTATGCAAGTTTGTAAAAGAAATAATCATCTGTTGAAAAATATCGTTGATGAATGATCATAACATCGAAACTACAGCTTATTCAAGCTGTAGTTACAATGTTTTGATTATTCACCAATGCTAGAATCATAAAAAACAGGGGCGGACGGAGATATTCATCTTTTGTCTCAGTCGACATAGTATTCGATGGCTCAGCGTGAAACAGTTGTAACTCCCTATAAACATATAGGGAGTAACAACAGTTTGGCCCTGAGCCATCAATATCACCTTTATCCTATATATTCTTTGGTTGTCACCTTCTGAGTGGGTATAAATGTCAAAGTCGTAGATATGCCTATGAGGATTAATTTCTCTATTGCAGGTGGAGATCCTGAGAACCCACAACACCAGATGGTCCACCTGGCCAAGCAGATTATAGCAGCCATGCCTGAGAGGATCAAGTCCTCCCCCAGTCGGAGCGACGACACACAGCCCGCCGAGGAATGCGAACGAGAGAGGAGTAGTTCTTACAGCTCGCTACAGTCTGCCTCACCTCGGGCTTCGTCATCATATGGGGAGGCGATGTCTTCTTACGGAGAGGATTCTGGGATATCGACGCCAATGAGAGATAGTCTTGCTTTTGATGAATACAGGTAGGGTATTGTAAACCATTAAAAGTTTGTGCCAATAGATTTCCTACAAGAAGACTTATTTGTGCTATTTTAAGTTTACAGATTGTTGCTGCCTTAACATTCTGCAAATCAAAGCATGCTATAAAATTTGGAAAATTGATAAATAAATAAATAATGAATTTTTGATCTTGAATAATAAGATATGGTAAAACACATGTTGCCTCACAATTTGCCTTTTTCAGTCAGATGTGAAAATTTCAAATTTATTCACATTTGGGCCTTGATTAAACCTTATCCCTCAATCCAGACCTTGCTTATATCCATTATTGAACTACTGTGCTAGCACTAAGTATACATTAATTGTATTTCAGATACTTAGATGTGTACTCAGACCTTGGTACTCCCGCCTTGTCACTCAGTCTAGACTACATGTCTCCACAGTTCTTAATGACTTGCTGTACAGAGTATACAATATTTCTATTTCAGGTACTTGGATGTGTACTCCAGCTTCATCTCTCAGTCCAGACTCTGTCATAGCCGCGGTCATTGTGCAGTTGGTAGCGCATCGGACTGTCAATCTAGAGTTCACGGGTTTGATCCCCGACTGCGGCACTCATTCTTTCCGACTATTTGTCTCTCACCAATGGGTTGATAATTGTAGAACTATGCGAGATAGCGGCTGGAAGCTAGGAAAGAATGTGATGGTTGTACTGGTGATAGAAATACCAGGAATCCATTGTTAGGTGCTCCAGCCGCCGCGATATAACTGAAATAATGTTTAAAGCGGCATTAAACTCTATTCAATCAAACAACCAGACTCTGTCATAACATTTCTGAGTAACCTCCTGTATTGATAGTACATTTCATTTCAGATACTCAGATGTGTACTCAGACCTAGGTACTCCAGCCTCATCACTTAGTCCTGACTCTACCTGTCTCCACAGCCCATACAGCCCCTATAGTTTCCACCTGGACTCTCCCCCACCCACCACAGCTGAGTTTGTAGAGTACTTTAATGCTCCGGCTACTTTCATGGAAAAAGACTTCTCACAACTCACACTCTCAGGTGGGCTATTATGATGACCTGGAGCAAAACTGTCATAGCTGCTTATAGCATTATTGATGGTTGAGTGCAAGACCCCACAATATAGGCAGTTATGACTGGTTTGATCTGAGTCATTTTAACTTTTTAATAACGTTTCGGTTACGAGATGAACAAACTGACCACGCTACCAACAAGCTTGACACACTCTCTCTCAGATATGAACTAGTGATAAGAGTTCGATAACTGAGCTCTGCCATGAGTTCAGGATCAAACCGGTGCAAACTGTTTTCAAATCATAATCAAATCTGTAACGCTTGATTGTGTTTTGTTATCTTAAACCTATGGCTGTTATTGTTTGGCTATTGACTTGCACAGGGGATATATGCCCATTTGTCCTCAGACATCTGGTGACAGATATTATTGAAAAATTGTTGAATTTTACATTTCTGGGGATGCGTGTGATGATTTTGCTAGAATAAACCAGTACTGTAGTGAACTTTGTGTAAATTATCAGTTGAGTAACAGAAGAAATTTATAATCTTAGATAATAATGAAAATAATGATTACGTACATTTCTGAAAGACTATTACCTGGACTAACAAAGCTCATAGGAATCTTGGGGCCCATCGTTAAAATGCCTTGCTGTATAACAATTTTTCTTCATTTAATTAAAGACATAGAACAGCGAAAACTGTATGAGGCAGCTAAAGTTATACAGAGTGCATATAGAATATACAAGGACAAAATTAGTAAGCAAAGTCAACAGAAAAGAGAGATTGAGGCTGCTGTTTTGATACAGAGTTATTATAGGAGATATAAACAGGTCAGTAAATATACATGACAATAAACATGGTATATTTAGAATATACAAGGATACACAAAGTCAGTGATTATGGCTGCTGTTTTGATACAGAGTTATTATAGGAGATATAAACAGGTCAGTAAATATGCATGGCAATATACATGATATATTAAGAATATACAAGGTAACACAGAGTCAGAGATTGTGGCTACTGTTTTGATACAGAGTTATTATAGGAGATATAAACAGGTCAGTAAATATACATGGCAATATACATGGTTAATGTAGAATATAAAAGGTTACACAGTCAGAAATTGTGGCTGCTGTTTTGATACAGAGTTATTAAAGGAAATATAAACAGGTCAGTAAATATACATGGCAATATATATGGTATATTTAGAATATACAAGGTTTCACAGTCAGAGTTTGTGGCTGCTGTTTTGATACAGAGTTATTGTAGGAGATTTAAAAGGGTTAGTGAAATGTAGAGGATATTGATTCAGTGGTCATGAAATACAGAATTTATTAAACAAGTCACCCATTAACAGATAAAAATGAGGCTTTGTCGAGGCCTTATGTGTTTTTGTTGATAAGTTTAATAAATTCTATATTTCATTACTACAAATTTGATATTCTATTTAAAATATGATTTGATATTTTTAATAAATAAATTGGCAAAATTCTTGAATGATATAGGATTTTAGTTTTTCCGTGTAACATATAACACCATTCATAAATTACTTCATCAAGTTGATTATGATATCATTTTCACAATTCAAAAATAACATTGCATTATGCTCTAAGCTCATTGGCGTAGTTATTCCACTGGTGTAATAACATTTGTGTTATATAGAAAATATTAAGAAGGCCAGTTCACTCTCACAACGTAGGTTATATTATAAGTTATATAAATGTAGATTATCCAAGGACAAATTGATTAATAAAGTTTGGAAATTATTACAGGGGAATTAGGAGGCATAAACAGGGAAGTGAATATACATGATTCATAGGATGAATGTAGAATACCTGGGCCTGAGGTTATTAAACTTTTCTCAGGCTCAACTGAGAATTTTCTCAAATTTTAAATTTAAATAAATGTATGAAATAAAAGATAACATTAATAAGTTGTTATTTATAACAACTTATTAATATTATCTTTTATGTTAATACACTAAAATGAGTATTAAAACAGAATGACAGCTTTAATCTCAAATTGAAATTTGAGAAAATTTTGAATTGAGAATGAGAAAAGGTTTATAACCCTCGGGCCCTGAAGTTACGTAAAAAATGGAGTACACAATAAAGCCATTATTTATTGCAAATGGTTACCGTTGTGTAATTAAACAAAGTGTAAGTGTAAATATGGATTGTGTATTCTCTTTCATTCACTTGACTATCTTTATCAAAGAATTGACATTGTACAAAACATGAAGGGAAATGAAGTTACATAAAAGATGAGGTCCAAAATAATGCTGTTAAACTAAGATACTATTTATTACTGACAGTAGCCTGTTAATTCAATATTTTCAGTATGCATACTATAAGAAGATGACCCAGGCAGCAGTGTTGATCCAGAGTCAGTTTAGGAGTTACTACGCTCAGAAGCGTTTCAAGAAGAGTCGAGACGCTGCCGTAGTGATTCAGAATCAGTACAGAAGTTACAAGGAACATGAACGATTGAAGAAAGGAGGAAATAAATCTGTAACCCAGAGATATAGGTTAGTTTTACTTGTATTAAAAAAATTTGAGACTTAGTGTGATTTGTCCAATAATTTTACTGGGTTTCTGGCATAGATGTTAAGGACCGTTGATAAGATTTTTGGTAAGACAAGCTAATTTTAAACCGAGTCTAGAATTGATAGGTTATTAAGCAAGCCATGATGAGCTTAAGGTAGTGAACCTGTGATAGTTCCCGAACATTTCAGAACAATGGGTCTTTCACAATGTTAACCAAGGTTTTTGAATGAAAACCAATAGGAAACCTCTTGGATAACACTGACTGTTAAGATGATAAGTTTGGAATCATTGCAGGACTATTAGGGGTCCACTACCTAAATAACTGATCAATTCTAGGCTTAGTTAAAATTTGCTTGTCTCAAAGAAACCAATAAATAGATTCTTTTCCTCAAATAAACAACGGTTTTGTGCTTTAAAATGCTGTTTTGGCTCCTGTTACCAAAGAAATACTGCATTAACTTCAATTAAGATGACGTCATTAAATGAGTCATCTTACACATGTGAAAGGAGACAAGGGTAACTTGTGAGAAATTGAGTATCCTTGACAGTTAAAGGTAGTGGACCCGAAATATTTCCACAATGTTTCGGAAGTCGTAAACTTTAACAGTGATAACCTAGTTTTCCTAATGATTTTCATTAGGAAACTTCAGTTAGCATTGTTCCAGAGGTCCTGGGTTTGATCCCAGACGGCAGCAGTCATTCTTTCTAACTATTTTTGTCTCACCAATGGGTTGATAATCGTAGACCTATGTGTGATAGCAGCTGGAGGCTAGTAAAGGATGTGGTGGTTGTGCTGCCGAGAAAAATACCAGGAAACCATTGTAAGATGCTCCAGCCACTGCATTTTAACTGAAAAAAATGTTGAAAGCAGTCAAAATTTTCATTCAATCAATCAATTAATCAATCAAACAATCAATCAGTTAACATTGTGAAACATAATAAGTTCCAAAATATTGCAGAACTATTACAGGTTCAGAACCTTAAAAGTCTATTAAAAATAATTATTATATTCCTAAAACTATGTTTTAGGGGGTGAATAGGAGTCAGTTTGTTGGTGTGTCCATCCATCCATCTGCAGCTTTCTTGCCTAGTCAATTTTTCTGCTACTAATAGGCGAGTCCATAGAAACTTAAGAGATATGATTAGTATCAGGCAGAGATATGCAAGTGAAATTTTGGTTACAATCCATAGACTTTTGACAAAGTTATGTGTTATTCAAGTTCCCACTACAAAGTTTTTTTAGCTCCCATACAGCTCTGGGATTTAATATCCCGATGATTTTATACTACAAAGACTTGTGAAAAAATATTAAGTTTCTTTTAAGGTATTGGACCCATATTAGTTCCGCAACATTTTGAAAATAATAAACTTTAACAGTGTTAACCGAGGTTTCCTAATAATTGTCATTAGGAAACCTCAGTCAACATTGTGAAAGTTCATGAGTGCTAAAATGTTGCGGATCTATTGTGGTTCCACTACCTTAACAAGTAATTTCTCCTTTCCTAAATATTTGTGGCTACCAGTAAATGCATGAAAGGGTTAATGGTCAACAGAAATTGTGACTTTTTAGCTCGGCTGTTTTCGGAGAAAACCCGAGGTATTGCTATAGCCTTGGTGTCGTCGTCGTTGGCGTCGTTGTCGTCATCGACGTCGTTGTTGTCGTCGTCGTTGTCGTCGTCGTGCAAAAACTTTGACATTTTGTGATAACTTTTGAATGGTAAGTGATAGGGCTTTAATATTCCACATGATGATTGCCTGGGACAAGGCCTTTCTGTTGGTGCCAAGTTCAAGGTTATCAATCAAGGTCGTTTTTCAAGGTCAAACTTGTAAAAAAGATGCAAAAATTTTGACAAATTGCCATAACTTTTGAATGTTAAGTGATATGGTCTTCATATTTCACATGATGATTGCCTAGGTCAAGCACTTTCTGAAGGTACCAAATTCAAGGTCATCAGTCAAGGTCAAGGTCATTTTTCAAGGACAAATTTGTCAAAAAAAATGCAAAAACTTTGTCATTTTGCAATAACTTTTGAATGGTTAGTGATAGGTCCTTCATATTTCACATGATGATTGCCTAGGACTAGGCCTTTCTGTTGGTACCAAGTTCAAGGTCATCAGTCAAGGTCAAGGTTGTTTTTCAAGGTCAGACTTGTGAAAAAAAGCAAAAACTTTGACATATTGCAATTACTTTGAATGTTAAGTGATAGGGTCTTCATATTTCATATGTTGGTTGCCTGGGAAAAGCACTCTCTGTTGGTTCTTAGTTCAAGGTCATCAGTCAAGGTCAAGGTCATTTTTCAAGGTAAAATTTGTGGAAATGCAAAAACTTTGACATTTTTGTGATATCTCTGGTTCTACTGAAGGCTTTCACGAGAAACTTGACACACTTATTCATCCAATGGGCAACATTTTATTCCAAGGGGGATAAATTTTGAAACATTTTCTGCAAATTATGCCCCTTTTTCTACTTAGTTTTTTCACCACCCATTAGTTTTTTTACCATCCAGCACTTACAGCCGAGAGTAGGCACCCGTAGGCGGTGCTCTTGTTCAAAATTCACAAACAATAACAGACAACTCGGCAATATTTGAAAATATCTGCCCTTTTCATAGGTGTAACTAGGAATTTTAAATTTATACACTCTTAGAAGGCAACCACCAAAGAATATAGGTTAAAGGTGATATTTGGACTGTGACAAAAGATGATTGTCATCCGTCCGCTCTCTTTTTTATGATTTAAGTGTTGCCGAATTATCAAAACATCGTAACTACAGCTTAAAAAAAGCTGTAGTTTTGATGTTATGATAATTCATCAACAACATTTTTTGAAAGATGTTTTATTTCTATTATGCATTTGCGTAATGTGCCTAATGGGAGCTACGCCCTTCTGTTTAAAAAAAAAAACACAAAAAGGCCATTCTATTTATAGGAGTCACTACCAGAGGAAGCCGCTGGGTGCTGCTGGTAAGAGGGTTGTTCAAATAGTTCCGGAGGCAGCAGAGGGGTGAGTACTGTTATAATTGGGTAATGTCGAGTTTACAGCACTTCTGTATTGGTTTTTGGGGAACATTTGTGCATTGGGCAACTGTCTTTAACAGAGCTGCTATACTAACATTTGTGTTTTACATGTTTTATTAGTCTAATATAATTATTTATCCAAGAAATTTTTCATTTAATATATTGTTCAGTGATTTACTTGCTACAGAAGGTACTAGCTAAAGTCTTGCAATTTTGGGAATGCATCAATGTGTATAAAAGATATTTAGCTTATATTTAGCTAATATTGATAGCTCAGTGTGAAACAGTTGTAACTCCCTATATGTTTATAGGGAGTTACAACTGTTTCGTAGTGAGCCAGGGATTTCAGATAAAAATCATTGCCATTTTTAGACCAAAATATGTCTGTAGCAGCTTTATACTGACTTGTTCATATTTCATGTCTTCTTTGAATCCTAATGCACTGATATGCGATATTTTGGTACTTATTTGTCAACAACAACAAAAAAAGATTATTATCCTTATTGACATAATTTATAATCACTTCTTTTCTATGAATTAATGCATAATCTATAAATTCATAATGCCTTTAACATTTATCTCTCTCTGTTAATGCTAATCTCAGTGAATTTTGGAGTTTCTGGAATGTGCACCGGGTGGGTAGATTATGTAGTCATGGTAACCTTTCCTTCTTGTGGTCAATATAACTTTTAAAAAATAATTTTGAATTTGAGGGGAAAATTGGTGACCTATCACAGGAATCTTGGTTAACCCTTGTCATGCTGAACCTGGAATATTCCTGCTTTTGCAGGAGGTATTGAAAAAGATCAGCAAACACATATGCCACCTAATTTTCCTGAAAAGTTGAAAAGTATTTTTTCTTAAAATCTGGTGCATAAGGATTAGTACTTCAAGTTCTTTCAGCACTTTGATTTTTAAGTAATTGTTCCAAAGTTCTTATCCAGCATGTCAAGGGTTGAAGACTATTTTCCAAAATTGAAAAATATTAACTCTGGCTATACTGTCATTATCGCATAAACTGACCAGAGTTGCAATTTTTCTCTTTTGGTAGATTTAACCCTTGTCATGCTTAATTAAAAACCTTGCCAAATTATATCAAAAAGTGCTGAAAGCTTTAATTTCCTGATACAATTTTCAAACCTTTCTTGTTTAAAAAGGAAATTCAGCCGGTTTAGACTAAGATCAGACTGCATATGTGTGCAGGCTGATCTTTGTCCATACCTCCTGCCAAATCAGGAATATTCCAGAATCAGCATGACAAGGGCTAATGAATGTGACTTTCAATCATTTTCCCTTCCATTATGTTTTATTGCAAAAAAGAATCGTACAAAAATAGCTGTCATGTGACATGGAACATGGTACAAATGTAATTACTGGGCCTCAGTGACATTTTCAACAATTTCACATGTGGGAAACACAGACATTGAGCCGTAAGACGACAAAACAGGGGTGAGGAATTCCCTTGCCGATATGTCCGACACAAACTGTCCAACTTGCGGGCCAGTACATTTTTCTAGGCTATTTGTCCATGGACAAATAATTACCAGAGCCAATATTTGAACAGTAAATAGTATCTAGGTGAAAAGTCATTCTAATGTTTGTATCAAAGGGTAGAAAACATTGTCTTCAATGAAGAAAGTGCTTGGTTACCGCATTTTCTTCATTAAAAACAATGTTTTCTCAATATTTACCATTCTATTTTATTCGGACATGTTCATTTTGATCCTGTACAAGTGAAAAATCTACTTTTACCTGTCAATTAACAAGTGGAGAAAATTCTTATTTCCACACCCGAGGACAAAACGATGTAATTAGAATAAATGATGGCTATTTGAAGAGCCATTAACCCTAGTCATGCTGAACCCTGAATAATCCTCCCTTGGCAGGAGCTAAAGACAAAACATCAGCCTGCACATATGTGCAGTCTGATCTTTGTGCATACAACCTGTTTTTCCTTTTTAGCTCACCTGAGCATGAAGTGCTCAAGGTGAGATATTGGGATCGTAGAATGTCAGTCGTCAGTCGTGCGTCGTCCACGATTTCTTTAAACATCTTCTCCTCCTAAACCAGTGGGCCAATCTTGATGAAACTTGGCAGGGATGTTCCTTGGGTCAAGCTCTACCAAAGTTGTTCAAATAAATGAAATCCACCCTTAACTTTCCCTTTACCCTTAACAAAAAGGGTGAAAATATGAAAATCTTTAAAAATCTTCTTCTCTGAAACCAGAAGGCAGACAGCTTTCATAGTTGGTATGTAGCATCATCTAGTGGACCTCTACCAAGTTTGTTCATATCAAGACCCTGGGGTCATATTTGGGCTTTGCCCGGGCCCAACCCTTTTTACATAGAATCAAAGAGCGAAAATCTTTGAAAATCTTCTTCTCTGTAACCAGATGGCAGACAGCTTTAATATTTGGTGTGTAGCATCACCTAGTGGGCCTCTACCAGAAGGCAGACAGCTTTCATATTTAGAATGTAGCATCATCTTATGGACCTCTTCCAAGTTTGTTTATAACAAGACCCTGGGGTCACTTTTGGGGTCCACCCGGGTGCATCCCTTTTTACATAGAATCAAAGAGCAGAAAGGCATATCTGTCTTGCTCTTTGCTGAAAACGTTCCATTGTATTGATCTTAGGCAATTATCTTCTTTTGGACATCTGCCTATCTAATTAATGTGATGTCCCAGGGGTCAGGTGAGCGATCTAGGACCATCTTGGTCTTCTTGTTTGAAACCAAGCAAGCTTAAAAATTTAATTCCCAAAATGAGTATTGACTCTTATTTAGTGTATCCAGTGCTTTCAGTACTTTGATTTGGTTGTTATTTTGCCAAATTTTTATATTCAGCATGACAAGGATTAACACCCTATCTAACTACAGAGTAAACATGGTAGACTCTGGATTGACTTTGTGTATATATACAGGCTTGTCAAAGGGTTTGCGTCACACTTTTGAAATTGCTGGAAATGTCACACACAAACAGGCTAGAAAAATGAAAGCAGGTGTAAGCCTTATGTTGTAGGTACTCGTTTGAACTAAAGTGACAATTTTAATGAGGGCCCATAGTGTGAGGCTGCAGACTCAAATATATAAAATTGAAAACTTATCTGAGTGAGAAATCAAGCATTTTACTTGAAGGAAAGCTGTAATGTTGTAGCAATTTGCATGTTGTAAGATATTATTTTGCCATACAATATCAGAAGGGCATATAGAGATATTTGCAGCAGTCAAGTTATATGTCATTCATTAGATTTTGAACTATAGAAGTAATATATGAAAAAAAAGGATTTGATACAGAAAAAGGATTGTGGGTTCACGTAGAAAACATGTTGCTATGGCTTGTATTACTGAGAATCATGGAAATTTAAGCTTGTAACTTATAAAGTTTTTCAAGCTGAAAACTATAATAATTTGAAAATGAAGGGTTAGGGCAAAACTATTGTTATAAATATAAAGGCTCTTAGAATGAGTTTGGACTTAACCCGCAAAATACTTTGCACTACTATTTCTACAATTACATTCTTAGATAAATACACTTCCTTTTTCCAATTGTAAGAATAATTTCATTGATACATTGTATTTATAGCTACAGCTTTGCAATAACAAGACTGAAAAGTGAGAAATTGTGCAAGGAGCTTTCATTCTCAGAGTGTGGTTTCTTCTTGCTTGTTTTGTAACCGAGGCAACATTCTCTGTTCAGTCTATTGATGTTAATTACATTGTAATGTTTTAATGGCAGAGATTTGGAAATGAAAAGAAACTTGACTTGTCACACGATAGGGACCATCTGAATAGTGCGTAAAGTTTCCACCCTTGTCAGACTGCGTGGACTGGGCAGACTGACTAGTGTCGACACTATTTGCATTTTACTAATTTTCTGAATCTAGAATAATCAATCTACGTTCCTTGGAAAAAAATATTAAAAATGCGACCTCTGGTTGACCTGTACTAGAACCAATCTCTTTTTCAAATGTTAACTTGGTCCCTTTTTGCCTGACGGGTCACAAATAAGAAATATCAATCTTTGACTATCATATTTACATAACAGAGTCTGGCTAGCATATCAATGCCTTGGCGCAAAACAGTTGTAACTCAATATATGTTTATAGGGAGCTACAACTGTTTAATAATAACAATAATAAAGACTTTATTTAAAGAGGCAGCACAGTTGGGTTAACCCAGTCTTCCCTGTGAGCCTCTTCCCTGTTTCACACTGAGCCATCGATATTGGGTAATGAATTGGGCTCTGATCATATATGGGTTGTAAGTCAGATTCCAGCCGGAGGTAAAGATGTTAAAGCAGTGCTTACTGTTAACAAATTATACCCCACTTTGCAGGCAAATGCACATGCAAAGTGGGGTATAATTTGCAAACGGTTTACACCATTTTGTTATCCTGAACACAGGGCAGGTTTGGTTGACTTACTTCTGGAATTTTAAAAAAGTCACTGTGTATTTTTTTGTGATATGCTGAAAGTAAACTTTCTCAAAAATTGAATTAATATCAAAGTTATGAAAACACTGTTTACACTAATAGTGAGTCAGTATTTATTATGAAAATTTTTTCCCCAAGCTTTTCTGTCTTAAAAAGAAAAAAAACCAGGTGGCATAGATTAAGATCAGACTGCGCATATGTGCAGGCTGATCTTTGTCTATGTCTCCTGCCAAAGCAGAAAAGTACCAGGTTCAGCAAAGTTAGTGTTAAGAAATAAAAACAAGGAGTATTTTATAATTGCAGCAGACAATTAAATCTCATCTACAGGTATTTCGTTGATGTAGATTCCCTTGATACTAAATGTTGTCAACTTTGTAATGTATATGGCTAGATCCTATAGATTGATCTTCTCTCAGTCACATTCAACTCTATATTACAGTGCACAAAATTTTCTATTCTTCCTTCCATAATGCCTAGTTTAGACTGGTTTCTACCTTTCAAATATTGTGAATGAATATTAAAACTTCATAAAATTGGGTCAAAAGTGAAAGTCCTAATTTAAAAAAAAATGATTTAAAAAAAAACTTACTTGAAAGAGGTTAACTTTTATTTTTGGAGGCTTGTATTTTATTCCCAGATATTTGAGTTTAGAACCTATTTATTCTACATTGATTGGGAAATATGTTCATTCAAATTAGATTAATCCCTCTCGAATCTGCTTCCTTGAGAGTGAACCAGTACTTGTTCCAAAGTGTTGGCAAATGAAAGAAACAAGATCAATAGCTGCTTGTGGGAATCAAATTTTGAACCTCTTGGTTGTACTGGTGTGAGAAATGGCAAGAAACCATGGGTAGGTTCACCAGCTGCGACAATTTAACTGTAATTACGTTGAAAGAGGTGTCAAACCCAAAACAAACCAAAAAATTCTAATGTTGTCTAATGTTTGTCATTGTAGAGTTTACTATAGTGGAAAATAGTCCACTAGGGTTTAATTTTGTTAGCCTTACCGGACCAGAGATGGCAAGAGCCATCATCTTGAATGGATCTCATGGAATTATTTTGTTGCTAGACTTTGAAAATGGATAGATTATAAGTTTCTGCTCTTTTATTACTTGCATGCCTTTCAGATGGCTTTGAATAGAATCTGTTTTGATGAACTTGCGATGATAATTGCAAAATCTTATATCTGTAGTATTTTCATTAGATTTTTGATTTGTATATGTACTCTTTATCAGTTTTTGTTGTGGTGCTTTTATTTTTGAATGTGTATAAGCTTATATTATTTGTGACCCATTGCATAAAGAGGAACAATCTTGGACCTGCTTTTATGGGGGGTATATATATTTTCCAATATCTCTTTTTATGCCCCCGTATCGAGAGAACGGGGGGCATATTGTTTTACTCATGTCCATCTGTCTGTCTGTCCGTCAGTCTGTCCGAAAACTTAACCTTTGCCTTTTCTCCAAAAGTATTTGACATACAAAGCTGTACACCAAAGTCAAGGTCATGTGACAAGGTCAAGGTCATCTGTAAGGTCAAACTTTAAAAAAAAATGCATTTCCGGGGGTATTCGTGTTTCACAAACTCATCTTGTTTTAATATGTTACAATCATGCCAAGTAGTGCATCCCTTCTTTGCAATATCTGCCCTTGCAATATTGTTTTTGATGGATAAGAAAAATATGAAATTTTTTGAGAAATCAAGAATCTAATTTCATACATTTTCATTGTTATGGATAAGGGATTCATGGATTATGTGTAAGCTTTATAAATCTTCCATATAATGAACAATATGCACTAGCGCATGAGTGCCTATGGCATCAGTGAAAAAATGGCTTTGATGACAGTGAAATTAAAGATGATACAATCTGACCAGAAAGGATAAAAATAATTTGTTATTGTGACATAAATCTCTGAAAGTGCATCATGATGACTGCTTGAGTACTAGATGAAATGAGGGAGAGAATTTCGTGGTATATCATAAAGAGAGTTAATTTTGTTGTTAAACTCAGTTGAATTAATGATGTTGATAAACTCAGGTGGGTTAAATATGTTGTTAACCCTTGTCATGCTGAATAAATTTTGGCTAAAACTATCATCAAAATCAAAGGGCAAAAAGCACTGAATGTACCAACTGTAGGTCAATTTTTATTTGAAAAACTAAATCTATTGACAATTTTGGTTTCAAAGTGAGAAACAGGTGGTGTAGACTAATATTAGACTGCACACATGTGCAGGCTGATGTTTGTCTACAGCTCCTGCCAAAGCAGGAATATTCTGGGTTCAGCATGACAAGGATTAACTCAGGCAAGTTTATGTTGATAAACTTGGATGATATAAAGTCAACTAATTTTGATAAAATGCTGAAAATAAATAGATAATAACTGTTTGTTTTAGTGTAAGATTGGTTTATATTTCATTGAGTGAACAATGAAAGCTATATATTCATGAGTGACTTAACTCTAGGTGAAAATATAGCTTTTGTTATTCATGAAATGAAATATCAATGATCATACTGTAAAAAGGAATGATTATTTCTATTTCTCAATGCAAAAATTGAGACAAAATATGAAAATTTCATGACAAATATTCTAAGAGTGTGTCATTTTGCTTGGATTACTATGCAATAATCATGATGATGGCATTTACTTGGATCCCCTTACATATGTCAGATAGGGTGAAATGAATGATAATCAAGGTATAAATTTTTGATTATTTCACTGGTTAGGCTCTTAGTTTATTAAATGATAATCTACTGGTATATTTCTTGATAATCCACTGAGAAGCATTAAAATGAAACAATTGTTTTTGCAGGTCCCAACAAGAGCAGTCAAACACTGCCATAGAAGACTGCCCCCAAGACACAAGTAAAGACCCGGCGCCATCTGATGTGGAGGCAGAAAATAAAGGGCAGACAACTTAATAGTGGCAGCAAAGTATATATTCTAGTTGAATAGTAGAAAAGAGACAATGAGATGCTGAAACGCATAGGACAAGACGTATGAGATTTATGAGATTAATCATGACTTGAATAATGTACAAAAAAAAAAGATATTGCATGAGTGGTCATAAAATAGTGAATTTATTAAACAAGTCATCTATAAATAGATAAAAACGAGGCTTTGCTGAGTTTTTATCTTTTTTAGAAGGTGAGTTTAATGAATTTGGTATTTTATTTAAAGAAATTTGATATTCTCTTTATTATTTGTCACATTTCTTGTGAAAAAATATACAGATTCTCGAAACTTTCCATGTAATACATAATACCTTTTGTAAAATGACATAATCACATCCATTATGATGTCATTTTAATGATAACATATAGCGTTGCCATGCACTTTAACCTCATTTGATAACACCAATGTAATATGAAAAAAAATCCATAGGTTTATTTCACTCCCTTGACATAGGTCATATAAATTAACCTTAGTTTGGCTCATTGGCCGAGTGGTTAGCGCGCTCGACTCGTAACCTGGTGGTTGCGGGTTCAAGCCCCACCGGTATTTTGGCAGGACACTTCACAGGCAGGGCCCCAGTCCACCCAGCTGTAAAAGTGGGTACCAGTGGTTAGAACCCATTGCCTCTCTCTCAATATGTAGAATAAGAACTGAAATGAGTTAGGACAACGATGGAAATAAGAGTCATTAGACCCTTTATCATGTTATCCTCGAGAAAATAAATTTAAAAAGGCAATCAGACACCATTGGAAACCTATATTAGGTTTTTAATCTAATAGACCTTCCCTTTAGGTAAATAACCTAAAAAACATGTACAGGGAGGTTTTTTTTTAGTATCCCATTTAGTATTCCCAATTAATTAATCAAATTTGTTTGGGGGTTTTACCTGTTTCCTATTTGTTTAGGTTAATTTTGTATGAACAACCATTTAAATGATTATTTAGAAAAAAATTATCATAAACAAGAGAAAAAAAGAAATAACAAAATTCTTAGAATTTACATAATTTCAACCAATAGACATGGATTTTTCTGAGTAAGTAGTGAAGGGGAGTTACAACAAGGGAAGGTGCTCTTTAAATAGGAAATGTGGTAAAAGAGTAATTATTAAGAAATGAATTTAAGCTATTTGTATCCATTTATCTGTTTTGCCACTGTTTTGGGGAAAAATATCTTGCAATAATAATCTTTCAGAACTGTGAAGAACTTTTAAGCAGTAAAATGCTGTTTGTTTGTATTTTACTATCATGCCAAAATTTTGACCAAAACTTTCAAAGGGTAATTTATCAGTTGAATAATTATTTAGTGAAGGAATCAAAAATAAAAAACAACAACAAAAAAAAGTGAATTATTTTTGCAACAGTAGATTCATAAAATTCCTAACTCTTTTCTGAATTGAATTCAAATAAAGTCAGAAAAGGACTAAGAGAATTCATTGATCTATTTACAAGTCAAGGTCAAATATGTCAAAAAGATGATATCTACTCTACCACTTGTTTATTCTGCCTTAAGATCAGTTTAGTATGAGAATAGTAGAATGGAATTTGTGACATTTAAAGAAAAATGCATGATTTTGTTTTTTTCAAATTTCACATTAAATTCTTTGTATTTATAAAAAAAAGTTGTAATCTATGTAAGACATGAAATTTTGTTACTCTCTAATGTTGGTTGTGCATTTTACTAGAAAATTTTTATCACATGCTAATTGTATCTCTTCTTACAATAATTATCATCATCTTAAACACTTTTTTGTTGCCTCATTTTCACATATCAAATAGAATGGTCAGTGCAAAAAAAAATGTAAGTGTCAATATACATGTACTTAATTTTTAGCTCCACTGGCCAAAAGGCCAGCGGGCTATTGTCATGGCGGGGTGTCTGTTTGTTTGTTCGTTCGTCCGGCCATAAAGTATTGGATGGATTCTTATCAAATTTCACAGGAATGTTTCTTGGGTGACCCACTATCAGATTCCTTCAAAGAATTTTATTCGGTTGAAAATCATGGCTGTAGTAGGCATTGCTTATTTCCGTATATGGTAATAGGTGACTTTTCTCAGAAACTGATTGATTGATATCAACCAAATTTCACTAGAATGATCCTTGCATGGCCCTTTATCAGTCTACAGTCTATCAGATGAAAAATATGTTTTTTATGAGCATTATGTCATTTCTCTTTATATTACACTGCAACTCCATTAAAACGCTGTGGTTGGGGTCCAAGAAATGAAACAGCGGAAGAAGTGGATGTATCTGCTATAACGCTGTACCCCTCAGCCACGGCTGATCCCCCCTCCCGCTGGGAACAGTAACATACCGCGGAAATGTTACAGACACAGGGTCAATATTAATAACGATATCTGATATCTAAATATACATGTACATATTTGGGCCATCGTATTTTATATTTATTAAAACTCGGCAATGAATTGAAGAACAAACGCAGTTTATTACTTTGATATTTTTTATTTTAAGATCATTTTGTTGTCCCTATGTTAAACAAAAGTATCTTTGATAAAGTAATCTAGTTTGTAGGGTTTAACGATCGCAGAGTCCTCTTAGTTCTCTGAATCCCGATTTCTTGGGCCTACCCGCCCAGCAGCTGAGAAACACCGATAATGACGATCTCAAAAGGGTAAAGTTAGTAAAATCCATAAAGTTTCATAAGATCAACGAATTTCATATTTTAGATATTGTCTACTGGAAATTAGGAGAAAATAATTATCTACACAATCAAAATAAACAATACCCTACTTCCGATCGAAACTATACCAAAGTAATTGAATTTCTCAGAGTGCAGGACCCCATTCTTGGATGAGCGAGAAAAAATGCAGTAAATTCAATTGAATGAATCTGTAATTACGGCATTTGGATCGCCGGTTTGCAAAGATAAGCTAATCCATTTAGTATATCATCTTCATGAGTCAAGGGGTATCGAAAGAATCTTCTCGAAAACCGTATAAGTTAAACGTCGTAACCCTTAGTTTGACAAGATGTTAATTCACGGCTTTGATTTATAGATAGTAGATCATTAGGGAAGAGAGCCCAGACGAATGGGAAGCGACGTGGTCACCATTAGTTTCGCGCCATTTTTAGTTTCTTTGTTAGATGCTTTTAAGTGGAAAATGTAGGTTTATATATAGCTTCCTGTTTAAAACTTAATGAAGTTGTCTATTTAGTGAGAGATAAGAATCAACGATAATAATTCATTTGGGCTTTGAATTTTCAAACCCTGTATAACAGGACTATAATATGAATAAGTTTAATGAAAAGGAAACAAAATTTTATCATATATTTACAAAAAACATAATATTTATAAGAAAATTCAATGGGATTGGCAAAGGGAGGTAATAAACCAATAAATTGGGTAAGGGGCGATCCACTTTTTGAATTGTTTGTCAACAGCAGTAAATGTTCAAGATTTTAGAGTATAAAACGAGATTAGCTCATTTTGCGAAAAACACAGCTTCTTCTGAAATTTATTGACTTGGATTTAATCGCATGCAAGCTAGCCTTTTTGGTTTCCAATTGCATCCCTGCCATCGACAAAGCGCAGTTGGTAGCGTGCCGGACTGTCAATATTGGGAATCCGTGTATCTCTGACGGCGGCACTCATTCTTTCTGACTATAAGTCTCTCACCCATGGGTTAATAATCGTAGACCTATGTGAGATAGCAGTTTGGGGTTAGGAAAGGATGTGATGGTTGTACTAGTGAGTTTGGTACTCCAGCCGTAGTGATATAACTATACGTCTGTCAGCAATCAAACTAGCCATTTCCCTCTGACCTGAGGCATTTATTGCCACCATTGCTCTGTGGGAGGTATGAAAAACAATTGTATTGATTTACCTGGCTTCGCTCAGTATCGATTTTTATGTCGTTGATTTCACCCTTCGATCTTAAATTGCAATCAAAACAGCGTTAACGGCGGATCGGGTTACATCGCCGCAGTATCCCAAAATTGTCGACCCCCCAAATTTCGGGAGCCAAGTTGACCCCGTGTTATAATGGATTCAGCGCTCTAACAGATTTCGTTATAATGGAGTTGCAGTGTATATAGTGGAAACTTTGAAAATCATTTTCATCATCAGTAGAACCCAAAATATCTAAAAAACTAGTCGAAACTTTGATTAGCTATTACAAGATTATCAAACCTTTGGAGCGACTCAAGCCATTCATGGCTTTCTAGTTCCTACTTGTTGATCCAGCCTTGTAACATGTGTATTTGTGAAAATTTCCCATCATATTCAATTTGTTTTCTGCAACACTGTAGTCCTCTCCAAATTCAAAGCTTTTTGAGTTTTTGACGTTCGTTGAATTTTCATAAGTCTAAATTTTTGCATTTAGTCAAATCTGTGTTTGACAGCTGAAACTACCAAGTGACATCATATCAATGGCTCAGCGCAAAACAGTTGTAACTGCCTGATAAACCCTAATAAACATATAGGCAGTTACAACTGTTTTGCACTGAACCATCGATATAAGCAGGCTACCCTGGGGGTTTTGTATGCACTTAAAATCTTTTTGAGCTGACCCCTTGAATCAATATATACATTCAATGTTATTATTTGATGCCCCCCTGAAAAGATTATTTAGAGCTGGTATGATTTTCAAGTAATTAGCAACTAAATAGATTTTTAACAAAACACATCCTCATTTCTTTAAACTTTGAAATATATCATCAACACACCCTTTTGAATTAGTGCAAAAGTCATTTAAGAGTATAAATATATGAGCCAGTGCGTGAGATTTCCAACAATTTGGAATGAGCGCAAAGCAAAGACTCTGACCAGCCTGTGCATCTGCACAGTCTGTACAGAGTCTTTTCTATGCGTTTAGTAGATAGATAAGGCCTCAATGTATTTGAAAACCATTTAGTAATTCTATATTTACAGTATGAGGCTGTTCGATGTTTGCCCCTCACACACATTTCAAATTGTTGGAAATGTCACACACAGGCTCATATGTATATATGAGCAGTCATTTCCAATTAACAGCTTGCTATGTTTGAGAGACAAAATGAATTTTCTTTTTACTTATGAAATTATACGGTTTCACATAGTATGGAATCAGAGAAAAGTAAATATATAGAGAGTTTTTTGAGGGATCAGCGCAAAACTATTGTAAGTGCCTGTTGGTATATAGGCATTTACAAACGTATTGTGTTCTCTCCCCAGTTTGTGCTCTTATGTCTTGAGAAAACTTTGCTTCATCAAACTTCTATCTTGTACTTTTAAGCTCGACTATTCGAAGAATAGGGGGGGCTATTCCAGTCACCCGGGCGTCGGCGTCAGAGTCGGCGTAATGCATTGGTTAAGTTTTTATGTGCAAGTGTTTAAAATCTCTGTTTCTATTAAAGCTATTGCTTTGAAACTTTGCACATGCTTCTGTGACCATAATATCAGCATCTAGACAAAGATTCATTACTCTGATATTGAATTTAGTGGAATTTTAACCCTTTTCAGACTTAGAAATCTTGGTTAAGTTTTTACGTGCAAATGTTGTTTATCTGTAATATTTCTGTTTCTATTAAAGCTATTGCTTTGCAAATTTATTCATGCTTCTGTGACCATAATATCAGCCTCTTGACAAAGATTCATTACTCTGATATTGAATTTAATGGAATTTTAACCCTTTTTTGGACTTAGAAAATGTTGGTTAAGTTTTTACGTGCAAATGTTGTATTTCTGTAATATCTCTATTTCTACTAAAGCTATTGCTTTGAAACTTTGCACATGCTTCTGTGACCATAATGTCAGCCTCTAGACAAAGATTCAATACTCTCATTTTGAATTAAGTGGAATTTTAACCCTTTTCAGACTTAGAAATCTTGGTTAAGTTTTTACGTGCAAATGTTGTACATCAGTTATAGCTCTATTTCTATTAAAACTATTGCTTTCAAACTTTGCACATGCTTCAATGTTCATAACAACAGCCTCTTAATAAAGATTCAATTCTCTGGTATAGAATTTAATGGATTTTTAACCCTTTATGGACTTAGAAATTCTTGGTTAAGTTTTTACGTGCAAATGCAAACGACCATAATATCAGCCTCTAGACAAAGATTATTTTCTCTTGACTTTCATTTTATTGAATTTCCAATGTCGATATTGATTTGCTGTTACTATCCAGCACTAGGAATAGTCGAGCTTCGCTGTCCTCCGACAGCTCTTGTTGTATTTGTTCTAATATTTTAGGTAAATATTAATGTCTTGGTTCCTGTTAAAGTGATAATTTTGTTTCAATGTTGTTATGTTTTGATCAAGTATCATTTGAATAGGGCAAAGTTAGTCAATGTATGAGTACATCATGCAACATGTTTATTTATTTACTTTCCTTGGGCTCTCCCTAAAACACCTTCTCGCTAAATCGCTACTCCATGGTTTGGGAATCCTAAAAATAAAAAAGATGGAAAAGTTGAAATAGGTGATGGATAAGATGGAATCGTTATGTCCATGGGTCAGTGCAACACTATTGTAAGTGCCTATATGATTATAGGCACTTACAATAGTATTGCACTGACCCCTAGATGTACGATGGTCATCAGCACTTTGGTACCAAGCCATTGTAAATATGGCTAGAATAAAGCTATATTTACAACATTTCGGTTGCCCAAAGGTGTCATATTTTGCATGAATTTGTCTCAATATGTATCCACAAATGTCAAAGCCAAGAACACTTTCAAGGTTCCAAAAAAGTAGTTTTGTGAGTACTATTGTTCTGCAAACACATCTTGATATTTATGCCCCCTTCGAAAAAGTGGTGGGTATGTTGCTTTGCACTTGTTGGTCTGTCCGTCAGTCGGTCTGTCCATAGACCTTTTTTTTTTTGTCTGGAGCATGTCTCAAAAAGTATGCAAGCTAGAATCATGAAATTTCACAGGTGGATAGATTTCAGTGCACAAGAACCATAACTCTACTCATATTTTGTGAGTTATTGCCCTTGGTTGATTGACAAAGAATAGGCTATTGATCTGCTTTTATGGTGAGGCATAAATGTTTTACAAACATCTATTCTTTATTTTGAATTGATTTTCTGAATTTCTATTTGCTATTTTAATGGTTCAGCTCGAAACAGTTGTTACTCCCTATAAACATATAGGGAGTTACAACTTTTTGCGCGTAGCCATTGATTTGTTCTGTTCTGTGCCCAAATATTTATGATTGTGTAATCATGGTTAGTTACCTTGTTACGTTTGAAACCTGTTATCATATTTTATATTATTTTGTAAAGTTATTTTTGTATATTTTGTATATAATATAATCAACCAAATTAACTGTACATACCTGTTACGTTTGAAAATAATTTAAGCTATTTAAACATAAAATATATCTGTTTACTTTTGCATTGATTAATTGCTTGATGTATTCACAAAAGCTTTTATTATCTATCCCATTTCATTGTTTATTCTTTAAACCCTTTTCTGTGTTTAGAATTTAGACTAGTCCAAATTGAACGAGGATACAGACAGTATAAAATGACAGGGATGTAGAAATTGATAAGTGTAAAGAAAAAAGTAATAGGCCATTAATTGTAAACATTTGTTTTTCTGACTGATAACTTACATAAAATTTTTGATAGAATAACAAAATTAAAAAAAAAAACACACACGCACACACACATAATGATATGAATCCTTCTTGCTATTCAATTTTTTTAAGACTACTCCAATATCAGATGACACGAGACAAAACTTAAAGTGGATGCTATGGTGAAAGAAACCATGAAAAGTTGTAGTAAATACTGTGAAAAAGGAAAACAAGCAATCTCTCCCTTTTCAACAGAATTCCCTCGAGTATATAATCACAGACACTTAAAATACTGGCACTGTTTGGTTGAGGGTAGAGAAGCATATTAAGAGATTTGTAGAAAAAAAAGCAAATGATGAAATTTAAGTCTAGTCAAAGAAGTTGTGGAAGACAACTTTTAGTTGACAAAATTGTAAACATCTTTATCATTTGTCACATGAACCTCTTATTCCCAGAGGAACAATAAATAAATATGAAAAGAGGAAAAAAATCCTCGAAGGATGGTGATAATTATGAAAGACAGCAAGAAGATACAATAATGTCTTGAACAAAAAAAAACACTTGAGTAATGTTTGTGTTTATGATGATGGTGACCAAATTAATGTTGTTTAATAGAGGGTTTGTGCATGCAAGATTCAGTCTTCAAGCTTAAATTTGTGCTGAAAATGACTGAAAGAGGGGTGATGTTATTTAGGCAATTCATAAGCCTTCTTTAGTATATAGGCAAAACTCAAAGTTTGATAAAATGATCATTTAGTACGAATATTATACAGTCGATATTGCTCAAGCGACCACGTCTATTTAGCGACCAATTTATTAAGCGACCACCATAAAAAGTCACCTCACCGTAAGCAAATTCTCTGAAAAAGAGGACATTCTTAACAAAAAAAAATTGGTTATTGTTGAATCTTATGTTGTTGGAACCCATTAGAATCATCTCAATAAGACGATTCAAATGGGTTGGAACATCATAAGATTCAGTACGACTTGACCAACAATCTATAAATGCTATCAAAATAAACTGTCACATTTATCATGGTATTTCGTATTAAGCGACCATTCCCACAAAGGACCGCTTTTTTGTTGTCCCATAAGTGATTGCTTAACACAAATTTTACTGTATTCTCAACCTAATATGCTTAAATTGCTCTATCTTTAACCCAATAGAATTTTTTGTAAGGCAAAATGCCTCATGTTTGTTATGAATTTCCTTTGTGATCTGATGTGTAATGTCATATTGTGCTAACGGTAAATCAGTTTGTCACTTAATGATTAATGTGAACAAAAATTTGTGACCTGTCATGCAAAAAAGAACCATCCTTGAACATAGAATCAAAATATTTGAAAAAGAGATTGGTTCCAGTACAGATCAACCAGAGTTCGCATTTCAAAAATTCATTCTCAGGAAGATAGATTGATCATTCTAGATTCAGAAAATGAGCCGAGTTTGGAAATATTCCACCCAAGTCAGCCCGGGTAATCCCAACAGTCTGAGGTCAATATTTTATGCACTACCCAGCTTATCCATTTTTGGGTGACTGGGCTCATCTAAATCATTATTTCACAATCACTTGTTTTTTTATCCCACAAAAACATTTCTTTATTTGACCCATGTAGGAGAAATTGCTTACATTTTCTACTTTTAAACTGTGGGCTGCTATTTCTGATCACGGTCATAAAGTATCCTACCAAAAGTACATTTATATTATTTTTCTCTCACTGATGTTAATAAGTGCACTTCTGCTTTTTGTCAAAAGTTTTGTTTTCAATTTACTGATTCATGTTCATCTTTTGTTATTTACTCTTTCCCACTTTCCAAAATTGTATGTCTATTTTCAATTTAAAGACATTTCAGATTTTATGCAGGTGCAGTTTGAAAGGAAAACATGCTATGTGGTAGAAAATAATGCTACAAGCATCTTCTTTTTACACATTATTTTCTAACACAAAGGATGGCTTCTTTTTTTAAATACACTCAATTTATATTGTCATCTGCAAGTCTTTGAATTTGAATCGGTCATCAATTTAAAAAAGAAAGGGTTTATAAATCTTATTCAGTGTCACCTTGGTCAATATTCTTTAACCAGTCTAGCTAAGCAAGTTTGATGAAATATTTTATAAAAAAATATTTGATTAGATAAGAAAAACTGTCTTAACCAATCACAGTTCATTCAATGAAATTGAAATAAAATATATAAAATTATACTGATTGATAAAATGTAGGCCTGAGTACATAATGAAAATAAATGAGCCTATTCAGGAGATTTCCAACAATTCCATATATGTGCATACTAAAGACTCACCAGCCTGTGCATCCGCACAGTCTGACCAAAGTATTCACTATGGGTTTAGTAGATAGATAAGGTCTCAAAGTACTTGTACACCATCAGGTTACATAACATTTACAGTAGGTGGCTGTCTGAGCAGCTCAATATTTGCACCTCATTCACAATTCAAATTGTTGGAAATCTCACACACAGGCTCAAATGTATCAAGCAACTATTGAACAATTTTTGTTTTCAAATTGCACATTTTTTCCCATTTCACACGTTTTTCTTTGTTGTTTTTTACAATTATGAATATTGTGATATCTTTTTTGATATTTATGTGAATTGTGCTTATTAAAATTTTTTCAAACTTTAAGCTGAAAAGGTGTTCTGTGTTTATTTTTCTTTTCCAAGCAATTCTATCATATTTTCTCAAGCGAAGTAAATCAGGACCCAAGGTTTTAAACTTTTCTCATTCTCAAATAAAAATTTACTCTAATTTCAAATTGAGATTAAAGCTCTTATTCTGTACATAATGACTTTTGTAAAATGTTGGATGAATATCGGCTGAGCCAGGATTCAAAAGTGTCACTGACTGAGAAAACTGAGCTGGAATTGTATGGGAAATTCAATTGAAATATGCCAGTAGGGAAATGAAATCTCAATTTTCAATTTCAACCCTGCTTTACAGATATCCTGGATCCTTGTTTTGATTTTTGGGTTTCTTAACTCTTGTCATGCTATACCCGGAATATTCCTGCTTTGGTAGGAGGTATAGACAAAGATCAGCCTGCACCTATGTGCAGTCTGATCTTATTCTACATCATCCTATTTGTCCCCTTTCAAGTCAGAGTTGTTCATTAGATTAACTTTCAAAAAGAGAAATTGCCCTGCACCCTTGGATTTAAGGGCTTTTGGTACTTTGATATGAGTAGGATTTTAATTCAGCATGACAATGGTTAAGGTATCAGCAATGTAATGTACAATTCTGAAATGGAGCCTAGGTTAAGATTCCTTAGTTTATACTAATTTATTTTACTTCGATTGCAACGAAAGCTTAAGCTTATAGAATCGCTCTCGAACACTCAATCCTGATGTTTTCACGTCCCTGAGAGAGAGGCAGTGGTTTAAACCCACTGCTACCCAATTTTACAGCTGGGTGAACTGGGGCTGGCTTTTAAGTGTTTTGCCCATAAACACAACCCGGCGACAGTGGGGCTCGAACCACGGACCTCAAGGTCACGGGTCAAGTGCATTTACCACTAGGCCACCGAGGATTCCTTATCTTTACATTTTTTCATACCATAACCTTTAGAATTGCTGTATTTGATACATTGCAGCTCCTAAAAAGTCAATGATCAGAGATCCCAAAATTTGATGATGTCATCCCTAGATTGGTCCAATTTCAAAATTTATCAATAGGCATTTTTGCCTTGCATATTACTAGATAACAAAATGTCTGACCTTCAAATGGGAAAAAAATGTGTGACACAACAATACAAAGTGCTTGAAATTGAAAGAGTTAATCCAGATTTGGTAGAAAAATTATGGAAACATTTTGAAGAGACTATGACAGTAGCTTTACTTTAGGTTTTAAAACAGCAGAGTACAAAATGTAGATAATTTGTTAAGTTTTGTTTGTATGGGGTTTACCCTGCTTTTAACAATCTTTCATTCATATTGCAGATGCTGGAGCTCCTAACAATGGATTCCTGGTATTTCTCAAACCAGTACAACCATTACATCCTAATCCTAGCCTCCAGCTGCTATCCCACTTACGTCTATAAAGAATGAGTGCTGCCATTGGGGATCGAACCTGGGACCTTTTGAATGATAGTCCAATGTGCTATGGCAATGGCCAATTGGGTAAGAGCACCAACTACTATTTTGAAATTGAAATTTTGTTCTGAATGGCTTTGAAACCTACAAAACTATCAACAATTACCTCGGGAGGCTGCATTAACCCATTTACAAGCTTTCAATTATGCTCCCCTCAAAAATAATTTTTGGGACAACTTTGTGGAAAATACAGAAATTACTAGCAATTGCATGATGTTCCACAATGTTTTCTACCAAAAAAGGCCGAAATATTTTGAATTGAATTATTCTTAAATTGATGTCAGCAGCTTCTTTGAAATTAAATTGCCTTGAATTAAATTTTATTGTCTGGTAGTTTTAATGCATAATCATGGATTTTGATACTCATGAAAAACTACTGAAAATAAGCTCTTGAAAACTTTGCAAGAAATAATGAAATTTCTTGGTATAATTGTTTTGTGGTCTGCAGCTTCTTTCAATGTGTCCCAATCTAAAATTTGGTTTTCAAGTTACGAGTTCATACTTTGAGGATAAAACTGAAATAGGACAAATAAATGACACATTTATTTTAACATGGGCATCAGACCATAAAATGACCAGATGACAAATTTGTCCATTGTTTACAAATTATCATCTGTAAAATCAGCCAAAACATACCCCTAAGGTCCTCATTGATGTGTGTCTATAATCTAAGTAAGATCTATTTATAGGGGTCAGTACAAAACTCTTGTAAGTGCCTATAGATATATAGGCACTTACAATAGTTATGTGCTGACCCTTTGATTTATCCAAATAGTTTTTTTACATGGTTTGATTCAAATTGTCAGTGAAAAAAATTCTGTCTGGACTGTAACAGTGAAGGAATGAATGTCTGTGAATGGATACCGTGGTGGACTTCATTCAAAAAAAGTGAAAATGCTTCCCTGTGTGCAAGAGGATGCATTTGACAAATGTTACCCTGTTTTGCACATGTAGTGTAAAGCAGGTTTATGATTCCTATGTGTTTGCAAATGTTTGGGCAAACTGAACGCTGGACAGGCTTCGTATGATAAAATCTGAAAAAAAAAAATACTACTGATCAGAATTAAATTAAACTTCACAGGAAAGATGATCAGGATGCAGATTTCTTTGTTTAATTCTGATCGGATTGATAACATGGGCTCTAGGAGCTGTTTCATCACTGACAAATGGTCCCAAATGGTGATCAAATATAAAAAAAATCTTCTTCTCTGTAACTTTTGGTCAGAATTCTATAAAACTTCACAAAAATGATCTATATAACATGCCCTTTCAGATTTTAATACAGTAATGAATACTTTTAACAAAACAAAAATGGACCAGCTTGTGATTTCCCAATTTTAATGATGCTGGACAGGCTATCTATCACTGTATCTTTACACGTTTGTAGATTTCTTAAATCTTTGCTGGTTATTAGTCCCCTAGCGGCGAAAGCCGAAGGGGACTATAGGTTTGCGCTCCGTCCATCTGTCAATCCATTCTGTCAGTCCAGACTTTTTTTTTAACCCTCGGAGACTTTGGACATTGGAGTGAGTCTGCATCAATGAGTTACAGAACAAGTTCGAGTTTGGTCCTGGTCCATTGATTTTTGTGGAAGTTATGGATGCTGGACTTAGAATATACCAAGAAATTTCAGTTTTGTCAGCGGTCCATTGACTTTTGAGGAAGATACAAAAGCTTGACTTGGAAAATTAGAATTACCTGGAAATTTCAGTTTCCGGACTTTTTTTCTTTACCCTCAGAGATATTGAGCTAATTTTTGGTATATGAGTCTGCATTAATGAGTTACAGAACAAGTTCAAGTTTTGTTCTGGTCCATTGATTTTTGAGGAAGATACGGATGCTGGAGTTAGAAAATTACCAGGAATTTTCAGTTTTCTAGACTTTTTTTCTTAACTCTCAGAGATATTTAGCTGATACATAAAATCTGATACAACTGTATTACTTTGGAGAGGTAGTAATCCCTTTACCACCAAAAAAAGATCCTGCTCTAGGGATATATATAAATCCATCAGAATGCTTGTTCTATTTTAGATCATGATTGTTTTACAAAATCAGAGACCACGTTCCAATCTTCCTATAATTACATGTATTGACTTATCAATGAGCAATTGTTTAAAATATTATCTTTTGTTCCCATCAATATACTTTCTTTTGTGATTACATGCCCAGCCATCATTCGGCAAGAATCTTAAGACCTGTTATAGTCCGTTTGACTTCTATATGGACTAACATTTCGCCGAAAATCTCAGAAATGAATTAATGAAACGTATTTCTTTCTTATCATATCATATTTTCCATCTAATACCATGACTAATTTTGTTTTTCAGGATTTTTTGGTGTAAAATAATGATTTTGTCCGTCCGTCTACATGTTAACTTTCAACATTTCATACCTCCTTGTATACGTTTTAACGGGAACAGCGAATTGTCTTTCCAAAAATAGCTCTGATTTGCATAGGGGCCGGGTCAAACGGGAAAGACTTGAAGTGAGTCTTTTTAGTATAAAATCGAGTATTTTTATAAAATTAAGTTTGTCGAAGATTTTCACCTCCTTTGGATATCAAATCTGAATATATTTCTCTCTTTTTTCAAAAACCCTCTGACCAGATAATTGATAATTGTTTTTGTCTATTCTGAGATGAACCCCATATTCACATATTTAGACCAATCAAAAAGCATTATTTAATGAAGTCGTTGGGAATTTCACGAGGAAAACTTGATTAGAATGCGAGTAATAACGGTAAAAATCACGTGATATTTAAGTTTCAGATGATATGACAGTCGATATGCTAATGAGCATTTCCAAATAAGGAATAATGGACGTTTCTTCTGTCAAATGTTTTGTATAAAACCACGTGCTTTCACTATTTGTTTATAAAATCTTACTACTTTTAACAGCCTCTATCACCCCTCGTGTTTAAGAGCGGAAAAAGAGAAAATATTAACATTAACTGGATAGACAAAATCATTATTTAGACATCATTTTACTTTCAAAAAATATTTTTTGGAATGGTATTAAGCTGAAATTAAGATCTTACCACATACAAATCCTTCATTCAAACGCAATTCTATGTAATTGATGAAAAGGTTGGTCCATATAGATATCAAACGGACTATAAAAAGTGATTGCAGGTGCCTAATTAATATATGTAGTTTTCTATATCGAGGGGCCAGTGCAACACTATTGTAAGTGCCTATAAATATATAGGCACTTACAATTAAGTGTTGCACTGACCCCTCAATATGCTGTCCGTTAAATTCAATTTGTTTATTTTCATGTCTACTATATAACCAATTAATTTGGCACTTTCCTATCCTGTTACAAGGCTTACTTACCTTTCATTTGCAAAATTTCCGGTTTCCATAACATTAAGATTATTCGAAAAGATCAAGTTTAAAAGGGGTTAGTACTACAGCTATTACTTTGAAGAGCCTTTTTAGATATACGAAGTTCAGGTGTCTTCCCGATTCTCCCACATTTGAAAATCCAATAATACCATATACCTGGTGAGGAGACGGGGGCAAGGGAAAATGTGCGATTACAGTCAGGTTCAAATTGTATTCCAATTCATTAAGTATTTATTCAATATAGCAAAATATGACGGTCCTAGCAAAGCAATTACGGTCGGTTTGAATTAAAGGTCGGTCTTAAAGTATTTTTACGAAAATGAACATTCAAAGTTTAAGTGATAATTGAGTTTAATTTTTGTAATTATGACGAAAGTAAGAAAAATTGAAATTGTTAAAAAAAAAACAAAGTAAAGACAAGTCTTGGCAAACGCGCAGCTTCATCTGAATTTCGAAAAAAAAAAAAAAAAAAAAAAAAATGGGCCTAGTTCAAGATGGTAATAGATGTATCGTTAGTATAATTCTAACATTGAGAATAGTAAACAGTGAAAGTGCGAAAAATAGTAAAAGATAGGAACGAACATGTGGGAGATAAAGAGAAAAAGGTGAAATAGAGTGGGTAGAAATGGTAGACTGTATTTCAAGTTTTCTCGATTTTGTTGGGTTTTTTTTGCGGGGCAGGAGTCGCAGAGATGACCGTATTTACTGGACATGCGCTGACAAGATCTGCTCCTCGAGAGTCACTGTCAGAGATGGAATTTCCATCAGAGTCAACAGAAACCACACACGTGCTGCTGATTCCTTCTTGATTGAGAGACAACGTCATGAACAAAATCAATAAGTGGTGTCATGGCGAAACCACTCCAATACCTAACATCTACAGAGAAGCGCTTACAGAGGTTGGTCACATGGAACTGCCGACTGCCGTTGAAACACTTATGGACTACATCGCAGAATACTGGGTTGAAGGCGAAAAGGATACATGGAACCAGTTTCAATCACAAGCGAACAGAACTACGAACCACCTTGAGGGTTAGCACAGCATGCTGAAGAAATCCACCAAGCACCAACATCCTTCTACGATTCTTGCTATACAAGAGGTTAATGCAGCTTCGTATCTATTACGTTTGTAGATATAAAGACACCCTTAAACTCAATAGAAAACATAGAATCTTAGACAATATTTTCCCCAGTATAATGCTATTGAATTTCTTACTTTTTTGTGTATCAAATTAAAGAAATGTAGTTAAAATGTAGATTTTTTCGTGAATAACTTTTTGTGACAAAGCAAGGTAGATTGACATGGGGATAACAAAAAAGTCAGTATAAATATTTTCTGCGATACACATTTTTACAAGTCAATTTTCGAGTATTCCATTCATCACAGAATAAGTAAGGTTGCAGAAATTTTGGTAATGTGGATTGGTCATTTTAGCTTACTTTCTCTGTGGCAAATAATGCCATCTATACATAATGATGTCGGATGACCACCCAAATATCGTTACTGCAATTGAAAATCATAAGCCAATAAGTATATGGAATATTATGAGGTATAAGAATGTTGCTTGGGATAAGCATTGGTTCCTTTTATTTACACGATTTCAATAAAAAAAAAGGGGGGGACCTGGTACGGCATTTGATAATGTATATGTTCGTGACTAGAAATCTAATATTTCACATTGAAACGCTCGTGGAACACGGTTGAGGAATTTACCAATAATTTAGCCCCAGGTGGGGATTATCCCACACCTTACCTGTATCGATTTTATATCGATTTTTTTCAAATGTGGGAGAATCGGGAATAAACCGAAGTTCATACTCTTGTCAATTTTGTGTTACAGAAGTACATACTTATGTACTATATCAACCCCAGGGTTTTAGCCTAACAACAACGTTATAGGGTCCAAAGGACTCAATTGTTGGGATCTTAAAGGTCCTTTCTTAAGTTTTTGGAGTCCCTGCTTTAGGTACAGATAATTTCTTTCAGGCTATATTCTTGAATTTTGTAAATTTAGAGCTTGTTTAAAGGTAAATAGATTGATGGAGTATTACTATTTCACAAAGTTATTTTGTTTTTCTTTTCATTTCAGGTATCTTGAAGACAAAAAGATTGGCTCCATGAACTTATCAGCATCATCATCAAATTATTCAATTATTGTTCTTTCTCATGTCCTTTTGTTATTTGATGTAATAATTAGCGGACCTCCATCACTGCACGCCTTAAGATATTAATTGAGCCTGTGTGTGACATTTCAAACTATTTGAAATGTTCGTGAGGTACACACATTGAGCAGCTTAGACAGCCACATACTGTGAATAAAAAGTTACCTAATGGTCTACAGATACTTTGAGACCTTATCTATCTACTAAACGCATAGTGAAGACTCTGGTCAGGCTGTGCTGATGCACAGACTGGTCAGAGTCTTTGCTTTGTGGCTATTTGAAATTGTTGGAAATCACACACATAGGCTCAATTTAAACTGCATTTGTCTCTTAGATAAATCCAGGGATCAGCGCAATACTATTTTAAGTGCTGATATAGTTATAGGCACTCACAATAGTGTTGCGCTGATCCCTCATTATACTAACAGACCTGAAATCAGCAACAAAAATCTATGGTGGGTCAAGGGCGTAGCTCCCAATACACACTTTAAGCAAGTGCATAATAGAAATAAATCCTCTTTCGAAAAATGTAGTTTATAAATGATCATAACATCGAAACTACAGCTTATTTAAGCTGTAGTTACGATGTTTTGATTATTCACCAACGCTCTAATCATAAAAAGAGGAGCGGATCTTTTGTCGCAGTCTAAATATTGCCTTTATCCTACATGTTGTTTGGTGGTCGCCTTCTGAGTGCGTATAAATTCAAAATCCTAGTTATGCCTTTGGTGGATGACCTGAATGTTGTAACTACACCATATTCAAGCTGAAGTTATAACATTTAGTTTGCCATTCCATGGTCATCCTATTACAATTTAGTGTTTTGATTGGTTAATTGAATTTTTGATTGGAAGAAGCAATCTGGTAGTTGTTAAGGAATGAAATGTTTTTATTTTGTTGTGGTGTGCAGATTATTTTACATATAAGTTGAATTGAACTCTTCTTAAATATGCTGTCTTTTGCTATGAATGATACTTAGGGGTTAAACACATGACTGCAGTTAGTGTCTACACAATGTGTACACACTTAACTACAGTGTTGCGTTGACCTCTTGATAAATATCACACTATTTCAAACAATATATTTGAATTTTTATTTCAGCTCCGCCTTTAAGTCCATATTCCAAGTTACTGATAACAGGGAGTTGTGAATATGAAAAAGGTCAAGGTGAAGAACAGAGTCATTATTGTCCAGGATGTATGTATATTCTAGAATTTTGAACTGTAACTATATACATGTATTGTGGGATTTTGAATTGTAACAGTATATTCTTCAATTTAGAATTGTAACAGTATGCAAATTGCTTCTAAAAATAAATTTATTGAAAACTTTTCTGAAATTAAAAAAATCGAATTGCTTAGCTTAATTTCTTATTTTCTTATAAGTTTTCTTATTTAAGATTGCAACTTCAACTTTAAAAAAAATTGGCTCAACTTCAGCTTTTAGGAATTTTGACTATTGTATGGTTTTAATGTTTATTTGTTATTGCATGAATCTGATACAAAATACATCCTCAGATTCTGATGTCAAAACCACACCATATGATGGAACAAAGAGAGACAAGCTGACCAAGATGACCAAGGTTTTTTGTTCCCATTGTCAACAGGAAGATACTGTTTGTCAGCAGCTGTTTTGTAAGTAGGATTCAAACTTGCAGACATCAGAATTTGTTTGTTTGAATAGGTTTTTACACCTCTTTCAACAATCATTCAATTATATCATGGCTGCTGGAGCACTAAACAAAGGATTCCTGGTATTTCTCACACCAGTACTACCATTTCATCCTTTCTTAGCCCCCAGCTGCTATCCCTCATAAGTCTATTGGTTAAAGACAAATAGTCCGAAAAGATGAGTGGCTGTCAGGAAACAAACCCGCAACCTTTTGAATGAAAGTCCGACACTCTCCCAACTGCCCTATGACAGCGGCCCAGCAGACATCAGAAGCTAGCACTCACTCAATATTGATACGCAGCATTAACTTTGGTTCTGTACAAATCATGTGCTAAGGAATGATGAATAGTGACATTATGGATAATTAGCAGCTTCGGGGCCCGAGGTTATAAAATGCTTTTATTCTCAACTGAGAATTTTCTTGAATTAAGAATACATGTTAATGTATGAGCATATAAGTAAATATAAACGAGTTGTTTTTATAACAACTTATTTACATTATCTTTTATGCTCATACATGTATTAAAGTATTATTACAGATTAACAGCTTAAATCTCAAGTTGAAATTTTAGTAAATTTTGAGTAGAGAATGAAAAAAAGTTTTTATAATCAAGGGCCCTGGTGTTAACTGCAAATATTGAAGCTATATTGAAATTATCTTGAATGAAAAGTTTTGTTGAAAAGGTTTAAATCATGATAAATACACCTGAACTCTGGTTTTCTTTTACACAATTTTGTAAAAGTGGGATCAATTCCCTGATCAATATTTTTATATATTTTAGTTAAATTCTCAGATCATTCATTCCTTTTTTACCAGGTCCCCCTGAAGAGTTGATAGTAAACGTAACTCTGACACTGTTGACCTCATTTTGTGAAGATATACAGGAAAACTTTCCAGCATGTTACAGAGAGTTCTGTAAGTATTAAGTTTACTTATTATATTATATATGTTATAAAATCAACCAGAGCTCTAGGTGCCTCACAAAAGTACACTAGAAAATCTTGATAAAGATTGCTTTAGAAAACTCTCTGAAGAAAATCTAATTCAGACATGTGCTTGGGATAACGAAAGACAGAGGTGCGTTTTTTTAGAGCAAGATAAAAAATCACGCTAAATAAGATTATTAAGACGTCATAAGAAATGATTTTCAATATTTTGAGTGAAAACATTCAACGCCGTCAAGGCTACTCATTTTAAGCCAATACAAAAGTATCTTCGTTTCCTCATTAAAATATCTTAAGATTCTTATTAAGTGGCTTAAAAATCTTAATCTAAAAAACACTACACCTTCAAAATCTTAATGAGATTTTTAAGAAAGCACCTCAGGTGAGCGCCCCAAGTTTAAAATAGTCAAGATACACTTCACTAGAAGCACACATTACAAAATACACTTCACTCGAAGCACACATTGTAAGATACACTTCACTTAAAGCACACATAATAAGATACACTTCACTTGAAGTATGTTTTACTAACATACCTGGTACACTCACTTGAAGTATGCATTATTATAGGGATGAGTGTCCTTTTCACTGTACATGTGTTTATTGAAGTATAAAGTGCAATTACCTAAGCGCATGGCAAATAATGCTCAAAGTAATTTGATAATAAGATGACCATTAATAAATTTTGCAAACTGTTCACTGCAATCATATCTGAAAAGCCTAAAAGGTTACCATCATTGATATGTATACATTGACTAAATGGCCACACCAGATTAATTTTCAAGCGGTCATTGCAAAACTATTGTAAGTGCCTATTGATATAAAGACGGGTCAGTGCGACACTATTTAAGTGCCTATAAATATATAGGCACTTACAATAGTCTTGCACCAATCCCTTGAAATAGACACTTATGATAGTTATGAACTGACCTCTAAATTTCACCTGTGAAGGTCAAGATTCTGAAACATTGGTTGACTTGAGGGCATTGTATGGTGTTTCACAAATATTCCTTGACAACGTTTTCGAAATGCTCAAAGACTGCCAGCTAATAATTAAGATTCTGTGTGCTTGCTTCTTTATTATTTCTTTTTTTTACTGATTCTTTCACCAGGTGGATCAAAGCTTACTAAAAGACATGTCAGAAGTGTTGATTCTGGTTATCCACAACCCTCCAATCTGAACAGCCAGTATGAGTGTCAGGCTTCCCTACCCTGGTCAGGTGTAGCTGGGATGGATAAATGGTGTAAGGCCAACTGTGTCAATGGAAATGATGTGGCAGTGTGTACTGAACAATTCTGTGATTGTTCACAGAAACCAGGTAAGTTACCATAGCAATGTGGTGTAAGACTAACTTTGTAAATAGAAATGATGTGTCATTGTGTACTGAAAATTCTGTGATTGTTCACAGAAACCAAGTAAGTTACCATAGCAACATGGTGTAAGGCTAACTTTGCCAATAGAAATGATGTGTCATTGTGTACTGAACAATTCTGTGATTGTTTACAGAAATCAAGTAAGTTACCATAGCAACGTGGTGTAAGGCTAACTTTGTAAATGTAAATGATGATGCAGTGTTAACAGATCAGTTTTGTGATTGTTCACAGAAACCAAGAAAGTAGCCATGACAACAAACTATAAGGTTTACAGAGTTCATGAAAATGATTCGGCTGTGTGTAGAAAACAGTCCATGATTGTTCACTAACCAAGTGAGTTACCATTGCAACTAGCGTTGAGAAATCTGTTTCAATTCACAATGGACGATTGGTTTTTAGTTGTAACTGCCTTTAAATGTATAGGCAGTTACAACTGTTCCACACTGAGTCATCAAACTATTTGACGGATTAGAAAACAATATATGATAGCTTTCATTTATGTCTATGAACTGTCAATTATCAAATTTCTTGATGTTGTAGTATGTACCGGTACATAAGGTAAATTTATCACTTACAATAATTTTGTGCTATCCATCAAAATGTTATATGCTGAGCTGTAGAATCTGGTTTTGTAATTCAGCTTACAGAAATCGCATAGTAAGAATGGCAACAAAAAATATAAATCTAGCCTTTTTCAAAATAATGTAAGATTAAATTGATCTTGTTAACAAACTATGACAATTATAAGTGCTTGATGACATATTGCAACATTGAGGAGTACTTTTGGCTCTGAAAAATTTGCATAATTGGATACTGTCGATATTCTTATTATAGAAAAACAGGGTGGCAAGAATTCTTCTCAAATTTGATTATTCCTGCACACTCACAAAAGCAAGGAAGCTTTGATAAAATAGCCAAAGAATATTCTTCAGCAAGTGATCAGTCATACTTCTGCATGAAACACTCACCATGGAGTGATTTAAGGGTATCATTCCTCAATGTAATTTAGTTCTTTCAGAATATTAAGTGCAGAAATGTTTTCATTATAATACAGATATAGAGAATAATCGTTTGTTTCAGTGTAAGATCAATTTATATTTCTTTTCATGAACAACAAAAGCTATATTTTCACGAGAAAACATAGCTTTTGTAGTTCATGGAATGAAATATTAATTGATCTTACTCAAAAAACAAACGATTATTCTATTTCTTTATTGCAAATATGAGACAAAATGTAAAATTTCTATGACATATTTTCATAAAGTGTGTCATTTTGCGTGTGATTGCTAAGCAACGTTCATTGTGACGTCACTCATTTTGTCCCGTATGGGTGACGTCAGATAGGGTGAAATGCACAAAAGCAAGGTATAAGTTTTTGATAATTTCACTGCTTACGCGGTGAGATTATCAAGTGAAAATCTACCGTTATTCCTTGATAAACCACCAAAAAGCATTACAGAAAAAGAAGTTTTTGTAAATATTTTCTGTTTTAGTAACAACAACAACCACATCTTCATCCAGAGATCGACCTGCACCATGTACAGAGTGGGAGGCCAATAGTATATACTCAGGAACTGCAGGCAAGTTTTTATGTTTTCTAGGCACAACTGAGCATTTTGTGCTCAGACAATGCTTTTGAAGTTGCCCCAAGTCTTATGTGTTTTTCTAATCTTGCCTCTCCAATATTTAGTGTAATCAACATCTGTTTAAATGAGCTATTGATAGAACTAAATTCAATATTATTAATAAGTCCAAATATATTTTGTTTTAGACTGTGTTTTTGTTCAGTTGTCTCTTATTTAAGCTGTTATTTTTTTCAAAGATCATTTTCCTTATAATGATATTTTATTTCTCTTAAGATATCCACGACTGTTGGCCTCATAGAGCTTATGAAATAGAACATATTGATGGCTGAACGTGAAACTGTTGTAATTGCCTATAAACATATAGGCAGTAACAACTTTTTGCGCTGCCATCGATATCTGATTGTGGTTAATCCTCATATATATAAGATTCATCAAACCAATCATAGAGGCTTTAGGAACATGCAGTCATTGATTTTTCAGTAAAAAGGGTATATCAAGGGGTCAGTTGAAAACTATTGTAAGTGCCTATATGAATATAGGCACTTACAATGGTTTTGCAGTGATCCCTTAGTTTAAGAATACAAAACGAGGGTTTAGTGCATGACTGTACTAAGTGTGTATACACCTATATATACACTTAGTACAGTCTTGCACTGAACCCTCGAATTATCATATTGCTTTGATGTTTCAGGTATGGATAGCTGGTGTCAAAGTGTGTGTTCAGGAGGAAGGTGTCCACAAACCCATTGTCAGTGTAAGGTGACAACAACAACTGCACAGCCTACAACTACAAGCACTACAAGTGCAACAACAACAAGCACAGAAATACCAACAACAACAACTAATACAGAAGCCACCACTGAACCCTCTTCAACTAGTACTACAACCAGTAAAGAAATGTCTACAACTGATAACATTTTTACTCGGTATTCTACAACTACAAGAACAACCAGTACTACAACTGATAACAATATTACTCAGTATTCTACAACTACTAAAAGTAAAACCAATACAGATTTACCTACAAATAAAACTAATAGAGAATCTACAACTGAGTCGTCTTCAACTAGTACTACAACCAGTGTTAAAATGTCTACAACTGATAACATTATTACTCAGTATTCTACAACTACTCAAAGTACAACTAGCACAGATTTACCTACAACTAAAACAAACATTATGACCACAACTTATCCTTTAGTTGGTTCTACAAGTACAAAAATAACAACTTCAATAAAACCTATAACTACTAATGATATCATGACAACTGAGCCTTCCACAATTAGTTATTCTAATGCAACTGCATCCAATACAGGAATACCTACAACTCAGTCCTCTTCAAGTACAGCAAGTACGGAAATACCCATAACTACAACTAAAAGAGTATCTACAACCAAGCCTTCTTTGACTAGTACAGCTAGTACAGCAAGTACGGAAATACCCATAACTACAACTAAAAGAGTATCTACAACCAAGCCTTCTTTGACTAGTACAGCTAGTACAGCAAGTACGGAAATACCCATAACTACAACTAAAAGAGTAACTACAACCAAGCCTTCTTTGACTAGTACAGCTAGTACAACTAGTACAGAAATACCCACAACTACAACTAAAAGAGTAACAACAACTCAGCCCTCTACGAGTAGAACCAGTAGTACAAGAACAGAAAGTCCTACAACCAGGACTTATTCAGTGACCAAAGCCAAGCCCTCTACAGCTAGTACCACAAGTAAAATCACAAGTACAGAAAAACCTACAACTACAACTAATTTAGAGACCACAACTGAGTCATCTACAGCTATCACAAATACTGCTCTAACAAGATCACAAGATACTACTTCAACTAGTCTAAGTGACTCAACACTTTCTCCTACTGAGCCTTCTTCAATGACTTCTACTGTATCTATGTCTACCACAGTGCCAGAATTAGGAAATGTAACAGGTGTGATATATACTAGGACAAAAAAGAAAGGATGGGTAACCTAAAATGATTGTATTAAGGGATAAATTATATTATTGGATTATTATAATTATTTGTGATGAAATGTCATCTGAATATTTGAAAAATACCCCCCTTTTAAGGATGAGCCTTCTTGTTTTGCAAAATATGGCCAAACATATCAGTATCTTGTGTGTCCTCCATACACAGCTGTGGCAGCCCTGATTTGTCTATGTTGCATATTTTTTGTATCCCAGCGTTTCTTTTTCGTCCTAGTATATTTTAAAACTTTGTATTAGAACTTCATGGCTAATCTTGTAATTGATTGCAGAGTGTGTCAATGTCTTCATGAATAAGAGGAATCTTTTTTGTCCCACTCTTTTTAAACTCAAGATTGTCTAAATTGAAATAGGCTGTAGGGACAATCAAAGGTTGGTGCATTCTGAAATGAAACCATTTTTAGCTCACCTGAGCACGAAGTGCTCAAGGTGAGCTATTGTGATCGTAGAATGTCCGTCGTCCCTTGTCAGTCGTGCGTCGTCCGTCGTCCACAATTTCTTTAAACATCTTCTCCTCCTAAACCAGTGGGCCAATCTTGATGAAACTTGGCAGGGGTGTTCCTTGGGTCAAGCTCTACCAAAGTTGTTCAAATAAATGAAATTCACCCTTAACTTTCCCTTTACCCTTAACTAAAAGGGTGAAAATATGAAAATCTTTAAAAAATCTTCTCTGAAACCAGAAGGCAGACAGCTTTCATATTTGGTATGTAGCATCATCTAGTGGACCTCTACCAAGTTTGTTCATATCAAGACCCTGGGGTCATATTTGGGCTCCCTCCGGGCCCAACCCTTTTTACATAGAATCAAAGAGCGAAAATCTTAAAAATTTTCTTCTCTGAAACCAGATGGCAGACAGCTTTCATATTTGGTATGTAGGATCACCTAGTGGGCCTCTACCAAGTTTGTTCATATCAAGACCCTACGATCATATTTTGGGTCCACCCGGGCGCAACCCTTTTTACAAAGAATCAAAGAGCGAAAATCTTTTAAAATCTTCTTTAATCGAAACCAGAGGGCACACTGCTTTCATTTTTAGCTCCACTGGCTGAAAGCCACTGGGGCTATTGTCATGGCATTGTGTCCGTCGTGTGTCCGTCCGTTCGTCTGTGCGTCCGGTCATAAACTTTTTCTTTAAAAATCTTCTCCTCAGAAACTACTGGATGGATTTCAACCAAACTTAATAGGAATGATCCTTGGATGATCCTTTTTCAAAGTTGTTCAAGAAATTTTGTTCCAATGAAAAACATGGATTTAATGGGCGTGGCTAATTTCCAAATATGGTAAAAAGTGACTTTTCTCAGGTTCTAATTGATGGATACCAATTAAATTTTACAAAAATGATCCTTGGATGACCATTATCAGTCTACCAAAAAATATTGTGATCAGATGAAAAATATGTATTTTATGGGCGGAGGTCATTTCTCTATATGTAATATAGTGGAAACTTTGAAAATCATTTTCTCAGAATCTAACTTATAGATATCAACCAAATTTTACATGAATGATCCTTGGGTGACCCTTTATCAGTCTACCAAGAATTATTGTGATCGGATGAAAAATATGTATTTTATGGGCGGAGGTCATTTCTCTATATGTTATATAGTGGAAACTTTGAAAATCATTTTCTTAAAATGTAATCAAAAGATATCAACCAAATTTTACATGAATGATACTTGGGTGACCCTTTATCAGTCTACCAAAAATTATGGTGAACAGATGTAAAATATGTCTTTTATGGGCGGAGATCATTTCTCTATATGTTATATAGTGGAAACTTTGAAAATCATTTTCACAGAATGTAACTGATGGATATCAATCAAACTTCATTAGTATGACTCTTGGTTGATCTTAAATCATGCAGCCAAAAATTATTGTGATTTGATGAAGAATATGTCTTTTATGGGCGGAGGTCATTTCTCTATATGTTATAATAGTGGAAACTTTGAAAATCATTTCAACATCAGTAGAACCACAAATATCTAAATATCTAGTCAAAACTTAGATTTGCTATTACAAGAAATTCAAGCCTGTGGAGCGACACAAGCCATTCATGACTTTCTAGTTGGTATGTAGTATCATCTAGTGGGCCCCTACCAAGTTTGTTCATATCAAGACCCTTGGGTCATTTTTGGGCTCCACCCTGGCGCATCCCTTTAAGCTCATCTGAGCATGAAGGGTGAAAATAGGAAAACCTTTAAAAATCTTTTTTTTTGAAACCAGTAGGCAGACAGCTTTCATATTTACTATGTAGCATCATCTTATGGACCTTTTCCAAGTTTGTTCATATCAAGACCCTGGGTTCACATTTTGGGTCCACCCGGGTGCATCCCTTTTTACATAGAATCAAAAAGCAAAAAGGGATATCTGTCTTGCTCTTTGCTGAAAACGTTCCATGGTAGTGATCTTAGGCAATTATCTTCTTTTTGACATCTGCCTATCTAATTAATGTGATGTCCCAGGGGTCAAAGAGACTCAGGTGAGCGATCTAGGACCATCTTGGTCCTCTTGTATATGCTTGTTAAGAACAACTTCTTCTTTTTCCTACAATATTTTGTAAGTGTAAAAATTTAATCAAGTTAAAACTGTAAAGCAAAATATTTTACCTTACGATGATCAGTAGAATTCTATGCAAAATCAAAGCCCTGAATGAATTAGATATATTGATTAGTTTTCAATATCACATTTAAAAAAATAATCCTCTAAACAGATCTGGTTTGAAAGGGACAAACAGGTGGTGTTAACCAAGATCAGACTGCACAATAGGGATGAATGTCTTTTCCACTGCATTTATTTGGGTATAAAGTGCAATTGCTTTAGCACATGGCAAATAACGCCCGTAGGGCGTTATGTTTAAGGTAATTGCTAAGGCAATTGCATTTTATACCTAAATAAACGCAGTGAAAAAGACACCTGTCCCTAATAATTGATAATTGCAATCCTACAGATCGAAGAAACCATCAAAACACTCGGCGAAACATTAAAGCTTTAAGTCTACTTTCTGTGAATAAAAAATTACACAATCTATTTTTCGATTGTGTATAGATTATCTCGCTATCCAAGTAAAATGTCATAAAGTAAAAGAAATGATACACAATGAACGACAACATTAAAATTCGTAGAGGTACTTATGACAAAAAAGCTTGTTTTTGCCAAGTTAGTCTGTTTTTTTAAACGAAAACGGCGTGGTTGGTCTTAGTTGAGAGGGTTGCTTGAAGGTCTTCGTCGACTTGCTGTTTTCTAAGTTTACGTCAGCTCAGAATCAGAACTGCATACTAGTACAGATTTCTGTCTTTGGAATGCGATGCTATTTTTGGACTGGTCGCATCCGTTACAATGAAATATGTAACATTCAAAATTGAGACTAAACTGCATGCTTGTCATTGTAAATTCTTTCGAAAATATCTTGATCCATAATAAATTGATTAGAAATGTTGAGTTGATGATCGGGAACTAGGTTAATTCAAGTTCCTACAACACAGGACTTGCAGATCAGAGTTCGTGGGGTTTTCCGAAAGACCTATTGCATTTTATACAGAAATAAAGTGCAATGGATTTCCCCATGTGTTGCGATTTAAACCAATCAGAATTCTTTATTTTATTGGATTGCAATTATATAATGTGCAGGCTGATCTTTGGTTACACCTCCTACCTAAATATGAAATTTGTTGAAGAAGTGTCGTAATTAAATTTTCTGTATTTTAGATGAAGACTCCCTGAATATCATAGATGAGATCGTTTGTGACCATGCCAAAGTTCAAGGTCACAATACGATCATAAAGAGGTTCTGTCAAGGACACAGTCAAGGTCAGTGTATTCTTTAATCCTTGTCATGCCGAATAAAATATCTAGACAAATTTGCAACAAAATCAAAGTGCCCTGTTGGAAATAACTTTCATTCATTTATTTATATTAACGTACGTAATGCAACGTAACATCATCCCGCGCCCGCATTAATGAACGTGACATTACGTAACTATCCCGCCCGTATTAATGAATGTGACATTACATAACTATTTTGAGATGTTATTGACATATTGTTTGTAAACAAGTTTCATATCATTAGATTAAAGTAAAGGACGAACCCGGAAGTACAAGTTTATCTATTTTCTTCCCCACATGCCCAAAGCGCCAAATGCACCAGATGTGAGAGGGAATTCATTGTGAAAAGTATTTTTTGAGCTAATCTGGTTTAAAAAAAGTAAAAACAGGTGCTATGACAAAGATCAGACTGCACATTATGTGCAGGTTGATACTTATCTATAGCTCCTGTCAAGGCAGAAATATTCCGTGCTCAGCATGACATGGGTTAAAACATTTAATATTCTGCTTATTCTGGAGCCTAATGATATTCTTGCTGACTGTGGATTTTTTCAGTTGAAGAGATTTTAATTCTTCAAACAGAGAATACTTTCAGAATGCATGAGCTTTCACAATGTAAACCTAGGTTAACAATGTTACAGGTTATGAATTCCAAAATGTTACAGGTCCACTTCCTTAATATCAAAATTAGTTGGATGACTATTTTTAAGGTCAACCACAGAGTTGCATAACCTGCTTAACCAAAGTCATGTCTCGTTTTATTTTGCAGCTGCAGTAGAGAAAAGGGGATATTCTGAAGATATTGTTGGTAAGTGTAATGTTTTGGTGTACATTTTGAATAAAAACTTTTATTTAAAATTTAGCTATCTCTAAGCAGAGGTAAAGAATGGCTGAATATTTAAAGCTTGTTTGTGCCTATAAATGAAGTACAATGGTTCAGGTACATTACTTTCATTGAAACCTAAGTGTCATTTCAGTGCAAGAGATATATAGAAGGCTATTGCATTTTTTTTTCATATTTGTTATGCTTTCCAGATTTTACACTTGAAATTCAATAGAGAAGTTGTTTGAATACAAATACTGTTATTTGAACTGTGTTCTGAATAATATCATAGTAAAAGTTCTGATTTGTATGTTTGAAAAAGTTTCTGGCTTAATCTTTTGATTGTTTTTGAGCATCAAGGCCTGAGGTTATTAAACTTTTCTCAGGCTAATCTGTGAATTTTCTCAAATTTTAAATTCAAATAAATGTATGAAAATAAAAGAAAATATTGATAAGTTGTTATTTATAACAACTTATTAATACTATCTTTTATGTTAAAACATAGAAATGAGTATTACACCAGAATTACAGTTATAATCTCAAATTGAAATTTTGAGAAAAATTTTGAATTGAGCATGAGAAAAGTTTTATAACCTCAGGCCCTGATCTTCTATCCATGTAATATTGTCAATAGGGGCTTGACTGACAGCCTTGGCCATTGATATTGTCAATATTATTGATCGTATACGGACGATAAATAACATGAGTGACCCATAATTTGAAAAGGGACCATCTAGGTAGTGCGTGAAATAAGGTGGACTGACCTTTTGGCAACAGACATTTTGGTCAGGACTTTTGGCTATGTTTGTCAAAATAGGATCTATTGGCCAAAATATATTTTTCAGGACAATATTCTTTTATACATAATAGTTGTAATAAAGTAATTTAATAAATAGGATTGATATATTTTTCCATTTTGAGCTTTTTGTTCACAAGATATTTGCTTATTTTATAAATTCATAAAGAAGAATACAAAATTATCCTAACTTTCCGAGTAAAATATTGACCCTAGTTAAACTACACAGGCTTCACTTTTTCTAATTTTGCCCATTTTTGAATCTAGAATGATCATTTTGCCTTTTGGTATTAAATTCTTTGAAATTCTATCAACTGTTGACCTGCACTGGATCCAAAAATCTTTCAAATATTTACTTTACTGTGATCGCAGATTGTCCTGTTTAGCATAGTGAGTCACATGATGTGACCCATCACGTGAAAAAGGACAATCTGGGATGTGCAATAACAATTTGACCCTAATCTGATCTGCAAAGGCTGACAAGGATTGAAACTTTTCACAAATAACAAATTTTCTGAATCTAGAATGTTTATTCTACCTTCCTATGTATTTATTTCTTAACCCTTGTCATGCTGAATAAATTTTGGCTAAAAATTTCCATCAAAATCAAAGTGCAAAAAGCACTGAAAGTCCAAACTGTAGGTCAATTTTTATTTGAAAAAATAAATCTATTGACAATTCTGGTTTGAAAGTGAGAAACAGGTGGTGTAGACTAACATCAGACTGCACATATGTGCAGGCTGATGTTTGTCTATAGCTCCTGCTAAAGCAGGAATATTCTGGGTTCAGGATGACAAGGTTTAAATCTACTTTCTGGTTGACCTATGCTGGATCCAAACCTGTTTTTAAATGATAATTATACGGTTTTCCCAGAAAGTCCTTTTTAGCATGACAGGTTACATATATATATTAATGTTTTCACCTTTCAGGTCAAGTTCTCACCTTTGCTCCAAAGATTTCTTGCTCTCTTACTGATGGTACCCCACGGACGGACGCATGCAATAATATGTTCTGTAAGGATTTTATACTATTAATTGATAGAAATTCCCAAATTCAATATTGTTGTTCTAAGATAAGTATTAACAATTTAAGCTACGTTGTTACTACATGTATCAATATTGTTAAATTCTGATTGGCTAAAAATTGCTTTCATTGGACGGTATTTTGAGTGCACAAATATCTTGTAAGCTCAAGCTTGAAGTAGTTCCATTAATTTAATATCCCAATGAAGACAAAAACCACTATCCATGCCTAACTTAATTGAAAAGTGAGAATATGAACTAATCTCTGATGTAAGTGGCAGAATATCTGAAATATCAAAGGTCATTAGTTTTGAAATAGTTGCATAACAACCATAATTTCATCTAAGTTGCGTTCCACCAATAATCCTACGTTCAGATTAGCTGAAAAGTTGGTTTTAATCCCCATTGAAAACAATTTTGAGTATGCAGCTGTTTTATAACCTTCTACAAAAAGTAGTCTTGTAAGAAATCTGTTTCTTATCTGACAAATCATTACATTTTTGCTTCATGATATCAAATTATAAGTTATGAAGATAATATTTGTTGATTTCATACAGGTATGAAACCAAAAACCTTATCACATTCATAAAGAGTAGTTAGGTTTCTAGTTTCATACAATTCAACAAATACTCTCTTCATCTCTTAAATAAATAAGAATGTAAACAGTTGCTATGAGATTATTCTACACTTCTTTCTCATAGTTTGTAAGTAATTTAGCATATAAAATATTGGCAAATCACTCAAAGTTAAAGAGGAGAACTTCATAAATATAACTTAAACTTTTAATTACATTAAGAAATCTATGCTTTCTTCATTTAAACTGGATTCATTTTATATATTCTTGTTTTTTCCAGGTGGAGAAACTTCGTTATCACAGAGAATGGTACAATCTGTACTGTGTAATGTGTGTCAAACTCTGATGGTCAATGGAGGCCAAACATGTTCTAACGTTTACTGCTAAATACTTCCATGAAAAAGAATACTTTTCCTTTTGTTTTCATTTCATGACTTATTGGATTAGTCTTTTTTTGTACAATTTGTGATTCAACTGAAAAACTATTGGTTATCAGAGAGATTGGTGTGTTCTGTGCTGTGAATCAAACTGAATGTTTTGATAATTACAGCTGCTGAAATTTCAGCCCATTTCCACACAACCCCCCTTTTAAAAGCCTCTGAAGAAAAAAAAATTGGAAAACAGAATGGGCAAGAACTCATGTGGCTTTGTGTAACCAGTTATGGGTAAAAGATTCAACGGATATAAATAAGGTGGGGGGAATAGCAATTTTAATACAATGTACTGTTATTTTTAGACAAAATCCTATGTTGTAGGTACACATCTGAATTTTCTCTTCATGATTAAAGACCATTTGATCTCAAAAAGACTTTGTGATTTCTATATTTGTTATGCTTTCTGTTGAGATTTTGATATTCCCCTGTGGATCCGCAATTTGATTGAAACAAAATTTATAATAGAACTGTCGCAGAGCCGACTTATACCCCACAAAAGCACTTTGTCAAAATGCAAGTGCTATTAGTGCAGGATGTGTTTGTAACAAATATTGAGGTCATATGCAGCATTTGCATGAAGTTCCATGATTGTAGGTCGCTTGGTTCTTAAGGTAGAGTCCGGAAACAAAAATTGAACAAAGGCTTGCTGTGACCTTGACCTTTGACCCAAAAACAATAGGGCACTTCCTTGGGTCATAAGGAACATTTGTATAAAGTTTCATGGTTGTAGGTGACTTGGTTCTTGAGTAAGAGTTCGGAAACGAAAAGGTCTACGGTCAGACAATGGCGGACAGACAGACAGACATAGTGAAACCAATATACCCCCCCCTCTAATTTGTAGGTGGTGGGCATAATTAAGCAAGAAAAAGGTTAGGTGTATTTGGTGTATTTGAGGTTTAAAACTACAACAAAATAAATTCTATGAAGTAATATATTTTAATAAAATAATATACATGCATCTAGGGAATGTCAATAACATCAGTAGAATTTATGAATGCCTAATATTCAAGCACTTATAAAAATAGTTTTGATAACAGATTTTACCAAAAATCCAAGAACATACATATATACATTTACAATGAAACATAGGATAAAAGGTGGTAAAAACATTAAATTTGATACAACTTTTTTCCTTTTGGACGAAGAAATTTTGGTAAAGGTTTTTTGCTTTCCATCATTGCTATCAACAATTTTTCCACCAATAAGCAATATGTCTACATACTTTATGGGCAGACAAAATATGAGTAATTTTACAATTATTAAAGATTTTTTGTGAATTTCAAAGGATTCTCCTTTATTTACATAAGGTGAAATGCTGCATTCAACAGTATAACAATGGCAGATGCACCAAACCATGTTTTCTTTTCATTTCTCACATCAGTACAACTTAAGAATTTTATCTAAGCCACCAACTGCCCATCTAATGTGAATAAATTATCTTTATCATTGAATAATCATTAGCCAAATGTTTGAAAACAACGAGCTTTGGCTAAGCTGATAATTGAACAAACAAGTATCTGGTGTTGTATGCAACACATAAAGTCCCCTACCGGCTTCGTTTGTCTCAATGTTTTCCCACGCCAATTCTATCAGGGACGTCAAAACCAGGTCTTGTTTTGGAAAGGGTTAAACAAGACTTACATGAGTTGTTGTCTCTGCTGTGCCCACTATACAATTCATGCAAGCAATAGACAGATGCAAGAAATAGTATCAATAACAGTTACCTTGTCTGATCCAAGATGTTTTTCTTCAGTCTTGTTGGTAAGAAATGAGAATTTTCACTGGAGGTGATTAATACTGCTGCATCACCACCCTGACTAACATGGCTTATAAATTTTTTTACATTTTAAAACAGGTTTCATCAAGTTAGCTTGCTTAGTTATTAAGTTATTGCAGGATCCATTTTTTGCCATATTTTCACTATTTCCGTTACCATAGCAACCACACTTTTTGTCAAAGAACAAAGATAAAATGATGTGCATAATCTACACATTGCCATCTAGTCATATACCAAGTCTCATCAAATTAGCTTGCTTACTTATTAACTTATCGCAGGATCCAATACTTTTTGCCATATTTTCACTATTTCTGTAACCATAGCAACCTCAATTTAAGTCGAAAAACAAAAATAAAATGATGTGCATAATCTACACATTGCCATCTAGTCATATACCAACTTTCATCAAAAACGCTTGCTTAGTTATTAAGTTATCGCGGGATCCAGATATGAGTGGACGGACGGACAGACAGACGGACAGACGGAGGGCAAACCTATAGTCCCCTCCGGTGTGAACACCGGTAGGGGACTAACAACCCCCGAAAAAATGAGAGCCTTATACTTTACAGAGCTAAATACTAGTAAACAGACTCAGGATTTTCTAGAAATCTTAACGGTTGAAACTTTTGCAAATTATACCCCATTATGCATGCAAGTGCACATGCAAAGTGTTGGTTTAATCTGCAAACAGTTTGCACCGTTTTGTCATTCTTGATACAATGCAGGAATGGATAATTCTAGAGGTTGGTGCAAAAGTAATGCTAGTGCCTATAAATTTATAGGCACTTGCATAACTTTTGCACTAACTTATCCTTATACACCCGCATGAAATTTATTTACAAATCAACCTTCCTTTATACAGTGTAAGACATTTATATCACAGAATACTCAAGTACTAAAATCAAGCCCTGCGTTCAGGATATCAAAACGGTGTAAAGTTTTTGCCAATTTGTTTGACAAAATTTGAATGTGTGGAAAAATGAAGTGCCCTAAGGGATTGAAAATACAAAAGAAGAAATTGCTTGAAACAAGCAATTTCTCCTTTTCTCTGAATTTTTCTATGCATTAAAATGCCTGATTATGTAGTTATGGGTTAATTTTGAAAAAAATATATAATTTAATAATCTCTGTTGAAAAACAAGAGCACCACATACGGGTGCAACATTTGCTGCAGGTGGTGGATAATGAAAAAAAAAGTCGATAAAGGAGCACAATTCTTACAAAAATGTTCCAAGAGTTTTTCCCCTTGATAGTCTGGATAGCTCTTGTGGTGATGAACATAAAGTTTCATGAAGATAACTTCAACATAAGCCAACAACAACGCCAATGACACCAAGGTGATCGAAATACCTCAGGTTTTCTCTGAGAAGAGAAAAGCTACAAATTGCTTTCTTATTTGTTTAAGGAAATATGTGTATGTTTAGCATGAGACATGGTACAAGGCACTTATATACAAAATAACAAGCAATTAGATAGTTATTAAATAGTTAGAATGTTTTAACAAGAGCGCTGCTTTCAATGCTTTATGCATGTTTTGTTTGAAAGTAGATAAACAACAAAAGTAGGTACAGATTTATCCCCTTATATAAGTTGCTTGTAATAGTAAGAGCATAAGGATCTCAATGTAGTTTTTAGTAATTATCCCTTAGTAATTCAAGCAATATCATTAATTCTTTACTGCTTTTCAGTGGATCATCGAGAAATAACAATGGGTTATCATTTCATAAACTTGCCAAATAACCAGTGAAATTATCCAAATTTTATACCCCACTTTTGTTCATTTCACCCTTTTTGACCTTATATAACATGTGCCAAATAAGTGAAGGCATCATGAAAATTGCACAGCAATCACATGCAAAATGACATACTTTGACAAATGTATCATTTTTGCAATAAGGAAATAGAATAATTGTTTATTTTTCTAGTACGATTGACTGATATTTCATTTTGTGAACGACAAAAGCTGTAGTTTTACATAAGAAATTGATGATTGACTTATTTCTTTTCCTAAAATACGTCAAGACATAAATTTGAGTATGATCCTTTGTATACAACACATTTAATATAACGTTTAATTTACATTTATTTTGATAATCTCATACTGTTCAAAATGAATATCTTTCACAAACTCTCAGAAGGTTTTCATCTTCTGTTTAATTCTAAAAACATAGCAACAACAGCTTTAATCAAGCTAATTCTAGCTAAAATCTAATTATTTTACGTTGATTGGAAAACAAGTTCTTGCACCTTAGATTAATCCCTCTGCATTCTGATTAAATCCTCAAAATTTAAATTCTGCCTCCATGTTTTCGATATTTACTTTTGTTTATACTAATGATGAGTGATTAAAATGTCATAACTACAGCTTAAATAAGCTGTAGTTATGCCATTTCAGTCACATATCTTTACTTTTAATGTAGAAAGAAGGTTTTGTTTAATGCCCTCCCAAATTATTTTGATTCTGAAACATTTACCCTATGTAAGTTTTATACCCCAAACTAGGTATTCACTTTTTTACTTTACTCCTAGATGTGCAATATAAACTATTTGTAATGCATATTATAACAAGTACACAAACAATTATATTATACATAATTATATCATTTTATCTAAAATATTAAGACAACCAATCAAATTGGTCAAATCTACAACAATAAACATCACATTCAGCCTTATTGCATAAAATGAGGACAAACAAGATCTGTCACAAAGCAGACATATACCCCTTTATCTCCCTTAGTAGAGCACCCGACTTCAAAACCATTGAAGTTCGACGGTGTGAGTTCCATTCTAGGGCTTGCACATTAACATACTAATCGTCTTTCGGATGAGACGTTAAACTGAGGTCCCGCCAGACAGTGCTTTACATGGCAGATCTTCTGGGGGCGTCGCTGATATGGGCATGTGCTACGGTAGCGACCGTGCTTGATCAGTGTCTATTCTAGAAGAGGGGGGATTGTGCATTTTAGCAAATACTTTTGAACCCCTCCCCCCTATTTTTGAAGATGATGGGGGAATTTTTACTTAGAGAAAGAGCTAAAATTCAAAGCTTTTTGACAATTTTGTCTTTTTTCAACAAAATTCCCCCTTTTTTCCCAATCCTAGAATAGACACTGGCTTGATACAAAACAAGGAGGAATACCAATAGTAGGATTTCAGGTGCTGGATGGATGATGAAAAATATGTCATAAAATGGGACATTGTTCTTACAAAATACATTCAGAGTTTTTCCCCTTGATAGATCTTCTTTTTATAGTGAACATTTGCTTCAACTTTCAAGCAAAATATCAGTATTTAGGTAGAGGACCCGTAATAGTTCCGCAATGTTTCGGAAGTAAAGGACTTTAACAGTTTTAATCAAGGTTTCCTAATGATTTTATTGGGTAACGCTGGTTTACATGTTAAAGATCAGCCCTTTGTTCAGGATGAAAACATTACCAAAGCGCTTTTGAAATGATGCAAGGCGGGGTAGCATCTCAAAGCACTTGCGAAGCGCTTTTACATCCTGAACACAAGGCAGGTGTTCCAAAATGTTGCGGAACTATTAAGGGTCCACCACCTTAACATAATTCAATGACAGTACAGAAACTATCAGATTTTCAATTCAAATAAGCTAAAAATTCATGTATAAATAGGTATGGAGTAATCGCCCTTGTAACTATGAAATCCAAAAGATGAACACAAATTGAGGGGTCAGTGCAAAATTAATGTAAGTGCCTATAATTATATAGGCACTTACAAAAGTTTTGTGCCAACCCCTCAATAAAATACCAAATTACATTCTAAGTAAATATTTAACACATCTTGCCATTGCAAAAGGTGATGACAATAGCTTGCCTTTTTGTTAAGAAAAGCCAGGCTAAAATGGTCATAAATACAGCCCTTTGTTTAATTGGTTAGACCCAGATTCTCTTCTTCATTTGAATTCTAGCCCTGTCAGTTCACACTCCCTGCAAATACATATCATATACACAAACTTTAGATGACAAACCAGCCCGATTAGCTCAGTTGGTAGAGCACCGGAATTTAAAACCATTGAAGTTCGACGGCCTGGGTTCAATTCCCGGGCTGGTACACTAATAAAAACTAATTGACTTTCGGATGAGACGTTAAACCTAGGCCCCGTGAGATGGTGCTTTACACAGAGCACATTAAAGAACCATGGCGGATCTCAGCAGAAGCAGAAGTTTCATTATGTATCCTTGCACTATCCCCCGTAACAACTAACCGTCTTCTGGGGGCGTCGCTCATATGGGCATATGCTATGGTAAATAAATGGAAATAAACACACCAGATGACAACATTTTAGACTGGTCCAAATTGAAAGAGGTTGCAGGTGACTTTTACAAATTGAAAGATATCTGAGCCTGTGTGTGAGATTTCCAACAATTTCAAATATTTTAAATTGGCGCAAAGCAAAGACACTGATCAGCCTGTGAATCCCCACAGTCTGACCAGAGTCTTGACTTTGTGCTTAGTAGATCGATATGGTCTCAAAGTATCTGTATACAACCTTGTAACTAAATATTTACAGTTTGTGACTTCCTATGCTACTCAATGTTTGCATCTCATGCACATTACAAATTGTTGGAAATGACACACACAGGCTCATTTAGAAATCTATGTCACAAGGTCAAATGATTGTGGGAAATGAAGAAACATTTCATTGGAAACAATTCTACATTTTTTTTTTCAATATTTTCATAAACCTTTTTTTCATGATGGGAGTAAATTGATGAGATAATGGGTGAATGGTTTACACTTTTAGAAATATGCCTACATGTTTGATAGGCATTTTGCCTTCCTCTGTTGAAGCAAACTAAGCAGTCAGCTCAAAACTACTGTAAGTGCCTGTATATTTCTAGGCACTTACAGTAAATTTACGCTGACTCCTCATTTCACCGTCCTGATTTAAATTATCATCAGCTAATATACTAATTCTAAGTAAACTTATTATCTAGCTTGTATTTTTTGGACTGGCATACTTATCAAATGTATAAATTAATGAATAACATTGAAAACTTATTAACATATTTAATAGGTTTGATTGATTGAATGAAGTTTTACGCCCCAATTTCAGTTACATCGCGGCAGCTGGAGCACCTAACAAAAGATTCCTGGTATTTCTCTCTCCAGTACAACCATCACATCCTTCCTAGCCTCCAGTTGCTATCTCACATAGGTCTACGATTATCAACCCATTGTTGAGAGACAAAATAGTAGTGTAGGCTAAACCTTTTATGGAAAGCCATTTTTCAAAATAAACATTAGTATTGATTCTAAATAGGAAAAGTTCTTTTTTTATAAGATAAATATGTCTTGATGGATTTTTATCAATGAAAAAACACTAAATAGCATGGAAAATGACATTTTCATTTTCATTTTATTTTTTGTGAACATTTGCCCCACCAGGAGGCACCCATATCTGTTTACCCAAGGAACATTTTCCTACAATGTTTGATTGAAAATAGTCCAATGGTTTGGAAAGAGAGCATCTCTAAAGTGAAAATACGCCCCACCATGCCACACCCTTATTTGGAGGTCAAAATTTCTAGAACATCTTGAGAAAAGAATCACAAAAGAAACACTCGTGCCATGTTTCCTTCAAATTGGCGCAAAGGCTTGGGAGGAAATTTTTAAAGCCAATTTTTCAGGGTCAATCCTAACATCTTACACCTCTTTAAAAGAGGGTCACCGAAGAATCATTCATGTCAAGTTTCATTGAAATCGGGCCAATAGTTTGGGAGGAAAATAAATAACAGTGAAAATTTAAAAAATTAAACGAGACTTACCTTGGTTAAAGTCGATGTTTGATTTTAATTCTTTGAGTAAAGAATTAAGTGAGGGGCTTAAATGAGATGTGTTGCGCATGCGCGGACCAGTTTTAAAAATGTATTTTTTCACATTATTTAGGACAACAGCAATATGCATTTACAATGCATTGTAACCTTTGTTGGGTGGGAGGGTGGCATTTAAGCCCCTCACTTAATTCTTTACTCAAAGAATTAAAATCAAACATCGACTTTAACCAAGGTAAGTCTCGTTTAATTTTTTAAATTCTTTTTCGTAAAAAATTTCCGTTTGGTTCTTAAATGAGATTTCAAAGCAATAATGTGCAAAAAATACCTGTTATTGAAGAACACCCAACTGGAAAGTGTCTTGATTGGACTCGATCTTCTTGTCATAGAATCTTGCAAAAGTGGTTTCATTTGACCATCCTGCTCTTTGTAATATGTCCATAATAGGTACATCACTATATTTAGCTTTCGACACTGCTGCTGAACGCACACTATGCGATGAGTATTTCTTTATATCAATGTTAGCTCTTAACATAACCGTTTTTATCCATCTCGATATGGTATCTCGAGAAACATTCTTATAAGGTTTGATATAACTCACTAAAAGCCTATTACCTATAGACTTTGGTTTATTACGAATAGGTTTTGTACGTAGTAAATATTCTTTTAAAACAGTATATATACAAAGCCTCCTGTCTGGAGGATAAGCTTTAAAACAAACAACTGAACTCTTATAACCTGGTCGACTTTGCTTTAAGTGACCTTCTAAAGGAAAAATAAATTCTGATTTTAACTTTTTATATTCATCCACACTGAGTAAATGTAAAGTTTGGACGCGTGCCCCCTGGGTTAATGCCATCAACATTGTCACTTTTAAAGTCAAATCTTTCAAAGTTAATAATTTCACAGGTGAAAGAGTCCTCAAGTAGTTTAAAACTTTATTTACATTCCATGTAGTTGTATATCTTGATTTTGAAGGCCGCAATTGGAACACTCCTTTCATGTATCTTATAATCAATGGATGACAGCCAATACGAAACCCATCAAGTATAATACCCAGGGAAGATAATGCACTTCTTGCTGTGTTAATACTTTCATATCCTAGTCCCCTATGAAACTGTTGTGTTAAAAATTCCATTACTTCTTCCAAAGTCGGTGACATTGGATTAATTTGTCCTTGAGTACAATAGAAAAACCATCTTTTGATGAAAATGTCGTATTGCTTCTTAGTTCCGTGCCTCCAAGAAGACATGAGGATCTCGGTAGTTTTGATTGAAAATCCACGTTGTCGGAAACAGTCCCTGACACTTTGCATACAATTATTTTCAGTTTCTTTTGTAATGGGTGTGTTAATTTCTTGCCTGGTATTCTCAATAAAACCTTCTGTTTCTGAATTATTATGGGATTGTCTGTCAATAACTCCATGAGACGCGTGAACCATGGTTGTGTTGTCCAAAATGGGGCCACTAAAATTCCTGTTGCTTGTTCTTCCCTGATCTTTTGGAGGCAGCGTCCAACCAAACTGAAAGGAGGAAACAAATAAATGTGCCCAAGTAGTTTCCAATTTAGAGTAAATGCATCTACATAAGTACTCTCAGGATCAGGTTTCCATGAACAGAATGTAGCAACTTGATTATTAATTCTAGAAGCAAAAAGATCAATTTCAGGTGTCCCCCATTTGTTACAAATTTTTGAAAATATGTTTTCATCTAATTTCCATTCTAAATGGTCTTTAAAAACCCTCGAGGCTGAATCGGCCTGTGTATTATTTTTCCCTGCAATATGAGCAATAGTTATCCAAATTTCTTGTTCAATTGCCCAATTCCATATTGATTTTGTTATTTCGTTACATACTGAGGACTTTATTCCACCCATATTTTGTATGTAAGACACAGCTGTTGTATTGTCTGAAAAAATCTTTATATGTTTACCTTTAATCTGTTTATGAAAAGCTCTCAAAGCATTAAAAACTGCCATTAGCTCTAAGGCATTAATATGATTACTTAACTCATAAGGCTGCCATCGGCCACCTGTTTGAATTTCAGCCATTGAGGCACCCCATCCTTCCAAAGATGCATCTGTACATATTTCAATTTCTGGGGGTGACCTACTTATTTTTCTAACCTGTGTGGAAACATTATTCACCCACCAATTTAATTCAGATTTCACTGTCTGAGTAATTTGCATTTTTTCATCAAAATTGCCCTTAGCATTAGCTAAGGCCTCATTTTTTGCAATTTCTATTTCTCTATAATGTAATTTGCCTATTTCCACAGCTGAAAAACTTGCAACAATCAACCCTATCACTCTTGCAACTTCTCTAATTTTAGCCTCATCTTTCAATTTTAACAATCTACAAGCTTTTATAATTGATTCTTTCCGATCCAACGGCAATTCTACTATCATTTTCAAAGAATCTATCAAATTCCCTAAATACAATAACCTTGTATTTGGTACTAACACTGATTTTTCATTGTTTATCATGAATCCAACTTTCGTCATTAAATTTTTAGTGGAACATACATTTTCTGAACATTGATCAAAAGAATCTCCACACAAAATGCTATCATCAATAAATCCAGAGTTTACAAAGCCCTCTTGTCTTAATTTAGAGTAAATAGGCTTCAATAATTTTGTGAAAATTCTAGGCCCTTCGCAAACACCATTAGCGAGACATGTATATTGATAAATCTGATCTTTCCAAACAAATCTAAAACAACTTTGTTGTTCTTCCGCAATTGGAACAGAATAGTATGCGTGACGAAGATCAATGGACGCCATGAAGGTCCCTTTTGTAATTAAAGTCAATGCTTTTTCAAAGGTTTCCATTTTAAAATGGGTGTAAGGAATAAACTCATTAACATGTTTTAAATTCAAAACCATGCGGTATTCTCCATTCTTTTTAGCCCGAAGAAATATAGGTGACAATATTCGTTCTTGACAATTTTTTACCTTTATGATAACACCCATTCTTAACAATTTTGCAATTTCTTGGTCAATAATCTGTTGCTCTTTAGAATTAAAATCATATTGCACCCGATTATTTTGAAAAGCTTCGTGATTTATATTGTCTAAATTTATATGGCAATGTTGAACTATGTCCAATATTTCAGAATCTGATGTCAATTTTTCCCATTCAGATACATAATTTTTTAATCTACCCGCAATAAAAACTTCAGAACTTACCTGAGTTACTGTCTCTGATTCGGACGGGCTCCCCGCCGAAAGTTTTTTGCCTGCGACATCATAGACGAGGTAACGGTACTACTACGTTCAGAGTGTGCTACACCTCTGCTTCCCCTGAATCCGCCTCTATAACGGAAGCTCCTAAAACCTCTACTATAAGCACCCCTAAAAGGTTTGGCATGGAACATTTTATTGCTTATTTTGGAGCAATCTTCGATCTCTTTTGCCACTTTTGAGACATCGTCACCAAATAGTAAGTGAGTATATGGTCTATTGTGGTTACATAAATGACTATACTCTTTATTGAGTTGTGGTCTTAAGAAGTCCTTCCGAGCCAAATTAATTTGTCGATTACAGTGCCCTAACAGTGCTACAGAACTGTTAATATCTTCTATGACCATTCCAAATCTTTCCACAAATTCTAATCTTGGAATGTCTGACTCACTTTGATAATCAATTAATTCATGTTCCATTTTAGCCATAGAATTAACCACTTTCGCCAGTATCGTGGCTGATTTGACCACTGATGCCTCAATATTCTGCATCTTTTTATCCACACCCCTGGCAGACTGAGAAACAGCGTCCCATATCAACGAATTAGTCTGCACCACTGTGAGACCTTCACAATTACTGGGACGAGCATTTAGCTCGTCTTTGATCAGGTCTTGATACCTGTCTTCATCTATCCCGTTTCGGAACAAGTCAGTGATACTTTCTGCCAGGGACTGATCAATGTCCTTGTCACATTTCTCATTTGCTTTAAATCTTTTGCACATTGAAGCAAACCGACTTTGTGGCACAGATTCCACCTCATCACAGGTTTTTCTTTTCAATATGGGATCACTGGCATTCCCAGATTCAAACTCTTCTTGGTTTCCATTATCATCAAAATATTCAAAATTTTCACTTTCTTGATCGTAAGAATTAAGTCTATTCAAAACTTCTGTAATCTGGTGGTTTTGCTCATTTATTCGTTTTTCTTGATCAACCATACGAGCATTTTGTTTCTGAATAGCCGTTTGGAGGCCAGAAATGGCTGCCAGCAATTTTGTATTGGTGTCTTCGATCACCGATTTTACGGCCTCTGTATCGGCATTTTTCTTTTCTTTTTCTTTTGAGCTGGCATTGCCTTTTTTAGCTACAGAACTCCGTTCTGGCTTTTGTTTCTCTGGTACTGAGCCCCGTTCATTCCCTTCGGAGGCCATATTGCGAAATTGAACACCACGTGCTCGTTTGTTTTTCCAATCCTTATTCGACCACGTCGAATATTACAACGTCGTAAATGCAATAAATGTTGATAAAAATTTGTTCTTCGAACAAAAACTACAGTATTTAATCGTTTCAAAAGTCAATAATCGATCTACGATCGATTTATTACTAGCATTATCGCACCGACGTTCGCATTATCCGCCATTTGCAACAACTGGTCCGCGCATGCGCAACACATCTCATTTAAGAACCGAACGGAAATTTTTTACGAAAAAGAATTACCCCCCCCCCCTGCTACGCCCGTACTCGGGGGTCATTCCTAATTCTTGAATAACTTCAAAAGAGGGTCACCCAAGGATAATTCAAGCCAAGTTTCATTTAAATTAAGCAGATGGTTTTCGAGGAAAAGATGTTTAAAGATTATTAAAAGTGGAAATCCACCCCAGCCCCCGCCACACCATATTAAGGTGTATATTCAGATTTCTTGCACAAGTTTAAAAGAGGATCACAAAAGGATCATTCATACCAAGTTTCATTGAAATCCAGCCAATGGTTTGGGAGGATTTTAAAGATTTATAGGGTGAAAATAAGCCCCCTACAAGCCACATCCATATATTGGGGTCAATCGAAATTTCTTCAACAACTTAAGAATGGGGTAACCCAGGGTGCCAAGTTTCATTGAAATCGGGCCAACGGTTTGGGAGGAGAAGTTTTTAAAATATTCATAAAGTGGAAATAAGCCCCCCCCGCCACGCCCATAATTGGTGGTCAATCCTAATTTCTTGAACAATCTTAAAAGAGGGTCACCCAAGGATCATTCATGCCAAGGTTTCTTTAAATCAGGCCAATGGTTTGGGAGGAGAAGATTTTATGGATTTATAAAGCGTAAATAAGCCAACCCCCTCTGCCACGCCTATATTTGAGGGTCAATCCAAATTTCTTGGACAATCTTAAACAAGAGGACCAAGATGGTCCTAGATCGCTCACCTGAGTCTCTTTGACCCCTGAGACATCACATTAATTGGATAGGCAGATGTCAAAAAGAAGATAATTGCCTCAAATCAATACCATGGAACGTTTTCAGCGTAGAGATGAAAACTGTCAACCTTCTGGTTTAAGAGAAGAAGATTTTTGAAGGTTTTCCTTTTTTCACACATCATGCTCAGATGAGCTGAATGGGATGCGCCCGGGTGGAGCCCAAATATGACCAAAGGGTCTTGATATGAACAAACTTGGTAGGAGCCCACTAGATGATGCTACATACCAAAAATGAAAGCAGTGTGCCCTCTGGTTTCGATTAAAGAAGAATTTAAAACATTTTCACTCTTTGATTCTATGTAAAAAGGGTTGCGCCCGGGTGGAGCCCAAATATGATCCTAGGGTCTTGATATGAACAAACTTGGTAGGGGTCCACTAGATGATGCTACATACCAAATATGAGAGCTGTCTGCCTTCTGGTTTCATAGAAGAAGATTTTTGAAGATTTTCATTTTTTTACCCTTCGTGCTCATAAGAGATAAAGGGATGCACCCGTGCAAAGCCCACATATGACCCATGGGTCTTGATATGAACAAACTTGGTAGAGGCCCACTAGGTGATGCTACATACCAAATATGAAAGCTGTCTGCCATCTGTTTTCAGAGAAGAAGATTTTTAAAGATTTTCGCTCTTTGATTCTATGTAAAAAGGGTTGGGGCCAGGCAAAGCCCAAATATGACCCCAGGGTCTTGATATGAACAAACTTGGTAGAGGTCCACTAGATGATGCTACATACCAAATATGAAAGCTGTCTGCCTTCTGGTTTCAGAGAAGAAGATTTTGAAAGATTTTCATATTTTCACCCTTTTTGGTAAGTGTAAAGGGAAAGTTAAGGGTGGATTTCATTCATTTGAACAACTTTGGTAGAGCTTGACCCAAGGAACATCCCTGCCAAGTTTAATCAAGATTGGCCCACTGGTTTAGGAGGAGAAGATGTTTAAAGAAATTGTGGACGACGGACGACGGACGTCGCACGACGCACGACTGACGACGGACGACGGACATTCTACGATCACAATAGCTCACCTTGAGCACTTCGTGCTCAGGTGAGCTAAAAAGGGTCACCCAAGGATCATTCATGCCAAGGTTTCTTTAAATCAGGCCAATGGTTTGGGAGGAGAAGATTTTATAGATTTATAAAGCGTAAATAGGCCAACCCCCTCTGCCACGCCTATTATTGAGGGTCAATCCAAATTTCTTGAAAAACTTTAGAAGAGGGTAGAAGTAGTAGGCGTAGAAGACATTTAAACAAAAGTTTACACATGTACACAAGCACAATGCTATGACAACAGCTTGCTGGCCTTTGGCCACTGGAGCTAAAAATAAGATATTTATTTTAAAAAAAAATTCTAACTCATCAGGTTTATATATCATAAATTTTTTCAAGTTTACCATTCAATAATCTGGTCCGCTCATCAGGTTCAGCAGTGCCGCTATCCGCCTCCCGTTGTTCAAGTGTGATGTTACCTCTGTCTTTCCACTTCCTGTACGCAGGCATGATGATGACATCATTATAGAGACACATTCCAACCACAAGAATAATAAAGCCAATAATCTGAAATATGAATTATACAGATGCATGTGGTGTTTTTTGTTCTTGTTTGTTTGTATGGGAGTTCATGCCACTTCAAACAGTATTGCAGCTGTATCATGTCAGCTGTTGCACCTACCCATGGATTCCTGACTTTTCTCAAACAGTACAACCAAAACAGTTCACCCAAGCCTCTAACTAACCATCGGACTGAGGCATATTTCTTATCATAAGACCATTGGAGAGAGACAATTATTCCTGTCCGAATGACTCTTGTCAAATCTCAAATGAAATTTGGCTGAGCTGAGGATCAAACCCAAATAGAATTGGGATACCGACTAAGAAAACAGAACAAAGAGATAACTCTGTATTTGCCCCTCTCAACCTAGGTATACAGTCAAACCTGTCTTAAGCAAGCATCCAAGGGACATTCAAAAGGCGCTTGGGAACTTGGTGGCTGCTTGCTTAAGACAGGTTGCTTGCTGAATACAGGTTGCCGCTAAGACAGGTTTGACTGTATAACACAGTAAATATCTTGGTTCTGAGACTCAGAGGTATGCCCTCTATTTTACAGCTGACTAAGAACTAGGTTTATTTTATAACTATACAAATATCCGTGTGATAACACCCTATGTGATATTTTTTATGATATAACATGGATATTTTTAGAACAACAACATTATGCGATTATTCTTAGAAACATTGACGAAAACAAAGCAAATAGAGGTTATAAGATAAATATAATACATACTTTGTGTATTGTGTGCAAAAATATCTAACTTGGTGGTGGAAATTGATAATTGTCTCGGCAGAGCCTCGACAATTATCAATTCCCCCAACCTCATTAGATTTCTTTTTCATACAAAACACTAAGTATGTATTAAATCTATAACAGTCTTTGAGCAAACCTTGATTTGACAACAGTCTATAAAATGTTGTTTTAGCTGAGAACGCTTCTGGAAAGACAAGATGGTGTTAAAGTGTTAACCTTTAGTCAATCTAAATTTGTCCAGTCCATTAATTCTACATATATAGATTGATTTCTAAATTACTTTGCACATTTGTTCTCACTCATGAGTAGATGTGCCATTTGAATAAAATTTTCAGAAAGCTCTAAGGTCAAGTTCAAAGGTCACCACCAAACATTGAAATTGAACATATCAAGAGCATAGCTGTAACATTTCAGATGGAATTCAAAATAAATTGGTATAACTTATCTTCAGCATGAGTAGATATTCCATTATAAGCAAATCTGAGATAGCTCAAAGGTCAATGTTAGAACTCAAAGGTCAGTGTTTGAGCTCAAAGGTCAATGTTAGAGCTCAAAAGTCAATGTTAAAGCTCAAAGGTCAAGGTTAGAGCTCAAAGGTCATTGTTAGAGCTCAAAGGTCAAGGCTAGAGCTCAAAGGTCAATTGTTATATGTATTTACCTGTAAATATTGGAACTCCTGCCATTTAATTATGAGAGAAAATATCCATATAACCAACGTTCTGACGCTGTCGAGAACCATCCGTGTTGTAGCACTGAGTTCTTTTGTTACGCTGATACCCGCAAAGTTGAAAAACGCAATGCTTACAATGTTACCTGTAATACAAGTATATACAAGTATAATATGATCAAGTTTTGTACAAAGAGATGACCAGACAAACACTGATCAAACCATATTCACCCGTTTTCTTATTAAAACAGAAACTTTTTCCAAGGTAAAAACTGCAAAATAAAAGAGATGTGAGTAAAAATTGTATTTTTTCATTACAAGACCTGATATTGAAAAATGAGAAAGGATTTTTAGCACTTTTGCATAAGGACTTCATATATGAAGTTTGATTGAAACTGGTCCATTGAGAAAACACTGTATATCGATATGTACAGAAGAAACCACTTATTCCATTTCAGTAATGTAGTCTCTGCTAAAATCAGTTTTTGTACACAAAATACATTAATATGTTAAAGTAGTTTTGATGCAAAACCAGTACAGTAAAATGTTTATTAAGTGACCACTTACAGGACCACCAAAAAACGATCGTTTAAGAGAAAGGCCGAAAAGAACATATTTTGTTTGCAAAATTAGAAACATAATTTTGATTGAATATGTATGTTCTTGCAAATTTATCTTTACCTTAATCTTATGTTGTTGAGACAATTCTATTGAGGTTTAAAAACATAGGATTCATCTTGAATTATTTTATGACTCATAATATCTACTCTTTAAGATATTTTGATTTATAGAATGGGAATTAAAATCAATGGCTTTATTGAAATGGTCGCTTAATAGAAGTGGTCCCTGGAGCAAGATCGACTATACATATTCCGACAAAAGGCAGTCCTGAATAGATGAAAAAAATTTTAGACATACATACCCACAATAGCCAGTATAATAAGTTTATTGTTGCCCATCTGTACAAACGCATCTTTCACATTCTCTAGTTTATGGTCTGCCGTATTACTAAAGTTACCCACTGTTATATAGTTAAAGGGTATCAATAATAAACCAAGGACCAGAGCACCAAAAAATCCTGAAATCAAAATATAATCTGTCACCACACAACATTTTTATTTCTAGATATAAATCAAAGAAGATAAAATCTAGACCATTTTTCAAATTCAAGCTCTTTTAACTTTACTACAATTGGGCCTGTGCGTGAGATTTCAAACAATTTCAAATATGTGCAAAGCAAAGACTCTGACCAGTCTGTGCATCCGCACAGTCCGACCAGAGTCTTCACTAAGCACTTAGTAGATAGGTAAGGTCTCAAATTATCTGTAGTTCATCGGGTAACTTTTTATTTACAGTATACGTTTTTCTGTGCTGCTCACTGCTTGACCCTCACACACATTTTCAAATTGTTGGAACTATCAAGAACAGGCTCAATTATACTTTCTATAACCACAATTCTTTACCATTTTTGTCGCAGAAATAAGCCTGTTGAATATTTTTAATAAAACACAAGTGTTATTACACTAGAGGAATAACTTTGCCAATGAGAAAAGAACTGGATATCAACGTTATATTTTAGTTCGGAAAATGACGTGAAATTTACTTGCTGACGTCTTTTCGCACATGGCATTATATGTTTTGGAGAATTATTTGAATTGATTGAATTTCTGGAATTTCTTTGATTTATTGCTAAAATTCAGGTCATTTTATAATGTTCATAAATACCGAGTTTATTAACTCGTAATCAAAAACAGATAAAAACTCAGCACAGCCTCGTTTATATCTCTTTATAGATGACTCGTTTAATAAATTCCGTATTCAATGACCACTCATTCAATATCCTCTAAGTATCAAAGAAACAATAATAGATGAAAAATGTATAAGATATAGAATCTGTCATGAGTTTTTATTTAAGACAAGCTGATCTTAACTGAGTCTAGAATACAAAAGTCATTAAACAAGACTCTGCAAGCTAAATTACTTTTCAACTCTTGATTAGGTTTAGATCATCTTATCTTAAATAACATTGAGTAACAGATGCTTTTTCTCTTACAATTTTTTTAATACATTTAAACCAATTTTTGCAATGTTCCAGTGACAGGAATACCGCTACAACATGTGTCAAATGATGTCATGCTGACAGAGTGTGATCCTACACACGTGTATGACAAGGCTATCAATGATGGCTGTTTGCCATGGACAGCAAGGGGAGCTACGTCAGAAATGTTATACTCATGTATTATAGGGCTGCCTACTCAGGGGTATACACTAACTCCTGAGAATAAAGAGTCAATTGGACTCCTAACACATGAAATCAAGGTGTCCAAGCTCAAAGTAAGGAGTCAGAATTTTCTTAATGGGAGAACATTGTGGAAAAGAAGAAATTGCTTGTTATAAGCAATTTCTTCTTTTCCAAAATGTTCATCCAAAGAAGAGTTTTTTTCTCAAAATACTACAGGATGCAAGCAAATACATGTACTTTCTTCAACAACTTTTATAGTGAAAAGATCAACATTTTTGGCATGTGTAAGAAACTACACAGCTCTGTGTCATTTTTTCATTAATCTGCTATCTACTTGTCTCTATCTCTAAAGAAAGTAATTTCTGTAAAAAATACCTTCCCATCCAACAGCAGCTAAAGGAGGAACATTGAATCTGCCAATAAATCTCTCCTCATATACCATTTGTACTGCCACAATCACCTGGGCCATGATGATTAATAAATCACCTAAAATATATTACACAACGGTTTTAAATTCAATCTGTCCATAAATCTCTCCTCAAAGATGATGATAAATAAATCAACTCAAATATACATGATATACAATTACAGGAGGAACATTGAATCTGCCTATGAATCTCTCCTCATATACCATTTGTACTGCCACAATCACCTGGGCCATGATGATTAATAAATCACCTAAAATATAATACACAAAGGTGGTTAATTTAATCCGTAGAACTCCTTTATCTGCTGCTGGTTAATTAAAAGTTATAAAAGGTCTCATTTTTGGAATTACCGGCAAGTTTAAAGTCACATTGTGGACAGTGTCTTGAGATGTCTGACTTAGAAATGTCCTTTGACCTACAGCCACAACTAGTTTAAATGGCTTTTCTTCAAATTTAGAGGAATATCTGTGCCATATAATTGTTGAAATCCAAGAATAAATGTAAATAATTTGACCTTGATCTTCAGTGTGATCGTGAGATAGAGAAAACAAGAGCCATGTTGGACATGGCCATGCCCCGCCGTGAAAGCTTGATAGTAAACTGAAGCATAATAGATTAAAGATTCTTTTGTACTGTCAGAGATTTACCTCCTATAAAATCTGAGTATTAAAAATAACAAAAGGCATGAACTCTAAAATTATGCAAGCAAGAGTTGTAGTTCTTGTGAGCTGCACTTCTCCTCCATGAGATCTATCCACCCATAAAGTTTCAAATTGATAGCTATTATACTTTAGGAGATATGCTCCGGACAGAATCTAAGAATTAAAAATAGCAAAGGGCAATAACTCCAAAATCATGCAAGCAAGAGTTGTAGTTCTTGTGCACTGCACTTCTCTTCCGTGAGATCTATCCACCCATAAAGTTCCAAGTTGATAGCTATTATACTTTAGGAGATGTTTTGGACAAATTTAGTGACGGAAACTCTGAATGACGGATGGAAACCATTACTATATCCCTTTGCAAGGGGATAAAAAATAATTTAAGGTAGTGGTAGTGGTTGAAGTTCCGCAACATTTCAGAACACATGATCTTTGACAATGTTGACCTAGGTTTCCTAATGAAAATCATTTGGAAACCTCGATTGACACTGTTAAAGTTCATTTCCTCTAAGAAGTTGCGGAACTATTACAGGTGCACTACCTAAATGGCACAAATTCTCATCGTGGAAAACAATAGTGTGAAATTATTCTGAAATCCATCCATAAATGCAGCAGATCTGCTCTGGACAAATTCATACTGTCTAACAGATAGACACAGATGGATTGAGATGGACAGACAGAGTAATGGATTAACACACTAACAGGACTTGTCCTTGAGATGATTATGTTTCACTCACCGGATGCAGGCCTGCAAAACATTTTGTGAACATTTAGATCTGTCTGGTTTAAGCTTTAAGAAGAAAGGAGACAGTGTAGGCAAAGATCAGACTGCATGTCTGTGCAGGCTTATCTTTGTCTATATTTTTTCAACATGTGTTTTTAAAACATGAATTAACCCGAAAAAGTTGGGGGTTTTTAAGTTAGGTTTTGATAATTGACCTTGATCTTGTCATATGACCTTGTCCTATAAAGATGCCCATTGATGAGAGAATCTTTTATGACAAATAATTTTGAGCGTTGTGACTTGGACAATGTTGCAGTAATGGGTTCCAAGGTTAAATTTTTCTGGACAGTCAGACAGACGGACAAACACCAGTAAAACACAATGCTCCAAATCTATTGCTTAAGGGCAGGGGTGTAAAATTCCACTCGTCCCCTCGTATTGACGAGTAACACTTGGCTTCGGGGAAGTAAAAAAAATAATAAGCTCGTCCTACCGGACGAGTGCTTTTTTAAACAAGAAAGAACTAAATTTGTCATCCAAAACTCAAAAGTACAGGTAATTGTTGCTTATTTCCAAAACGAAAGTAAAACTTGAGTTCCTGAGTGTTTGACGGATGTTTATTTCTTTCATTCCTGCTTTGGCAGGAGCTATAGCCAAAGATCCGCCTTCATATATGTGCAGCCTGATCTTTGTATATACCACCTTGGTCCGAGGTTTTTAAACTTTTCTGATTCTCAATTCAAAATGTTCTCAAATTTCAATTTGAGATTCAAGCTATAATTCTGTTTAAATACATATTTTAATGTATTAAAATAAAAGATGATATCAATAAGTTGTTATAAATAACAACTTATCAATATTATCTTTTATTTTCATGCATTTCTTTAAATTTAAAATTTAAAAAAATTCTCAGTTGAGCCTGAGATAAGTTTTATAACCTTGGACCCTGATGTATGTGGCAGGATATGTGAAATATCAAAGGTCATTTGTTTTGATAAAGTTGGAAAACAACCATAATTTCATCTTAGTATAACCTCGGGCCCTGATCATCCTTATTAAACTCGAAGAGTTTCCAAAGATAAAAAAAAAACTCAAAATTAGTGCATCCAGTGCTCTTGTCACTTTGAATTTAATGCATTTTTTTCTAGCATGATAAGGGTTCAAATACCTAGCCAAACTCCTACCTGCTATGACACCATTTATATTGCTTGCCTGACTCGCATCTTTATTAAACAAGATGTCCGACAATCCAACTAGAATAAGACCAACTAGGACTGTAAGCATACCGGCCCACATGTGTTTCTTGATGACTCGACCAAGGAAGGCCACAGATAGTAAGGCAGTGAAGATTATAACGGCACCTGATTGGTAAAAATATGTTTATTTTATTCAAAAAGCATTTTCAAAATAAATCTTACATACCTCGCATGTCACACATAGCAGTTGACAGGAGAATTAAAAGGTTAAAGTCTTAGTCTATCTTTTTTTCTCCCTTTAAGTAAAAGATTTCCTACATATTCACATAAACAGCAGAATTTCTAATTTACAAACTAAAACAACCAACGACCATTTCAATGCAATGATTTACCTACCTCTTAACATTTGGAAACTTGATGCATAAGTCAGATTTAGCCCTATATACATAATGGACGTCCCACACATGTCACACATGGCTGCTGGCAGGAAAATCAAAGGATTGAAAGTTCTGGGAGGATCTTCCCCATCAGCTGGTTCAAGGCGTTGTTTACAAAATATTTTGATCATGAAGAAGGCAACCAGGCAGGAAAACTCTCCTATAAACATTCCAACAGCCTGAAAGTAAAACAAATTTATAAGTCAGTGTTTATCATTAACAAGCTCTCAAAATGTTTAAGATACGATACCCCACTTCGCACAAGCAAACTGATGCAAAGTGGTGAATAATTTCAAAGGTTTTTGCATGCTGAATGTAGGGCAGGATGCTTTATTATTCATAAGATGTTTACCAGGTATATTGGGAATATACCAGATTAAAACATGTACATAGTAAACAATTCATTAAATTCTACTCAAGACAAATTTAATATGGATCCGATTCCACCTTATGAATGACTTAAGAACATATCCACATAGTAAGGTCAATGTATATGTGACCCCTCATGCGAAAAGGGAGTATCTGAGTAGTACGTAAAGTGTTGACCCTGGTTAGGCTGTTCCGTTGGCGCAGACTAATTAGGGTCAAAACTTTTCACAATGGGCTTATTTTCTGAATCTAGAATGTTCAATCTACCTTCCAGTGAAAGGATTTTTGAAATGCAGCCTCTGGTTGACAAATACTGGACCCAATCCCTTTTTCAAATATTCATTTTACAAAGTTCCCAGACAGTCCCTTTTGCGTGACGGATCCAATATTTATATGTAATGAGCTTAAACTAGATAAATTACACAGTTGTGACCCGTCAAACGGAAATGGGACCATCTAGGTAGTGGGGCAAAGTGTTGACTATATTCAGACCAGGTGGTTTGTGCACACAGACTTTGTTTGAAACTGAGCTAATTTCTGAATATAGATTGACTATTCTATCTTCAAGTGAATTTTCGAGAAAAGAGCAAGATGAGTATAGAGGCACTCGCAGTCTCAGTCTGATGAGTATAGAGGCACTCGCAGTCTCAGTCTGATGAGTATAGAGGCACTCGCAGTCTCAGTCTGATGAGTATAGAGGCACTCGCAGTCTCAGTCTGATGAGTATAGAGGCACTCGCAGTCTGATCTACATGTAAATGTTTAATAGATATGTGACTCGTCACACAAAAAAGGACCATCCAGGTATGAGCATTTGAAAATGGGATTTGTTTTATTTGCCTCAAATAAAACAAATCCCATTTTCAAATGCTCATATCCTTGCAGAGTCAGAGGTGTAGATAAGAGGGGGTAAAGCCAGTCTAAAATCTTTATTACTCAATAAAACCTTTTGTTGTGGGTACTCATTAATATTGTCTTGGTGAGACAATTCCAATATGTACTAACAACATAGGGTTTATAAAAAATATTTAAAGATTTGAATCTAAAGTTCAAAATACTCCCTCTATCTGTAGCTCTGAGAGTACCTGGATGGTCCTTTTTTGTGTGACGAGTCACATATCTATTAAACATTTACATGTAGATCAGACTGCGAGTGCCTCTATACTCATCTTGCTCTTTTCTCTTACACTTTACTAAACAAACTAAAAGTTTTTTCCTCTGTACATTACATGTACAATACTGTTTATAACAATAAAATTTGAATTACATGGCATAACATGTACATGTATTATGCAATTACATAACAAGAGCGCTATTGGTCTTTAAGCGCTCGACTTAGGCATAGTTTACTAAGAATGCAAAATGCTGCTAATCATAAATTTCATGTGGGCAGTCAATTTGGAAATTGACCCTTTGTTCTAGTTTTTACCAACCTTAACTCAATTTTTCACTGAGCCAAGATACTGTATCATGTAGAATAGTATTCTGACAGAATTTCAAGACATCTGAGCCAAAAAATGTGGCCTCAAGAGTGCACATTAAGGTTTTTCTAAGATTTGCCACTGTGACCTAGTTTTTTAACCCTCTTGAGCCATTTTCAAACTTGAACTAAATGTGATGGAAACAACAGTGTGGCCTCTAGTGTGCACACAAGATGTTGAAACATGACACACACTGGACGACAGAGGCTGAACACTGCTAGATCAAACTAGAAAGCCATGAATGGCTTGAGTCGCTCCACAGGCTTGAAATTCTTGTAAAAGCAAATAAATGTTTTGACTAGATTTTTAGATATTTGGAGTTCTACTGATGTTGAAAATGATTTTCAAAGTTTCAACTATATAACAGATAGAGAAATGACCTCTGCTATTAAAAGACATATTTTTCATCAAACAAAAATAATTTTTGGCTGCATGATAATGGGTCACCCAAAGATCATACCAAAAATGTTTGATATCCATCAGTTACATTCTGAGAAAATGTTTTTCATAGTTTCCACTATTTGACATATTGAGAATTGACCTCCACATATCCAAACAAGAGCTGTCACTGTAAGATGACAATGCCCCCGACACCGCTTTGATAGTAATAAGGAAGTTATGGCCAATGTTAAAGTTTTTGGACGGAATGACGGACGGACGGACGGACGGACAGACGGACGGACAGACGGACAGACAGACGGACGGACGGACAAGTCAAATTTATTATGCCTCCCTATCGGGGGCATAAAAAATCAGATTCTGAGAAAATGATTTTCTAATTTTTCACTATATAACATATATACAAATGACCTCTGCCCATAAAATGCATATTTTTCATCCAATCAAAATAATTTTTGGTACACTGATAAAGGGTCACTCAAGGATCATTCCAGTGAAATTTGGTTGATATCCATCAATTACATTCTGAGAAAATGATTTTCAAAGTTTCCACTATACAACAAATAGAGAAATGACCTCTGCCCATAAAACGCATATTTTTCAACCAATCACAATGATTTTTTGTAGACTGATAAAGGGTCACTCACAGATCATTCCAGTGAAATTTGGTTGATATCCATCAATTACATTCTGAGAAAATGATTTGCAAAGTTTCCACTATATAACATATAGAGAAATGACCTCCGCCCATAAAATGCATATTTTCCATCCGATCACAATGGTTTTGTAGGCTGATTAAGGGTCACCCAAGGATCATTCATGTAAAATTTAATTGGTATCCATTGATTAGAATCTGAGAAAACTCACTTTTTACCATATTTGGAAATTAGTCACGCCCATTACATCCATAATTTTCATTCGATCAAAATTTTTGAACAACTTTGAAAGAGGGTCACACAAGGATCATTCCTGTGAAGTTTGGTTGAAATCCATCCAGTAGTTTCTGAGGAGAAGATTTTTAAAGAAAAGTTTACGACCGGACGCACGCACGCACGGACGGACGGACGCACGACGGACACAACGCCATGACAATAGCCCCAGTGGCTTTCAGCCAGTGGAGCTAAAAAGCTCACCATGATCGAACTATTAACAGATTTGAAAATACAATTCTTAATTTACAAGAAGCAATCTATCGTCATATTAATAATTTCTGAATGGTACAAAGATGGGTCTCAAATAGAATTAAAATGATCCATGATTATTTATACAATTTTTATAAAACTAAATTTTACCTGTAAAAATGGATGATCAAATTTTCTAACATTTCCATCACTTCCAACAGCACTCTGCTTATCTGCCCATCTATAACATAATCATACAATTATTACCCATATGTTCTTTAATGCTTTTCGGAGGATTATTAGGAAATAAAGGTATAATATCATTTGATAAACTCACCGCCTTACCAGTGATATTATCTTAAACTTATACCCCTTTCTAACATTATCTAAGTTGAGTACAAAAAGAGGCGACAACACAAATGCTGCATAGCAATCACATGTAAAATGACATGTTCTAAGAAAGTTAGCCCTAGAAATTTCACATTTTGTCTCATCTTTGCATTATATAAGTAAAATAATTGTTTGTTTTTCAAGTAAGATCAACTGAAATGAACTGAATTCTTTAACAACAAAAGCTACGTGACCATACAGCTTTTGCTGTTCACTCAATAAAATATTAATTGATTTTAGACTTACACAGACCATGTACCCATTTGCTAAATCAGAACATCAAACTGATGCTTTTTTGCCCCTCTACACAAATATTAAATGATGGTCATAAATGATTGTTTAGAGGAACTTAATCATAAATTACAGTAAATCAGTTGCAAATTCTTGAAATATAGGCACTTTCAATCAACTGAGCATTGTATATTGAACAAACTTTAAATAATTGTCAATGTAATTTTTTTTTAGTATTAAGTTTTGCAGACAGCCGGGCAGACAGACAGGCAGACATTGATAAGATAATTTGCCCCCAATCTAATCAATACAGGGGCACAAAAATATGAGATTCAAAGAATAATCATTTGTTTCATTGTATAATGGATTTATCTACACACGTGAAATTATAAAGCTTTTGTTGTTTACAAAATTAAATCTCTGAGACAGCGGGCTACCAGCCTTAGACTGGTCCTAATTTCGACTATTAGAATAGCCTAGAATAGGCTTTTCTGATAGTTGAAAGTTGGACCAGTCTATTCCCGGGTCGGATTCGGGCGAGAAATAAGTTGGCCCAAAGTTTAATTTCAGAGGGGTGAAAATAAGTGTTCCTAATAAACCTTCTGATGATTCATTGTCAGTTTATTCATTATGACTTAATAAATCACTTCAGAAAGAGCAATCAACTTGACCTTATGAACTATTGAGTCATACAAAATTGCGACAGAAAAATATATATTGTGTATGGATGAATTTTAATATACATTTACCCATAGTACCATATTTCCTCTGATAATAGCGCCCTCCCTAATTAAAACACATCTTTTTTTTTACATTTTCTACATTTTTTGCTAAGTTAAACCCACTTCAAGTACCTAAATTTTAGCACAGACCCTAAATATATATGTATATTAAGAGTCCCTGATTTTAGGAACTTTTTGAGACTTCTTCTCTAATATGTGATGAATTTCTTCTAAACAATCCTTTTAAAATGATTGTGTATAGGAAATACACCTCAAATTGAAAAAAAAAGGGCCTAAAAGACATCAATTTTAATGACTATTAAATCAGAAAATGCATGCTAAATAAAAGCTCCCTGACCATGTTATGTATAGCTTCTGGGGGCGTCTATTAGGAGAAATATGGTAAAATGTGCTTTTAAAAAACAAACAAACATGAAAAACATTTCTTTAGAATTTAATGAAATAACCTTGACCATATCGGCAGACTGGTATACCAAATATGGGCATTTTATAGATCTTACAGAGAAATTATAGATGTTAAATTTTTACATTAAACCTTTTCATGCTGACCCCGGAATATTCCTGCTTTGGCAGCCAACACATATGTGTAAATTGATTTTGATTTATACCAACTGATGGCCTTTTTTAACGAGAACAGTTAAAACTTATTTTTCAAAATAAATTTCAGTTTGTGCATACCGTGTTTACAGCGCTTTGATCAAATACAATTTTGCCATAGTTTTTATTCAGCATGACAAGGGGTAAGCTTAGAAGATTGAACTTATTCAATTATTCTTTATTCTATCATAATAATCATTACTTCAGGGGTGTGGAAATATGAATTTTCTCCGCATATCCACAGACAAGTTAAAGTTGATTTTCCTCTTGCCCTGGATCGAAATAAACTTGTCCGCAAAATAATGGAATGGTAAATATTGAGAAAACATTATTTTTAATGAAGAAAATGCTGTGACTCAGCATTCTCTTCATTAAAAACAATGTTTTTACCCTTTGATTCAAACGTAAGAAGGAATTTTGTCCTAGATAATTTCAGTACTGTTCCAATAGTCCGGCAGAAAAATGGCATATTTTACTTGAACCTAGTAGTGTGGTATAAAGTTTTTTTCTTGGCTGATTCTTGTAGCTGAAGTCTTACTCATTAAGAATCTGCCTGATGACACCTTGTCATCATTGAGCATTTTGAGAAAATCGAGATGGAAGCCAGGACCCCTTGAACAAATACATGTTACCACTTTACTTGTCTTGATGACAGGTATTTATGCATTTTTGACCTTAGTTTTGATGTAAAGATCATACTTTTAAGTATCATGAGGAAATGACCCATAAAACGAAAAAAATAATAACTATTGGAGACAGCATGGCAGCCAAACAGTAATATTACATGGCATTTAGAGAACAATAGATCCTATTTGACAAACCAAACTTTTTGCATTGGTTTAATTCCTGTTATGTCTCTTGAAAATAGATGCAATCCCGTCTTCTTGAAATTAGCTTGATAGCCCTATCACCGCTTGTAAATTGGCTTCCTGACTAGATGGCAGCCAGAAATGCAAAAATGAGAAAGATATCATTTTGATTTACTACAAATTTTAAATTACCTAACTTTATTTAATATTACTTTTAATCTGCTAACTTGCCATTTTCTGATAAAGCAAATACTAGTACTCAAATTGGTAATCAAATTTGTGTTTATCATCAAGATGGCTGCCAAACAAAACGGTAGATTGTTTGGCAACATTGTACTGTAAATAGGAGTTTACACAGTTTTTCTCAATTCTTTTTAACTTATATCAAATTTTATTCTCTTTCCATCCCCTTTTAATCAAGCATATTTTATCTGTCAATACATATGAATCATTTTTCTTAGTTTAAGATGGCAGCCAGGAATGTGGATGACAGCATTTTAACCCTTTCTTAATGCTGATTGTTCTCCATATAGATTTCCATTTGTTTTGCCCTTAGATCTTGTATTTTGGTATCAAGTCATACCCAAAAATATATAATGTAAAAGTCCTCATGTAGACTCAGAGAGATCCAATGAAAAAATAAATATTAAACTTTGACTTTCCTTAGTGGTTATATGGTGAATCTTACTGGTCAACAGACTAAAAGAAAAAGAGAGAAATTTTTGTTCTTAAAACTGGCTGTCATCTCGAAATAAGAATCTAATGATTTTCTAATTGACCATGATTTATAAGGATGGCGTACAGATGTTTGAGTCATAAAATTTAGATACAAATGAGGAAGGACATCTACAAAAGCATTTCTTACACATAAGTTATTTTAGCTGCCATCTTGAAATTCAACCTAAAATACCATGCGGACCAGATGTAACGCATATCAACGTCTTGGATCTGCTTCAAATGAATAATTCCATACCTTATTTCGCGATATCGCTTCGAGGAGTGTATGATGCCTCCTCTAATCTAATGATTACTCATGTATTTGGATGTAACTCAATTTAGTATTTAAAACTGGTTGCCATCTCGCATTGAAAATGTTGTGATCTTAAAATAAGCACTTCATGATTGAAATGAATATTGAAATCCTAAATTAAGATGCATTGGCCACTATAATTTGACAAGAGATAATAAGAAGCGACTAGACAGTGTTTTTCAGGCATTTTTTCAAATTCTTTTGCGGCATCTTATGACCGCTCAGAACGACAAGTAGAACTTAAAATATCCAATGTTGACATCTTGATTCTCACATAGGAAGGTCAAATGATCACTTCAACCAATTGCCTGTTTGGCTGTCATTCAACGTTTACAATAATTATTAACATCTGTTCATTGGGAATTAAAATTTAATGTTGTCTGATTTGGCAGAAAGCTTGATGACCAAAGAAATGTAAAGTAAGGGAAAGCTGCAAAAATCAGTTGAATTTTTTTACTTGGGTTTACGACCACTTTTATCAGTATTTCTGTAAAACTGTGTTGCTTAGAGCACTGGTGGACACACGTTCATACGATATGTACCTCGGCCGGAGATCGAACCATCTTGCCTATGGTTGAGAGTCCGACACTGTGCAATGGTCTAGGTTCAAAAAAATCGACTGTGATAAACATTTGAAACTTTTCCTCTGTTCAGATGTGTCATTATACTTAAAATAGCTTGCCCTGTATTTGACATGATTACACGATTTCCGAAAAAAAAAGTCAGCATCTTTAAAAGGGAAGTACTACAGCAAAATCTTAATCAAATGCAATATGAAAGGCTTGATATAAGCTGATACGAAAAAAAAGTTTTAATATTTTTTTCATTAGTGGCTGCTATCTTGAATATTAACAAGAGCTGTTGGAGGACAGCGAAGCTCGACTATTCCTAGTGCTGGATAGTAACATCAAATCAATATCGACATTGGAAATTCAATAAAATGAAAGTCAAGAGAAAAGAATCTTTGTCTAGAGGCTGATATCATGGTCACAGAAGCATGTGCAGAGTTTCAAAGCAATAGCTTTAGTGGGAATAGAGATACAACTAACATAAAACAGTTGCACATAAATACATAACCAAGATTTTTAAGGCCGAAAAGGGTTAAAATTCCACTAGATTCAACATCAGAGTAATGAATCTTTTTCTGTGGGCTAATATTATGGTCAAAGAAGCATGTGTGAAGTTTCCAAGCAACAGATATAGTAGAAATAGAGATATTACAGAAATACAACATTTGCACGTAAAAACTTAACCAAGAATTTCTAAGTCCAAAAAGGGTTGAAAATCCACTAAATTCTATACCAGAAAATTGAATCTTTATCAAGAGGCTGTTATTATGATCATTGAAGCATGTGCAAAGTTTCAACGCAATAACTTTATTAGAAATGTAGATATTACAGAAATACAAACTTAACCAAGATTTTCTGAGTCTGAAAAAGGTTAAAATTCCACTAAATTCAATATCAGAGTAATAAATCTTTGTAAAGTGGCTGATATCATGGTAACAGAAGCATGTGTAGAGTTTCCAAGCAAAAGCCTAGGTTGAAATAGAGCTATAACTGATATGCAACATTTGCACGTAAAAACTTATCCAAGATTTCTAAGTCCGAAAAGGGTTAAAATTCCACTAAATTCAATATCAGAGTATTGAATCTTTGTCAAGAGGCTGATATTATGGTCACAGAAGCATGTGCAAAGTTTCAAAGCAATCGCTTTATTAGAAATAGAGATATTACAGAAATACAACATTTGCACGTAAAAACTTAACCAAGATTTCTAAGTCCGAAAAGGGTTAAAATTCTACTTAATTCAATATCATAGCAATGAATCTTTGTCAAGAGGCTGATATTATGGTCACAGAAGCATGGACAAAGTTTCAAAGCAATAGCTTTATTAGAAATAGAGATATTACAGAAAAACAACATTTGCACGTAAAACTTAACCAAGATTTTTTAAGTCCGAAAAGGGTTAAAATTCCACTAAATTCAATATCAGAGTAATTAATCTTTGTCTAGATGCTGATATTATGGTCACAGAAGCATGTGTTAAGTTTCAAAGCAATTGCTTTTAAAGAAACAGAAATATTACAGAAATACAACATTTGCACGTAAAAACTTAACCAAGATTTCTAAGTCCAAAAAGGGTTAAAATTCCACTAAATTCAATATCAGAGTAATGAATCTTTGTCTAGATGCTGATATTATGGTCACAGAAGCATGTGCAAAGTTTCAAAGCAATAGCTGTAATAGAAACAGAGATTTAAACACTTGCATGTAAAAACTTAACCAAAGCATTACACCGATGCCGACGCTGAAGCCGACGCCCGGGTGACTGGAATAGCCCCCCTATTCTTCGAATAGTTGAGCTAAAAAGCAAAAGGCATTTTTTCAGAATTTTGTTTCATTTAGAGATATACATTTTTGTTCACATATCTGACTTTTATCTCTGGTTTTATGACAAATATACACCATAAAGACTGCCATCCATCCAAGTTTTGAGTAAGCATGATCTCAGATTTAAATTCAACCAAGAGCAATATATTTCAATTTTCAATGGCATGTATATGTTATTAGAATTCATTTGGAGCTTTTCCCTTTAACTTTTATAAAGAGTTCAACTTGCGAAACACTATCCTAATAACCATAATCAATTAGAGTTTTGTTTAAGGCAGTCTTTTCTCACCTATTTTGGCAGGGAATGTTAAAAGCAAAAATGGCGTGTGAAAGGTTTATTTGTTTAAAGGGAAAATCCACATTTCATTTTTCCTGACTGACTTCCAATTTCAAAAAGAAATTCAAATCAGAGGTTGGTTTTATGAGCCTTTTTTTCAAAATTGGTCAGATTGCTTGCGGAATAAATGTTTAAATTTATTTAAAGATTGTTGTTGGTTTCAACCTGACTTTCAGAATCCCACTTGGCTACCATCTTGATTTCAATTCTAAATTTATATCTGAATTTGAGCATTTTTTGTTTTTTTAGTTCTTATAAGCTCAGAAAGAAGAACTGATATGTTAAGAAAGATGTAGATATCATGCTTATTCTGAGCTTGTATATTGTATGAAAGTCATGGCTGCCAACTCCATTTTAAAAAATCTCAATGATTACGAGGTGTCGTCAGTGTTATTATTCATGAATGCCTTGGCTGGAAGAATCGATCTAGAAATCAGCTATACTGGCCTTAAAAAATCTTCTAGATTTACAATATATTTGAGCACAAATTTGCATTTATGCATTCCTGGCTGCCAAGTGCAATTTCCGAAAAAAAAAATCAAATTAGACAACTAGATTTCTTTACCCGTTTTCAGCTAGAAAATGGTTTCAGCCTCTGAACAAAATGGTTAAAATCATTCTGAAGTTAAAGTCAGTCATAACATGGCTTTTTACACTGTTAACTTATCCAGAATTCCATTTGACAGCCATCTTGATTACAATTCAAAATTCAAATTTAAATTCACACGTTGATTTATTTTGTGAGTTCTTATGAGCATCTCAGTGACCAGAACAAGTGAAAAAATAGGTTCAGAAAAGTAAATATAGCAAGTTAATGATCAGTTTGTATATTTTACGATAACCCTGGCTGCCATCTCCATAATATCAAAATGCTCAATGATGACAAGATGTCATCAGTCAGATTCTTGATGCGCAATGTCTTATCTACCAGAATCAATCAAGAAAAAAACTTTATACCACACTACTAGGTCCAGCTTAATTTCTGCCGGACTACAAGATGTGCTCTGGTATTCACTTGTCCATGGACAAGAAGCCTAGACAAATATACTTGCTCGCAAGTGGAAAAGCTTGTGTCAGCATAGGAATTCAACATTCCTGTTACTTTTTTCAAAATTCTTTTTTTGTCTATCATATCACTTTGATTCATAGAGGGGGTAAATGTACTTACTTAGTGGATAATGTATTAATAGACCCAGTTATCACCATGGCAACAGCCAAGATAATCTGATAGGATGTCCAAGCCATTGCTAAAGATGTTTTTGCTGCTCAGAAACCTGCAAGTATTTAGCAAATTATCAAGCACTTTAATCAATAATATTATAATAAGTCTTAATAGGTTAATATTATTTTAGTTTCCATCAATTTTATTGCATTCTGATTTGCTAAAAAAATGGTTTTATTCCTCAATGAAAACAATTTTAAGTATGCAGCTATTCTTTAATCTTGCGCACAAATAGTCCTGTAATAAAGAGTCTTATTATACAAAATTCTGCCATTTTTGTTTCATGATATCAAATTATAAGATTTGAAGAGAATATTTTTTAAATTTTATGGAGGTATGAAACTAAAAAAACCTTATCACACTCATGTATGAATCTGCTTTATCTCTTCAATAAACATAGTTATCAATGACAATACATGTATTGCATTGAGGATAATTGTTAAGTTTAGTGTAAGTTTGGTTTATCTGCCATTGAGAGAACAACAAAAGTTATGTTAACACAAATGACAGATCTTCCATAACCCACTGTTTTTGTTTATATATATCAATTTCCTTGTTTTTGATTATCACTGATTATCATACAAGTCAAGAGACCTTTCTCTACATCTTTACATTTGATCACAATCACATCACTCCTTCCAAAACATAAAGATAGCATCACATCCTAATCGGTTTCAACTGCGTTTCTTCTACCCCATACAAGTATGTACTGTCTCAGATCAGTTTTACATTGACATAACTTAGTAACTTAGTCTAGATTGACTGGGGTTTAATTTGCCTAAATCTTTAAAAGACATACTATGTATAAAACAAAACGAACTACCTCTCCCACAATTCATTTCATGTTTGATTGGGGAGCAGGTCAATAGGTATATATAGATAGTACAGAATGGACATTTTGAGACCGGGGATATCGAAATGGAGCTCAAGTTACGGGCTAGGCACTATTCTATGATACCAACTTCCAGACTTTAAATATCCTTTAATTAAGATGATCATTGGTTTAATATAGCAGGGAGGTGTTTTTTTTTTCTTTAAGTTATTCAAATAAATGACAATACATTTCATTACACTTGAAAGTCTATTTCATTACCAATTATCCATTTCGTCAGCAGGCAGACATTGGTCTTAGATCTAACAGCTAAAAGTTCCTGTTTTACAAAATTTTGGACCTGTACAAATTCAAAGGTTTTGCAGACGAAAATTAAAAGTGGATTTAATTTGAAAAATAACCATTCAGTAGGGTAGAAAATAGTGTGGAAAAAGAAGAAATTGCTTGTCAGAAGCAATTTCTTCTTTTTTCACAATGTTTTCTCAATAATAGAATCACAGGCACGTAAAAATCAGGGATTAAACAGCTAAGGGTTAAAACATGGCACCTACAATTTCAATAAGATCAATCACAATTTTGACATCAGATAATATCATTGAGACAAACAATCGACCATATACCATATCATTTAGGTGCTATATTGTATACGTATATGAAAGTCCATTTCGCCCTGAAGAAGGTCCATTTTGCTCCATTTCATGGAAATGGTCCACCGCTTTATTTAAAGAATTTTAGAAGAGGCCTTGGCCTTTCCCTTTGGGTAAATTTCAGATGGGTTTTCAGAAGAATTTGGAAACATAAGATTGATAAAACAAAGTTTTAAAAGTACAATTCATGCAATATTTTGCAAAATTTCATGATATACAAATCCTTTTTCGGTCTTTTCAGTCAAAAATCCTATGTAAATATCATAGAATAATGAGAAAAATAATCTCATTTTGGGAAGATGTTTCTGCCACCAATGGGAAAATAGAGCCATTTTTGATTTGGGAAGTAGCCTTTAATGGGCCTGTCATAAAGAACAAAAAAGCCTTGGGATAATATTCACATAATAAGAGCTGACATCCTTTTTCAATGAGTCTTGAAAAGGTTAAATTCTGATGTCCAACATAAAATAATGGCGTAAGTCATACAGTCATTTACCTATATACAGCTCAACAGTACATATCAAATAAAAGATAAATCAAAACTAAACAAGAGTGCCATCGTCACAAAATACGCCGCCACATTGCTGCTGTTTCACAGAAATAATTGTAGACACTACTTATTTTGACAGAACCAAATTGAAAATGACCAAGTTTCATTTAAATCAAGACAAAAAGTTAGGAGGAGTTGCCTTCACATGGCTGCAATTTCAATAAGCCCCAGGCACTAAGTTTTAAGGGGGCATAATTCAGGGAAATAAATGAGCCATAAAATCCTTGATCCATGTACATCTTCAAATTATGGTGATGACATTGACCAAGTTTCATTTAAATAAAGACAAAAAGTAAGGAGGATTTGTGTTCAAAAGGCTGCAATTTCAATGAGCCCTAGATACTAAGTTTTTAAGGGGCATAACTCAGGCAAAAATCAACAAACCATAAAATCCTTCCTTCATGCACATCTACCAATTGAGGTGATAACATTGACCAAGTTTCAAGAAGATCCAGCCAGAAACTTAGGAGGAGTTGCGTTGACAAGAAAAGTGGACCCAGAGACTAAGTTTTAAGGGGCATAACTTAGGCAAAAATCAATGAACCGTAAAATCCTTCCTTCATGAACATCTACCAATTGAGGTGATTACATAGACCAAGTTTCAAAAAGATCCAGCCAGAAACTTAGGAGGCGTTGCGTTGACAAGAAAAGTGGACCCAGAGACTAAGTTATCAAGGGGCATAACTCAGGCAAAAATTAACGAACCATAAAATCCTTCCTTCATGCACATCTACCAATTGAGGTGATAACATCGACCAAGTTTCAAAAAGATCCAGCCAGAAACTTAGGAGGAGTTGCGTTGACAAGAAAAGTGGACCCAGAGACTAAGTTATCAAGGGGCATAACTCAGGCAAAAATCAATGAACCGTAAAATCCTTCCTTCATGCACATCTACCAATTGAGGTGATTACATTGACCAAGTTTCAAGAAGATCCAGCCAGAAACTTAGGAGGAGTTGCGTTGACAAGAAAAGTGGACCCAGAGACTAAGTTATCAAGGGGCATAACTCAGGCAAAAATCAACGAACCGTAAAATCCTTCCTTCATGCACATCTACCAATTGAGGTGATAATATTGACCAAGTTTCAAGAAGATCCAGCCAGTAGTTTAGGAGGAGTTGCGTTGACAAGAAAAGTGGACGGACGTACGGACGGACGGATGGACGGACGGATGGACGGACGGACGGACGGATGGACGGATGGACGGACGGACAGACGGAGAAGATGACGCCAATATACGTCCGCCTCCGGCTAAGTTATCAAGGGGCATAACTCAGGCAAAAATCAACGAACCGTAAAATCCTTCCTTCATGCACATCTACCAATTGAGGTGATAATATTGACCAAGTTTCAAGAAGATCCAGCCAGTAGTTTAGGAGGAGTTGCGTTGACAAGAAAAGTGGACGGACGTACGGACGGACGGATGGACGGACGGATGGACGGACGGACGGACGGATGGACGGATGGACGGACGGACAGACGGAGAAGATGACGCCAATATACGTCCGCCTCCGGCAGCGTATAATAATAATAATAATAATAAAAATGGGATACAAGCTGACCCCATAATTTTTTGAAAGGGTATCCACGAAGAACCCATAGTCACGCACATAAGGGAAATTATTCAAATAAAATTATTTTTGGAATTAAAAGGACAAATTTTCTTATAGCTTTATCTTAGTTTACATATTGTCATCTCAAAAAATCATGAAACTTGTCAATACATGCATTTTTAATTGAAAAGTCATAGTTTTCAAAAAGCCTACCAAAAATGACAGATCAGTAAAAAGAGAACCAATTTTCACGCACTTAGAATAAAAGTAAAAAATATTTTTTTTTGTCTCAAATATGACCTATCATTAGTAAACAACAATTTTCTGACCCATTCTTCCAAAAAGATGTTTGTAAACCCATAATGATTTCTATATTAAATTATAGATTTCCATATATTCCAACTAACATATAAAGTGGTCAGTCAATCCCTATTTTGAAAAGGGGTTCCCCATAAATTGATTTTAGCATAAACAATTTTTCCGAACTGGGAGTTTATCTAATTGTTTCTCAGATAAGAAAGATATTTGCTTAAAAAATAATCCATTTTTCATACATCTATATTATCTAAAAGACATCACAATATTAGAAAAGCATCTGAGCTAGAAGGTAACAATGTGGCCTTATTTTCTCATTTCTATATAAGGACCCCCTACATGTTTATATACCAATATAATCCTCATATTACCTGTTGACTACCTGTTGACTTCTGGGGACCTTTTAAACCCCTGATGGGTTGTTATCCCCTTCTACTGCTTGTTATCACTTCTCCGGGTCCGGTCGAGCTAATACACATCAGACAGGTCGAAACGCTTATTCGACCAAAATTTGTCTAATTTACTTTTGAAATGGTCTACCTTCTTTGACAATATAATTTCATCTGGTAAATTGTTCCACGTATTTATTGTTCTAAGTGCAAACGAGTTTAAGCGCAATGACTTCTTGGCACGAGGTTTATTCAATTTTAGGCAATGCCCTCTGAGGTGGTCAGATTCAGCAAAAGTGAAAAAGGTAGAGAGGTCAATATCATCAATATGGTGAATAATCTTGAAGACTTGGATGAGATCGAACCTTTGTCTTCGGTACTCGAGTGATGGAAGATTTAGCTCTCTAAGTCGATCAGGATAAGATAATTCTCTCATTCCAGGAATTAAACGAGTCGCCCTACGTTGTACATTCTCAATTATTTGTTTACATTTCTTAGTAACGGGATAAGCAACTAGGTTACCATAGTCAAGATGTGATCTGACCAATGATTTATAAAGTGTCAAAAATAAGTGTTTGTCTATATAATTAAACTTTCGTCTAATGAGGCCGATTATTCTATTAGCTCTGTTTGCAACATTGCTGATATGTTGTTCGAAAGATAGGTTCTCAGTAAATGTAACTCCTAGATCCTTCTCAGACGTCTCATTTAGTAGGTTATGCCTATTGCCATCTTTATCTTTGATGATGTAACTTGCTTCAAATTTCTTCTTTCCAAAACAAACACTTTTACATTTCTTTACATTAAAATTCAGTAGCCAGTCCTCACTCCATTTACACAAATTAAAGAGGTCATTTTGAAGGTCGCTTTGGTCCAATTCTGATGATATAGCCTTGTATATTTTACAGTCGTCAGCGAAAAGACGACAAATGCTCCCCACTACATCGGGTAAATAATTCACAAAGAGGATAAAGAGTACTGGTCCAAGAATAGATCCCTGTGGTATACCGGATATTACATCACTCCAGTCAGAAGGGCTCCCATTCACTAGAACACGTTGCTTTCTATCATGCAGAAAACTGGAAAACCATTTGTGCAGATTTCCAGCGATTCCAAAAGATTCCAATTTATAAAGAAGTCTTTTATGGGGCACACTATCGAAGGCCTTGCTGAAGTCTAGGTATATTGTGTCGACTTGATTGTCATAATCAATGGCATAAGTCCAGTCTTCAAGAACACTTAAGAGTTGCAATATTGTACTACGGTTTTGACAAAAACCAAATTGGCAGTCCGACAGAAGACTGTTAGTTGACAAATGCTCCATTAAACATTCCCGTACTATTTTCTCTAAAAGTTTGCAAATCACAGAAGTTAAAGATACTGGACGATAATTTCCTGGGTCTGATTTTGAGCCCTTTTTGAAGATACATGTTATATTCGCCTTTTTCCATTCACTGGGGACAATTCCAGTATCAATAGACTTTTGAAACAGTATGTAGAGTGGAATATATAGTTGTGAGGCACACTCTTTCAATAGAAGTGGGTGGCAATTGTCTGGTCCACAAGCTTTTGATGTATTGAGGGTTTTTAGCAAATTAAACACTTTTTCTGGCTTAATAGTACATGAATTGATACAATTTTCATCACTCACTTTCTTTGGTAAATCTGGCATTTCAGAGTTCCCTTCTTTAGTAAATACTGATGTGAAAAAGTTGTTGAGCAATTCAGCTTTGTCTCTATTTTCTGTAATTGTGCACCCATTTTCATCTTTCAAATCACTTATCACTGTTCGACTCTGTGTTTCACCTTTTACATAGCTCCAGAAAGACTTGGGGTTTTTTGCTGCACTTTCAGCTACTCCTTTCTGAAATTTTTTCTTTGCAAATTTGACGGCTTTATTAGTACTGTTACGAATTTTGCAGTACTCTGCATAATCCTTGTAACTATGGCTGAAAGTGAAACGTTTCCACAAATGATACTTCTTTTTCACTTTCCGTAGGCAATAATTGTCCATCCACTTGGGTTTACACTGTCTCATGTTACTTGATTTCATGGGTACAAACTTTTCAATGCATAGATTTATGTGAGAATGAATAAAACTCCATGTGTCTTCAACACTGAGATCCTTCAATGAATTTTCCCAATCAATATTTTCAATATTAATGACACATTACATAATGCTTGCGTCATTTCAAAGCCTTAGATGAAGACAAATACCAAATATAAAAAGATAACCACATTAGGTGGATAACCAAGAAAGAGATGTCTTATTAGAATGTAACAAATTAGGACATAAGAAAAATGAGATAAATTGACCCTTTTGTTTAAAACTACACTAGAAAATACAAGAAATTACTAATTAGTAAAATTTCTGACATTTTTCAAATCAGAATTGCACTATTTAGATTGAAAAAAGAAGATTGTGCCACTTAGTTTTGTGTTGACTTCATAATCAACCAGATATTGAAAGTGTGTGACTATTGGGTCGCGTGAAAATGGGTACCTGGAGGATACCAGTTGTCAGACCAAGATTTAGGTACAAGTACATCTACATCTACTGTTTAACCCAACAATCGATTGCCGATTATAACTGGGTGCGGGTGTGCTAATAACCGGTAAAAGAGCTGTTAAGAAAAGAGAAGATATTTTACATTGTTAAAATTCTATAAAAGAAGATAGTATGCTACAGTTAAAAAGTAAAAGCAGATAGTAGTTTATACAAGATTGACTGCCGCTAGTCTTTCGGAGAATATGCCGAGACTAGGGCTGGACTTGACACTAGTTGGTAGAGTGTTCCACTGTTTCACTGTCCTGGGGAAAAAGGAATTAGTGAAGTATTGGGTCTTTGAGAACGGAATAAGATAGTTAAGATTTCTTGTTTGTATAAGGTGACTGTTATCTACAGCTATTGTACCAGCTCTGATTTTATAAAATAGTATGAGGGAATTATGTAGCCTTCTTTCATGTAGGGATTTCCAGTTAAGGGTGTTAATCATTTGGGTGACACTATTGGTGTAGTTGTAGTCATTCATGACATACCTAGCTGCTGATCTTTGCACTCTTTCGATATTATGGGAGAGGGTTTTTTGCCAGGGATGCCATATGCATGAGCAATATTCTAATTGAGGTCTAATATATGTGTTATAGGCAGCAGTTTTGACCTGTTTGTTATTGGTCCGTACGTTTCTTTGGATGAAGCGGAGGGTTGATGTTGCTTTTGATGTGATGTTTTCTATGTGCTTAGACCAATTTAAGTCAGAAGTGATGGTGACACCTAGATACTTGGCTGCATTGGTTGCCTTTAGTTCTGTATTATGAAGTTTGTAAGGGTAGATTAGTGGATGTCTCTTCCTCGTTATTCTTAAAATTTCACACTTATCAGGGTTAAATTCCATTGACCAGGTTCTCTCCCAGTTTTCTAAGTTATGTAGATCTTGCTGAAGGGATAGGGTATCATTTTTTGTGTGGATGGTTAAGTAAACAATAGTATCATCAACATTCAAACATTCTAGCGGCTTTACAGTTAAACCGGCCCCTCGTCAAACCGGCCCCTGGTCAAACCGGCCCCAATATCGATTTTCCATCGGTTAAACCGGCCCCAATATAAATAAGACAATAAAGGGTGATAATTATACAGAAACGCAATGCTCCGTGATATTTTTTTTTTTTTGGAAAGTTGTGTTGAGTGTCGTCTAAGGAAAAAAGAGACCCGTGACGAAAAATTTATTTATTTATTTAAATTGCCTATATCTCGAACTCTTTGGCATAAATAATCAACAAAATAATCAAGAAAATAATAAACAAAAGACCATTTTAAATCAGTCACTCGTAATATAATTTTCATGAGGCTATTTTCGAACTTTTTTTTTTATCTTTTTCAAACGTTGACTTTGTATAGTTATTATTTCATAAAGCCGTTTTGAGTACAAATCGTCTTTGAAGTGTAAATGTATAATTAGTCAAATAAGAGAATTGATAAGATTGTAACCTTTGAATATATTGTGCTAAAATTATCGATGTGATTAATAGCTTTTCAACTTTGCAATACACTCAAATAATGGCAAAGAAGCCGCTACAAAAGAATACTTTATACACACATACTTCGGCTAAACAATTAAAAAAATGATAAAAATAGACTGTACCAAATTTAAAGGGTTGCATACCGGATGATAAAATGGTGCGATATGGTTTGAAAATATTATGGGAACTGAAATGGGAACTAGGTATACAAAAAGTTCCTTTTTTTATAATGTGTATACAAGTATACAAGCATCTCACGTTAGACCTAGAGACTTCTTTTAATTTTTAAATAGTGCTCTTGTTGCAACCCTTTAAATGAAAAAAATTCGATCCGTCAATACAACTGTGACTTTCTTAAAGTCTGTACAATAAATATCACTGTATGAAAACTTTGTACGCGACGTTGCAACGGTATTTTGAACATGGCGGACTTCAGTTCGATAGCAACGTGTATGTATCAAGCTTTGAAAAAATGATGCACTATTAGTAATAGTTTAATGTTATATGGCGCCTTTTGTGTGTAATATTGCTTTGATTATCGTGATATTGTTATTTTTCAAAAAAAGGAGCATTTCGTTAAAGCAAAATTACACAGAAACGTTGTCATATGACGTTAAAACATGAGTATCAACGGATTATTTATTCAAAGATTGTAACTTTAATGTAAGGATTATCTAAAAAGATCGTATATTTTAACTCTTTTTGTACCAAAAGTGAGTGACACATTCTTTTTCAGTAATGCATATCCGCCATCTTTAAGCTATCATTGCAAAGTTGTGTACATAGTTGCCATACAGTGAATATGAGTCTTTGCACAATATTCAAATGGTATAGATTATTGATGTTATAATTGGTTGTTTTTTGCATCGCACTGGTAAACAAATCAGTGCGACACGGTTGTAACTTCTTGTAGGAAGTAACAAAAGTTTCGTGCTGCCTGATCCTTTGAAGCATGAAGGCACTGATTCGAAGCTACGCTATTTAAAAATTTTACCCCGATCTCATAACATCATTTCACTTCTTTTTTTATGCGGGAACTGCTTTCGAACATCTCATCCGGGAGACAATTAACTTGTTAGTGTGCCAGCCTGGGTTTGAACCCACGACGTCGAAATTCAATGGTTTTAAAGTTAAGTGCTCTACCAACTGACCTAATCGGGGTACTTATGTGTGTGTGTATTTCCGTTTAATTATCGTCGCTACCGTAGCACATGCCCATATGAACGACACCCCCAGAAGACGGTTAGTTGTTACGGGGGATAGTGCAAGAATACATGACGAAACTACTGCTGAGATCTGCCATGGTTCTTTAACGTGCTCGGTGTAAAGCACCGACTCACGGGGCCTCGGTTTAACGTCTCATCCGAAAGACAATAAGTTTGTTAGTGTGCCAGCCCGGGTTTGAACCCACACCGTCAAGCTTAAATTTTAGGTATTTCTAGTTGGTATTTAAAGCATTGATATAATCACTCAATTTGGTAATTGCAATTGCGACAAGAATGCTTAAATCATACTGGTGTTTCAATAGCGTGAAACAAAATTAAAAAGGTTTGTATGCCGAAAACGATTTAAATTAAAGGCATGTTTTCAATGATATGAAGATTATTGATTACCATTGATCTTTAATTGTACAATTAATTAAATCAACAAACAACTTTACAGATTATTGATTGGTATCGGCCTTTAATTGCGTTATTAATTAAACCATCAAACACTAAGAAAACATGAGTTATACCAAACAATGCATAGCGCGTGTAAAAAAGAAGACAAACGCGGTAATATCTTTTATGTTCTTTTACATATTTCTTGTGCATTACATTGACAAAATAATTCTGTACAATAGAGCCGAATTTTTTTCAAAATATCACGATATATTTATTTTTTACAACAAACATTTAGCGCACGAAATAATATAATTAAGCTTAAGTTTTTTATGTGGGGACTCTAAAATATGTTTATCATGGACCAAGATTATTAATAGTTCGTAGGTTCAAAATATTAAAGCAAAATAATTGTACCAAACAAAAAAATGAAAATAAATAGGGGTCGGTTTGACTATTTCTTGGGGCCGGTTTGACCGATTTGGGGCCGGTTTGACCGTTTTCTGAGTTGAGGGGGCTGTTTGACTTTTTTGGGGGGCCGGTTTGACTGTTTTGGGGCCGGTTTGACCGGGGGCTGGTTTGACGAGGGGCCGGTTTGACTGGTTCCCTTCTAGCGTTACATTTGACTGAATCTGGGAGGTCATTAATGTATATGAGGAAGAGACAGGGGCCTAGAACTGATCCCTGAGGGACACCAGAAAGAACTGGAAGTTCACTGGAAAATTGACCTTCTACAGCAACTCTTTGGGAACGATTACTACGGAAAGATTTGATCCAGTGCGTTGACTTTTATACGAGTTGCCATGGGTACGAGTTGACTTTCAACAGTTTGATTGACCTCTAGAGCAGAAATTATATTTAACAAAGAAGACCGAATTGGGTATGCGTTGACTTTTATACGAGTTGCCATGGGTACGAGTTGACTTTCAACAGTTTGATTGACCTCTAGAGCAGAAATTATATTTAACAAAGATGGTCCTCATAGACAGAGGAGACCCATTTAGGGTCGAGGGTCCTTTTCTCTGGGGTTTTCTCTGTCTGTCTATGTGTTCAGTTCGTCACAAAAAATGAAACTTAAATGAATTAAATAAAGGTGATTAAAAGCTGTAATTTC